>PYHW01010688.1:549636-578043 GCA_013186435.1 Turdus rufiventris
TCTCTTCCTCCTGCATCGGCCGAAGCGGAGCCATCACAAAGGAGCTGGTCACTCCGCCCGGGAGCGAGTGCCTGTGACTGACCAACATACTTCTAAGGACGCTTTACCGGAGGATATCACGGCACCTCCCCCACAGCTCCTTACTGCGATACACTCCCTCCTCCCAGACTTTCTTAACAACAGCATAGAGAGACAGTCAGTTCCTCACTTAAATAATCTTTTTCAGTTCGCTTTAGGGAGAGGAGTTTCCTTTTTTTCAGCTACAGGGATTTTTTTTTTTCAAGGGAGGAAAAAAACCAGTTTTCTCGTGACTTCACCTTTCACGAATAGCAGCTACCCAGGAATCTGCAATCATGAAACTTCTCCCATCTTCACAGCCTTCCCAGAGCTGTGTTTGTGGGCCATGTCAAACTCATGGGATATTACATTTAAGAATGAGATGTTCAAAGCAAAAGTTCTCTTCATCTCTCTTTTCTTTATTCATACTTCATTCCCAGGAACAGAGATCCCCTTTTTCCCTCAGGGCAAAGGTTTTTTCTGAAGACTTCAACACCCCCATGTCTTTTTCCACGGCCTACGGGAATTTTTTTGTGTAGTACAGTCCACCCCTATAGCTTACAAAAGGATTTTTCATCAAGCTTTCACTGGCCTCCTCATTCTCCTCCCATCTGGAAAGTTGGCTCCTACTTCACTGACTTTGGTGTATCCTCTCTGTTCTTCTTTCTCTCATTCAAGGGAGGACTGAAAGTCTGCCTTGCAAGTCTTATCTGAGCATTGAAAGGGTTAAAATTTCACACAGAAAATGCAGGGGATGCAGGTGGACATGATGGAGTAGTGCCGGGATCTCCAGAACTCAGGCCGTACTGAGAAGCTGGGCGAGAGCTGCCCTCCGGCACCCATTTTCACTTTGCCCAGCAAGTAGAAGCGTGGAGGGGCTCTGTCAGAACGGAGTTCGGCTGCCTCCCCCTCAGAGTGTGTGGGCGGCTGGGCAGGCTTAGCCACCCCAAGGCCGCTCCAAGCCGGTGGCAGGGCAGAGCCCCGCCAAGCCGCGGCCAGCCTCGGGGAGGGGGACTAGGATCTTAGCAACGGACCTCTCCTCCCCCTGGCCATGAGGACCCCTGGTTGCAAAACGGGGCCTGATGGCTTCCCGAGCCCACCCCTGCCCTGCCTCTGCCGCATGGGAGGGGGTGCCCAGGCTAGGTCGTGAGAGGCCAGAAATGAAAGAGGGCTTTCCCAGCACTGACTTGCTGCAAAAATGTGGTTTAACGGAGCGAACTAACTTCTGTAATTGGCTTCTCAGGCTGTCAGCAACTAAACCAGCCTCCAATTGTCCCATCAATTCACAGAGGAAGTTCTCATGGAGAAAAACTTCTGAGTGTGCCCTCCCCGCAGGTGCCTTCAATGCATAACCAGCACAATACTACTGGCATTTGAACCTTAATTCAGACTGAATGTAAAAAAATCATGATCTAACATGTTCTTACATTTCTATTCTGAAACTTGGTGAAATTTGGTACAATTTGCAAATGTGCAATAGAAGAAGCATCAGCAAGAATACAAGATAGACCAAACAATTATTTAATTGAATCTTCAGTAGAGTTTCAAAGTGTCAGTTTGTTTTGCATATTTTTTTATTACAGTAACTTCACAACTATAAAGCACACCCTTTTGACTAAAACTTTCCCTCGAACCCAGAAGTGCACCTTATAGTCCGGTGCGCCTTATATAATGGACAAAGTTGCAAAATTTGCAAACCCGGAAGTGTGAGCCGCAATGCAGGGGAGGTGCCGCGGAAGCACTGAGTCGCGAGGGGGGGGGGCGGGAGCAGCCAGCCCCCAACCAGCCCCCTCCACGCAGGCTGGGTGTCACTGGCCAGACCCCGCCGTGTGGGCTGGGCATCACCACACAGCCCCCTCCATGCAGGCTGGGCATCACCGGCCAGCCCCCTCCATGCAGGCTGGGCATCACTGGCAAGCCCCCGGCCAGCCCTCTCCGCGTGGGCTGTGTGTCACTGGCCAGTCCCCGACCAGCCCCCTCCGCACGGGCTGGGCGTTACTGGCTGGCCCTCGGCCAGCAGCAGCTGCACAGGGAGAGAGGGAGCGAGCAGCGCCATGCCACCCTGAGCTGTGGACAGTCCTGAGCCATGGGCAGCCCCGAGCCACCCTGAACCGCAGCAACCCTGAGGTGTGAGCCGTGGTCACCCCAAACCGCCGCAACCATGAGCCACGGCCCTCCCAATCCCTGCCTCGCCAGTCAGGGGCAGACAGGAGGGCCGGGCCCTGTGCACGGGGATGGCACCTGAGGCTGTGTTTAAAGGCTACACCAATCTGTGAAAAATGTTTGCCAATTGAGCATATGCCAGTAAACTCCACGATCACGGGATTCTGTTACTAATTCATTACTTTGTTGCACGTGGCACGGATCTTTGCGGCAAAAAAAAAAGTGCGCCTTATAGATCAGTGTGCCTTATATGACGTACAAATTGTGAAATTTGCCAACTCCCAGAGGTGCGCCTTATAGTCCGGAGCGCCTTATGGTTGTGAAATTACTGTACTTTATTTACTGGATTTGTTGTTTTGTGGTTGTTTTCTTTCCTAGATTGTTAAGGGTAACTTACATTAACTCAAAAATGGGAAGATCTTATTCCCTTCTAGAAGGATGAAGTCTGCAGATAACTGAGAAATATTAAAGCAAATTGACTAAACTAAAAATTGAGATCTTTATCTTTCATCTCTCATTGCTGATCTTTTTGATACTTAATATGAAAACATGGATACTAGAAAGGGACAAAGAAATGGCTAGTCTGATCACTAACTGGAAAAATTATTTGATTTTTAAAAATGCAAATACCTTGTTATTGAGGACATAATGGTGGGTCAATTTTGGAATAAGTATTTTACTAATTCTATGCTTCAGAGCATTGTCATAATCTTTCTTGATTGAATGAAAAGCTCCGAACGATTACTGCTTAACCAGGGTGAATTGATTATAGTAAAGAATGTTAAAATGCATTAAGACTGTAAATTAATCAATCATTAGTTATTTATAGAGAATCTAAGTATGTCTAATGTCCTTTACAAGTTCTGAAGTGGAGGAAGGAGTTTCATTATTATGTTTTGAAACGTAATTTCTTACATAAACCTGTGTGGGGAAAAAAATGATTTTATTAGAAGCAGATATCAATTATTCTAATAGAATGTAAGATATGTCACTGGTGTTTTTGCATTATGTATTTTAAATTAGTGATAGGGAAAGGTGTTATGTATGTTACGGAGAAACATCAGCCTGGGTGGGAAAATCTTAGAGGAAACGTATTCTTGACAAATTAGAGGATTAGGCAATAGTGATCATTATAAGTTTAACAAGGAAATATGCTGGATTCTGCTTCTGAGAGGGGGCAACCATGGCTGTGGGTATAAACTGGGGAATGAGGTGCTGGAGAGCAGTGCCATGGAAAGGGATTTGGGGATCTTGATTGACGGCAAGCTGAACGTGAGTCAGCAGTGCCCTGACAGCCCAGATGGCCAGCCATAGCCTGCCCCAGCATTGTTGGCCAGGCAAGGGAAGGGATTGTCCCACTCTGCTCTGCAGTAGGGCAGCCTCACCACAAGTCTTGGGGGTAGTTTTGAGGACTGCAATATAAGAAAGACATTCAACTATTACACAGCATACAAAAGAGGGCCACGAGGTGAAGCTGAGGTCATTTGATCTGACTAAGGAGAAACCTCATCACAGTCTACAACTTCCTCTTGAGTTGAAGAGGAGGGGCTGACACTGATCTCTGTGGTGCCCAGTGACAGTACTCAAGTAAACGGCATGAAGCTGAGTCAGGAGAGGTTTAGGTTGTATATCGGGAAAACGGTTCTGACCCACAGGATGGTTGGGCACTGGAGCAGGATCACCAGGCACAACACCAAGCCTGACAGAGTTCAAGAAGTGTTTGGGCAATGCTCTCAGGCCCATAGTGTGATTCTTGAGTGTCCTGTGCAGGCCCAGAATTTGGACTCAATGATCATGATGCATCCCTTACAAGTCAGCATATTTGTGACTCTATGACTCTATTCCCTAAAATCTCTGAAATTAGGAGTCAAAACTTTTACTTAAAATTCGTGACATTTTTATACTGGTGTATAAAGTAGAAATTGCTGTTGGCCTTATCTAAACTGAGTTTATTAGTCAATAATTTTATTTCATCTTTAATAGAATAAAAGATGGGAAAATATTTTCTGTATAATTAATTGATTCCTTCCAAAAAGAGGCTACATACTAATTTGACCTAAAAAGTAAATACATGTTCTATATCAACCCCTACATTCCTCTTCTACTTGTATGAAAATTCTGCAAGGTGATCAACAGACTGAATAAGCATGCTGATTAGACAGATACTTCTTGCTTTTTGTATTAAGGAAAAGTTATACATTGAGCTAAGAAGAGTTAATGAAGAGTAATGAACAAGAGAGGGAAAAAAGAGCAAGAATTGTCATGGCAGTGACTTGCCATCTCCAAACAGCAGGATTGGCTATTTTGGAAAGACTACACCTCCAGTTCTGACTGCTGATCATGTCATTGTATGTCATTTGTCATTTGCAATTGTTCAGCTTGGGTCAGTTGTGCTGGCTGCTTCTCCTCCCAGGCTCTTGCTCACCCCTGGCCTGCTTGCTGCAGGGTCAGAGTGACAAACAGAGAGGTCCTGGACTGTGCAAGCCCAGTTCCATAATCAAAACACCGATGTGTTATCAATGCTGTTTTTGTCATAGATGCTAAGTGCAGCACCATACAGACTGCCACGAGGAAACATAATTCTATCCAGCCAGGGACAATATACAGATACAGATATACAGACCATAGTGCATAACTATTACTACAGAGGTGCAAATTTTATTAGGCAGTCTTTACTTGCTTAGGTGCTACTTCCTCTTTCTGTACTTAGAGAGCTTTATTAGCTCTCTAATGGGCTTTCAAGCACACTTCTGTTATGCAAAGTAAGTTACTGTTCCTTTAGGGTTCACTGAGAGAGCTTCCTTAGAAAGTATCCCCAGGTGCATTTACACTCAGATTTGAAGAGTACAGAGGTGGATGGTGAAGGAGACAAGGTTGTTGTGCTTTGGAGAGATATTATGGACAAGGAAACTGTCAACAGAGACAGCTCTAAGTGCTCTTAACTTCACTAATGCAGTGGAAGGGCAGGAGTGAGGGTCATGAGTCATTAGCGCAAGGAGGTGAAGCTGCAGTGGTGTTTATTATGTCGAGACTAGATGTGCTTTCACAATCTGACACTGTCCAGATCTGAAGATTGAAGGTATTTTAGATTCTGAAGCCAATGTTAAGTTCTTATATTTTGGTTTTGTTCAGTTTGATTTTTTATTAGACCTGGATGATGTTTTAAAATAAATGAATGTTACCTCCCCTTAATTCCTATCGTGGCTAGAAATTCCCACTTTTATGTCCAAATTATTTACATAATTTCTTGAAACAAGCCTAAAATCTTATCAAACTTTGCAAGTATATGGCTGTAAGTTCAAAGCACAAATACAGTGCAATAAAGATATCAAAATATGACTTTGCTGTGCTTCTGCTACATTCATAAACCTATGAGATTTACTTTTTCCTGGTAAAAAGTAATTACTTCCCCTACCTTCTTGCATGTTTTCCCCCACCAGAACAATGAGATTGGATAAAAGGCAAAACTTGTTTAGGTAAAAAAAAATGGAATTGATTGGGGTGAAAAAAGGGACTCTCTGTTAAGGATCCTCTGAAAGAAATTTTGATGTAGGCAATTAAAATTTTTCTGAAAAAATATAATTTCCTTCTCTAGTAGAAACTAAGAAAGGTATGTTGCTTTAACCAGTGATCAGATGCTATCTTTTTTATTCAGAGAATGATTTGGGTTGCCAGGGGCCTTAATGGTCACCTTTTTCCAACAGCATCAGCATTTTGTCCCTTATATCCCTTATGTCCCTTTTTTTATACAGTAAATAATCTAAAGCAACAGCAGTGAGTGATGGTGCATACAATAGGGTTGATGTGAGCTGTTGTTAGTTCTAAACAAATTTATGTAAACAGCCAAAACCAAATGTAAGCCAAAAGTGAATAGTAATCTAGATAACAAATGAAAACTAAACTGTCTTAATAAATTTTATGTCTTAATACTGTCTGTATAAATTTTTTAGAAGAATAAAGAGGATTTATAGCTAAGAAAATGTAAATTCTCAGTAACTTAAGGCCATAAGTATTCAGAAGTTATAAAGGAAGGGAGGAAGAAAGAAAACAAAAAAAGAAAACCTGAAAGAAAACTCCAAACTCTTAAGTCCCCAAATATAGTTCTTTCATTCTTTGTATGAAGCCTATCATCAAATAGAAATCCAGTATTAAAACATCACTGGAATCATGAAAAATACACATGAAAAAAAATTTGACCTTTCTCACATTATCAAAATTATGGAGATCAGTTTTTCAGCCTAAAACCCATTTGAGCATTCTCCTTGCTGCATTCAAAATTAGCACTGTGCTCTCCAGCACAGTGATCTTATGAATATGGTTATGCCACATATGGTTGTGACATTGCCCCAAGTGCTTGCTTGGCGAATGCTACTTTTGAGTTACTGCAGAACCTCCAAGTCAGGAAGCCAAGCTGCAAGAATGTTGCTGATCTTGCTCTACAACTCCACATCAGCTCTGAGGTCCTGTACAAAATCTGTTAGAAGGACTGCCAAAGATGAGTGGGGTAAGGTTTACTCTTTGTTGTACTGTCCCTCCCACTTCTTGTTCTTCTATATAAGCACTACCCCTGTTTTGTCTTGGCAAAACTGAGCCTCAGATATGCCTGTCCCATAACAAGTATTAGAAACGCACTCTAAGGTTAGTGTATCTTCTGTATTCTCCGTCAGTGAAAACAGAGACTCTGAAACAGCTCTGCTCTGAGCATGAATTAGTGTGAGATGCAAAGTGACTTCTTTATTAGTATTAGGATGCAAAGTCAAAACCTGTTGCAATACCCAAGTCTTTTAAGTTCAGCTGCCAAAATTCTGTAAATATGTACCAGCAGGACCAAGCCAGCATCTTTTGAATTTGCTCCTTTTTCTGCTGAAATAGCATATTAATAAAAATAATATTCCCAGAGTATCACATGTATCTTTTCCACAGTAAATGCTAACACAAGGACTGGATTGAAAACTTGGAAATGTGAAACTTACAACTACATACAGAGAGATTTTGGCTCCCTCTAGTGAAAAAAGGCATCAATATTACAGTGGCAGATTGGCTCACCTGTTCAGATGCAGACGGGAAAATCATTCCAGGACATCTGACTAATGGACAGCAGTGCCTCAGTCGTGCCGCTACACAATGCAGGGTTTGGCTGACGAAAAGTGACAGAACGGGATGATCTTTGTTAACGTAAAACATGTCTCATTCTGCAATTTCCTTAGGGGTTTGGTTTTTTTTTGTTTTTTTTTTTTTTTTTTTTTAATTGCTGTACAAGTATATAGAAAGAAAAAGCTGCTGTAAGATTGACAGCTGTTGGTATGGGGATTTTGGTTTTGGTTTTTTGTTTGTATTTAGTTTTTTTTTTAAAACAATTGAATAGCTATTCTTTTTGCATTAAAGTACTTGTGAATACTCTAATAAAAAGAATCCAAAGAGGGGGACAATTAGGTGGAGTGTGTAAAGGAAGGTAGAATTTAAAAAATCAGATCCACTTCTGCAGAGAAGTGGACTCTGTGTATCTCTATTCTATTTCTAGCTGCCTTAGATCAACTTTACTTTTCTTCTTCCTTTTTTTCTTTTTTAAGAAAGGAATAGAAAAGCCAAGTGAGAGAAGAAAATGAAGGGATATAGTAAAAGAACACATCTAAAAGAGAACACTAGCATTGTCAAAGGAACAAAAAAAGTACTATTGTTGCCAATATTCCAGTGAAGAACAGCTTGTCAGATCAACGTCAATCTCTGTTGCTGTGATTTTATCTTAGGTTGCAATACAGCATGGGACCAAAAGTATCTATTCTATCACCATCTGTTAAAAACGGTAGAGCAGTCATCTTTATCTTTTCCTAACTTCATAAAATGTATGTAAGCTCAGTGCTATTTGAAATAAAAAGTATTCTCAGGCACTGTTTACATTTTGTGAACTACCTTATTAGACCTGATTTTTTTTTTCACTGAAATGATTTGTCAACCTGAAATAGGTTATCATTTACATTAGAAATAGGACATAGACATGCAACATTTGGATATCTGCATAATGTAAATCATGGACTTTCAGGAGAGATTTAACTGATTGCATATTAATATCAGTTTGTTTTCTTCCAACTATACAGATAAAAGCAATTATATTTGACTTTACTGTCTTAGCTTAGATTGTTCCATGGAGTTTCCATGAAGATGTTCCATGTAGATTTCAAAATATTAATACATCTGTACTGTGGGAGCATTTCTAAAATAATGTTAACATGACACTTGCAAAGTACATGTAGTAATATTTCTTTGATGTTTTTTTGTGTTGTTTTGGATTCATATTTTAAGGCCTTTAGATTGTATTTTGCACACAAAATCCTACTTAGATATTGAAATGAGATTAGTAGTTGTCGTAGTTTTGTTCTATAGCTTCTCAGCTTGTGAGCATAAAATTCCCTTAAGAGGAAAATGTCTTTCTTAGACAGTTCTTAATTCAAAAAAGAAGATGGCTCATGGTTTGTCTAGGAGTTGCACTAATGGGATGTACAGCAGAACAGTGAACAGCAGGTCTGTAAGAGTGAAACAGCTACAGTAATTTCACGACTATAAGGCGCACCCTTTTGACTAAAATTTTCCCCTGAACCCAGAAGTGCACCTTATAGTCTGGTGCGCCTTATATAATGGATAAAGTTGCAAAATTTGCCAATCCAGAAGTGCGACTGTGCAACAGTCCCGAGCTGAGCAGAGCCTGGCTGGCAGTGGCATTGGGCCAGCACCGGGCCGGGGCGTGTCCGGGCAGCGTGGGGCTCCCACAGCGCCAGGGGGGGCAGAACTCCCAGAGCGCCAGGGGAATCCCGGAGCGCCCGGGCAGCACGGGGCTCCCGGAACGCCAGGGGACTCCTGCAGCTCTGGGGCAGTGCGGTGCTCCCGTAGTGCCAGGGATTGTGGGGCTTCTGGAGAGCCAGGGGACTCCCGGAGTGCCCAGGCACCATGGGACTCCTGTAGCACCAGGGGACTCCCAGAGCGCCAGCAGGGCGGGGGACTCCCGGAGCACCCAGGCAGCGTGTGGCTCCTGGAACGCCAGGGGACTCTCGGACAGTCTGGGCAGCGCGGGGCTCCCGGAGTGCCAGGGGGCACGGGACTCCCGGAGCGACAGGGGACTCCCGGAGAGACAGGGCACTTCCGGAGCACCCGGGTAGTGCGGGGCTCCCGGAGCCCCAGGGGATTCTCGGAGCACCTGGGCAGCGCTCGGCTCCCAGAGCGCCAGGGGGGTGCGGGACTCCTAGAGCGCCAGGGGACTCCTGGAGCGTTCTGGGAGCACGGGATTCCTGGAGTGCCCAGGCAGCACGGGACTCCTGGAGTGCCAGGGGACTCCCAGAGTGCCCAAGCAACACGGGACTCCCAGAGCACCCGGGCAGCGCGGGGCTCCTGGAGCGCCAGGGGGATGCGGGACTCCTGGAGCACCCAGGCAGCGCGGGACTCCTGGAATGCCAGGGGACTCTCGGAGCACCTGGCAGCGTGGTGCTCCCATAGCGCCAGGGATTGCGGGGCTTCTGGAGCACCAGGGGACTCCCGGAGTGCCCGGGCAGTGTGGGACTCCTGGGGTGCCAGGGGGACTCGGGACTCCAGGAGCGCCAGGGGACTGACGGAGTGCCCAGGCAGCATGGGGCTCCCAGAGCGCCAGGGGACTCCTGGAGCACCAGGGTACTCCTGGAGCACCAGGGGGGCACGGGACTCCTAGAGCGCCAGGGGACCCCCAGAGCGCCCGGGTAGTGCAGGGCTCCCTGAACTCCAGGGAGACGCAGGAGTCCTGGGGCGCCAGGGGACTCCCGGAGCGCTGGGGGGCACGGGACTCCCGGTGCCGCAGAAGCCACGAGCCACGGCAGCGACCTCAAAGTGCTGCGAGTGCTGCCGGCCCGAGCCCCGTCCCACCAGCCAGGGGCAGCCGGAGTGCCGGGCCCCACGCATGGGAAGGGCGCTTGGGACTGTGTTTAAAGGCTACACCAATCTGTGAAAAATGTTTGCATATTGAGCACCTTCCCGTAAACTCCACAACTACGGGATTCCATTGCTAATTCATTACTTTGTTGCACGCGGCACTGATCTTCACGGCAAAAAAAAAGTGTTCCTTATCGTCCAGTGCGCCTTATATAATGTATAAAGTTGCAAGATTTGTCGACTCCCGGAGGTGTGCCTTATAGTCTGGTGTGCCTTATGGTCGTGAAATTACTGTACTTGCTTGTCTGGGGTAATGTGGATGTGACAAAAGGTATCTATTCTATTGCCATCTGTTGAGGGTGGGGGCAGTGATCCTTATATTGGTGGGAGATATTCTACTAATGGGCCATCCATTGAAACCAGGTGGGGCATTGTTCTTTATCTTTTCACAACCCATCCTTCCTCTAGGGAGGTATCTTCTGCTAATGGCCCATTGAGTCCCACTGCGTGACTGATAAAATTACTGCATCCCATTGGAAGTTGCTCCAGCCAGGGGGAAGGGCCCAACATTTCTTACCAAAATGAGAACAGAGGTTTTGGGACACTAAGGTAGCCCCTTTCTCCACTGGACTCCAGAGGGAAACTGGATTTCTCCACATCACCATTGGACCTCCAGAGGGAAACTGCACCTTCTACAGGAGCACTGCTCCAACTGAATCACATCTGTCACTACAAAAAGACTGCAGCCACCATTTAATGGGACTGCTACCAACACCCTGCCTGACGCAGTGTCAGGTTGTACTCTGACTTTTTCAGGGCTTGGGGTTTGTTTCTTTGTAGTACTGTATTTCTATTTTAATTTCCCTAGTAAAGAATTGTTATTCCTAATTCCCATATCTTTGCCTGAGAGTCCCTTGATTTCAAAGTTATAATAATTTGGAGGGAGGGGGGTTTACATTCTCCACTTCAGAGAGAGGTTCCTGCCTTTCTTAGCAGACACCTGTCCTCCAAAGACATTGCTCTTTCAATGAAATTGTCTTTTCCATTGGTCTGAGCTGAAGTTGTAGTGTTGATCCCTCCTCCTGGAGTAGCTTAACCTACACAACAATTGTGTAGGTTAATTGTGTACTTAATTAGTCTACACAGTCACAGTAAACAATCAGTCAGACCTAATTGTCTTGGGACTGAAATTTTGAAAAGCTCTTCTCCCCACGCAATTGATACTACTGATGTTTTTGATTTTCTTCCTCTGATGCCAGCCTTGATTCTTTACCAGGTTGACCTAACTCACTGAATGGCAGGGTATTTACCCAGTGCTTTACTGAATTAATTCTTAGGTACCTTTTGTCAGTTAGAAATTAAGTCATGGTACCATGCAGCTTAGATGACAGAAGACAGGGAAATGAGGAAGAAATGGAATGACTTCTCAACAGCTTCTTGTAATATTAGTCTTGTTCAGCTGAGGAGAAGGAGGTGCTTCCAAAGACTTAGAGAGAGTAATACCTCAAATCCAAATAGGTGTAGGTAGGTGTAGATAGTTATTAGTCTAAGTTGTTAGTCTAAGTTGTTAATTATGGACAAGATGACTGGGAGAGTCTTGCTGCTTCATTTGAGTAATCCTCAATCTTTCCATAGTTCACTTTCCATTTGTAAATGCCATCATTTCCCCATGGTTGCAATGATATTGCAAAGATAAAATTAAAGTGAAAAATTAAATCTGAAAGGGCAGTGTGCCTGGGGCTGACTATCTGAACAGACCTCAGCTAGTCAGGGAAAGAACTTTTAAATTAGATAAAACAAACCACCTTCTTCATCTAAAGCTGTTATTTTTCTTCCCATACAAACTGTGCTTAATTAAAGTACTTTAAAAATGTTAAGATTACAAGTTGTATCAATTTTGATGTAGAATTAAAAAACTTGAAATCACCCACATTTCATTTGATGCTGAAAATTTTGAGATTTTGGTAGAATTTGTGGCTTACTCCTGGATAATTCCTGCAACACATCACTATTACACAGCAGGTCGAAAGTCTGTGGGTAAGTATCAGAGACTGATGTAACATAGCTGGTGTCTACTACAGGCTGCCTGATGAAGAGAAGCATATTGAGAAAACCTTCCTGCTCCAGGCTTTGTCTGGAGGCATTGTGTTCACAACCTCTTGTCCTGCTAGGGGACTTCAGCTACTCTAACCTCTACTGGGGAAGTAATACAGCCAGCTGTAGAGAATCCAGGAGACTCCTGGAATACATGGAGGGTAACTTTTTGTCCCAGATACCAGACAACTCTATCAGTGGGTCTGTTAGCCACCAACACAAGCAAGCTACTTGGAGATATCAGGATTGCAGGCAGCTTTGGCTGCAGTGATATGCACTTGTGGAGTTTGCAGTCCTTGAGAGATGTAGGACAGTTAAGGAGTAAATTTAGACTCAACTTCAGGAAAGCAAACTTCCAGCTCTTCAAAGCAGTAATTGACGGAATGCCTTGGGAAACTGCCTTCAGGGTCAAGGAGGTGGATCAGAGCTGGCAGGTCTTTAAGGAAGTTTTCAATAGAGTTCCAGAGATAACAACCACCAAGAGCAAGACATTTGGCAACGAAGACAAGAGCCAGGCATGGCTGAATTGGGGCATGCTGGTAAAACTAAAAGGGAAGAAGAAATGCTCAGGCAGTTGAAGCAAGGACAGGTGACCTAGGAAGAGTATAGACATATATACAGTATAGAGATGTTTAAGGATGGGAAAAGGAAGGCCAAGGCAAAGCTGAAACTCAACCTGGCAGAAACACAATAACAGAAGGGCTTTCTACAAATGTGCTAACTGGAAAAGAAAGGTCAGAAAAAGGTGTGTCTCCCCAGAAAACAATGCTGGAAAACTGGTAATGTGATGAGGAGAGAGGTACTTAACAGTCCCTTTACCTCAGTCTTCGATGATGATCTCTCTCTTCACAAACCTGTCAAGTCAGTGAGGAGCAGGATGGGAACTGCAGAAGCAAAGTCCCTCCCACTGTATGAGAAGATCAGGTTTCTGACCCCCTGAGGAACCTGAATGTACATGAGTCTGTGCGGCCTAAATAAGATGCATCTAAGAGACCTGAAGGAATTTACTTAGTAGTGCTATGCTATTCTCCATGGTACTTGAAAAGCCATGGCAGTCAGGTGAAGTTCCAGGTGACTGGAAAAGGAGTAACATTGTACACATCTTTATAAGGGTAGAAAATAGCACCTTGGGAATTACCAATCTGCCAACTTCACCTCTGTGCCTGGGAGAATCATAAAGAAGCAATATTTAGATACATGGAGAGCAGAAAGGTGATCCAACACAGCTAGAATGGCTTCACCAAAGGCAAGTCCTGCTGAATCATTCTGCAAGTCCTGGTGGTCTTCTGTGATGGACTGACTACATCAGAGGACAAGGGAAGAGTTACAAATGTTGTCTCTCTGAACTTCTTTAAGGCCTTTGGCACAGTGCCCCCCTTTCTGCTCTCTAAATTGAAGGGAGATGGATTTAATGGCTAGATTATTCGGTGAAGGAAGAATTGGTTCCATCCAGAGGACAGTAGTCAATGGCTCATCCAGTAGAGTCTGGATGGATATTAGTGAAAAGTGCTCAGAGGCATTTTGGGAGGTCCATATTGGGACCAGCACTATTTAATATCCTTATTAATGATAGAGATGAAGGGTTTGAATGCACCCTTAGGAAGTTTGCAGATGACAACCAAGCTGAGTGGTGTAGTTGACACACCTGAAGACCAGAATGCCATCTAGAGGGACCTTGACAAGCTTGAAAAGTGGCCCATAGGAAACTCATGAGGGTTAACAAGGTCTAATGCTGGTGCTGCAACTCCTGGGTCAGAGCAAGCCCAGTACCAACACAGGCTGGGAATGAACAGAGCAGCCCTTGAGAAGGACTTGGCAGTGTGTCAAAGACTAGAGAAGGTAATCTGTTTTGAGACATCTTAGGGGCTTGGAATGTGTGGTAGGGAGTGAGTCTGGTGGGGACCTTGCTCTGGTGAGGTGTTGCCCTGCCCCCATATTGCCCAGCTTCACAGTGTCTATCAGTCATGGCACAAAGGCAGCAGCCCACCAGTGCTGCCTAACCCAGTCCCTAAATGGCCAAGCAGCCAAAAGTCCCACCTAGGAGAAAGACTCTTTAAGAAGGCTGTCCATGAGGCAAGGATGTTGTTTTTTAACCCTGCTTTCACCTTAGAGCTTTACATCACTGGAACCCTGGCATCGGTAGTTATGTCTGTTTTTCTACATGCTTCCTATCTTTCTGTTTTTCTCCCTTACTTTTTTTTTCTTATAACTCTTCTCACAGAACATAACACCAAATGGGTTAAAGGTTTTCTATATTCAATGGGATAAGTCTGTGCTGTTATAAGTGATGTATTGTATTTACTCTTTTGCCTTAATTCTTCCTTAATTTTCTATGACTTACTAGTAACCTTTTGTGTTGATTTTACCTCTTGAGAACATCTGGTTGGGATTTTCTTCTTTCAGTCTATCCAGAGCAAAAGAACTATTGCAGTACATTTCTTTTATTTTATTCAGGTTATTGTCATAATGGTCCTATGTTCCCCTATGTTTTTCCCAGTTGGCCTGTCCCCAAGTTGTATCCATCCCTGAAACTACCTAATTTGGCATTCCTCACCCCTCGTCCATCATTGTAACCCTGCCTCTTCTTCTAGCACCTTCCTTGTCAGTCTTACCCTGGGCCAATCCCTAGTTTTTCCACCACTTTGTTAATCCCCTATTACTGGATGTCTCATTGCCACATGTGACCCTTTCTCCTCCCCCTGCTCCCCTCATTGGTTTTAACCCTGTAAGACCCTGTAATGGTTTTGAAAGCAAAACCAGTGAGACACTCCAAGTCAGAAATACAATTTAATAGGAAAAAAAGAGAAAAATAAAATACATGCTATAGTACAAAAGAAAAACCACTGACAGAGTCAGAATACAACTTGACACCCCACTAGTTAGTGTGATGGTAGCAGTCCAGATGAAGTGGTCTTCTTGAAGCCATGATCCTATAGAAAGGTCTGGTAGCTCTTGTCCTCTGGAAACCAGTGGGTCAGGGCTGCTTTGGTGTTTCAAATCTCAGTTTTTATCTAGGCAGGAAATGTTTGACTCTTCCCCTTGGGTGGATCATCTCACAATGGGATGATGTCATTTTATCAGTCATGCAGTGGGGCTCAGTGGCCAATTAACAGAAGATATCTTCCTGGAAGAAGGATGTGTCATGGAAAAGAGCATTGCTTTATCTGGTTTTAACTGATGGCGTATTAGCAGAGATAAGAATCGCTGCCCCGCCTGGTTTCAGCAGATGGTGATAGAATATATACTTTTGGGCATATCTTTCCATTGTAACCTAGGACAGACCCTGTCCTCCTCTCGTCCCCCAAAGACCCTTGTTTGGTCAATTGTTTGTACCCACCTCCTGGTCTGCCCCTGTATTTAATCCTGAACACAGCAGTGCTCGAGACTCTGTCCCTGGATCTTGAAACCACATTAAACCCTTTGGAACCTCAGAAGCAGAGAGCCTTCCTCACCTCCTTTACCCAATCCTCAATGTGGGCCACACTGAAAAGCTACTAGCTCTTAAGGTTCTGCCTCCAGGAAATCTCACCCTGATGCAGTTCCCCACACCTGGCACAGTGCTGGTGTGTTCCAAAGAGCTAGCCTGGACTCGTAGGCTGTGTCAAAGAACTTCAGTTTGGCCCTTGATTTAAGTGACCAGGATGTAACAGGATGCAGGTGAGAGCTGGACATGAGCCAGCTGTGGGCACTCCCAGCCCAGACAGCCAAGTGTGCCCTTGGCTGCATGCAGAGCCCCATGGGCAGCAGGGGAGAGAGGGGATTCTGTCCCTCTGCCCCACTCTGGTGAGACCCCACCTGCAGAGCTTCCTCTGGCCCTGGGATCCCAGCACAGGAAGGACATGGACCTGCTAGAGAGAGTTCAGAGGAGGGACTCCAAGGTGATCAGACAGATGGAGAACCTCTTCTGTGTGGAAGGCTAAGAGGATTGGTATTGCTCAGCCTGGAGAAGGCTGACCTAATTACAGCATTCCAGTACCAAAAGCCAGCCTACAAGAAAATTGAGACAGACAATTTACAAAGAAATGTAGTGATAGGACAAGGCAGAATGGCTCAGAACTGAGGGAAAGTAGGTTTAGATTAGATACTTTAAAAAAATCTATATTATGAGGCTGGCAAGGCACTGGGACAATTTTCCCAGAGAAGTTGTGAATATCCTATCCTTATCCTTATCCTTATCCTATCCTCAAGACCAGGTTGGATGGGGCTTGGAGCAACCTGATGCAAAATGGCCCTGCCCATGGTGAGAGGTTGGAACCAAATTACTTTCTTTCCAATCCAGAACATTTATAATTCTATGACTCTATGAACTACAAACTCTCAAAGCATGTACATTTCTGTGAGAGACTTTACTAAATGTAAATTCTATGAGACAGAGAATGTATGGAAGATAGCAAGAAGAGAATTTTCCTTTTTTCTTCTTCTTCTTCTTTTATATGTTTTATTGTTCCAAAGTTGGTGTTGTCTGACATAGGCCGGCGCAAGGGAAAAAAAAAATTGTTTAGATGAACATTGACCACTGAAGAAGATATGCATATTCAGTTTGTTATGCTTGCTATACAATAATGATGGGCTACTGTTACCAAGGTAGGTGAAGTCCTATGCAACTTAAAATAGTGAGCAGCTCTTTTTGAAGAGAGAGTATCAACCAGAAAAAAAAGTTTAGCTCCTTCTAAGAGCAAGTCCCTTTCCAATTCTCATCAGAAAATTGTTATTTCATCCTTTATCTTCTTTGTTAAAGATGTATTTTTTTCTTGTAAAGTGTTTATATGTTGAATCCTGAAAAATAATTAAGAATGGCATCCAGATCCTGTTCTTGTTGCATTGGGTTGACACTGAAGACCTTGAAAAACAACCCAAACTTAGAAGTAATTGTTGTTGGGAGGTGGTGGAGAGAAACTGATTCAAACACCATTTGATGGATTCAAGTTTTGACAGATTCATACCAAATCAGGTATTGCTCAACACTCCCACAGAATTTATGAGCATCTTGAATCTGGACATTATTAGCAGCTGATAAACAGCACAGTTGATCATGGTTGAATGAATTTGTGGCTAGCTAAGATTAAGAGTTGAAAATATCCCCAGAATTTTGGTCACAATATTTAAGTTCTTGTTACAGAAAGATCTGATGTTGCAGTGTGTTTCCTGTTAATGGTATGTTCTGTTATTGCCCAAGCTAATGGTTTAGTCCAAAATTATATCCTCCCACCCACCCTGTCAATCTATCCTAAACTACCTGTCAATCCTGCTTTGTCCCAGCACCTTGCTTGAAATTCCTGTTTGGAAATCACCTAAAACTTGGGGCCTAATTAGTCCATGTGACCGTTTCCCGCCCTACCTCTCTCATTGAATAATGCCTTTGTGAACCCTACCCTTTATCCCTCAGAAGTTCTCCAATTTGCTAAAAAATTGTACCTTCCCTTTGAACCTCCCTCATGTTTAAGTTGTTGCACCTTCGCCATCTTTGTCTTTCGCCTTGCAGATTCCCCGAAGTAAAAAATCCTTTTTATCCTATGCAAAAGACCTCACCCTCCTCCTTGCCTCCTTCAAATGCAATCAGACAGCCAAAAGGCCTTATAGCAATAGCTCGAGCCACATCTAAGCCTTCCACTCTAGGCATGGGACTGTAGTGGCAAAGTGAGTGCAGCTCTGGCTATTACGACAATTTGACATTCCTTAACTGAGCCTAGGGCTTCTCTTTAACCATTATTTGAAGAGAACTTCAAATGTATTAATGAGAAGTTAGGGTTATTTAATAGGTTACAGAAATACTCATGCACACTAGATGCATTTATAATCTAGACTCAGTCTCTGTAAAAAATATCACTCAAGTAATTGTTAAAGACAAACTCAGCAAAGAAAAGCTGTTTCTCTCCTCTTGAAGAAGAGGTAGAATGAAAACAACAGAAGTTTGTGTCATATGCATGCCATCTGCCCAAGGTTACTTTGTGTGTTTGCTTAAACATACAGGTTTTTTGTCTAGAGCTATTGTTTCCTTTGTGAAACATTGCAAAATGATGGCTTTGGAGGTGCTTAGGGAGGGATGTTCTTTGTGCAGTCCTTTGAGATTACTCTTGGTCCAATATGAAGTTTAGTAATAAGTTTAATATGAGTTTAATGAGCTTTCCAGAATATTGTATGGGCTGCTATTTTTTCATAATATTGCCAGAGACTGAAATAAGTTCATGCTTATATCAAAAAACTGTTTAAAAGAAGCTACAACCAAAGAAGCCTCTCTGAAAATACCTGTATAGGACTTTGGACTGAAAGTCAAACTGCTGAAATTAGATAAAGGGAAAACCTATTCTTCAATGATCTGAAACAAACAAGTTAACAAGTTAAAAGAATGTGAGCCAAAACAAGCAGCTGTGTTAAGAATCATCTTTGGCTTACTTTAGGGTGGGGGAGGCCATAGCCCCCAGACCCATTTGCTGGGAGCCGATTTGTACAGATTTCCCCCCAGCCGAGGTGGGGGGAGGGTAGTTTGGATGTGTTGTAATCTCTGCTTAGGGGCAGTGAACCCATCCTCCCTTACACAAACTGCCTATGGATGCCCCAATCCTGGGAATGCCACATTCAAGGGACATTGACTGAGGGGCAAGTGGAGGAGATGCCTTAATTCAGCAAAGGCCCCTCAAAGTGCCCCCAGAGTCATTCCTGAGGCCTTGCACCACAGGACTGCATGTGAGGCAACAAATGTGGAGTCTGTTGAAAGAGACAATTACAAATTTCCCCTCACCCCATGCCAGGAGGTGCCTGGATTTTCCTACTTGGTCAGAACTCTTATTATCATAGGATATATCCCATATTATCATGGGATCCTGTGCTGTTTGGGGGGACCTGCACCTCCAAGGAGACGATCAATGGACCATTGTTGGGATTCATAGAGTGGTGATATTTTATTTTTTCTGTCCTTGTCAACCCTCTTCTCTCCCACCTACCTATTTTCTATTTCTCTCTGTCTCTGTCTTTGTCTCTGTCCCTATTTACAATCAAATAAAACCCATACTATTATCACTGGCACGTGGTCTCATTTGCACCTTAATTCAGGCAGGGGCACTTCTAAGAACCTTAGTAACCGGATCTTGACAAAAATTTATGATGAAGAGGGAATATATGTATTTGATATGGTAGGTAAAGATTTTGGTCTTGTTATTGAATTGCCTTTTGACTGAATTTAACTACTGTCTTCATTAAGGCTTCCACTCAATTATACTGACCTTTATTAGCCATGCTGAAAGTATCTGAGGGTACTGATAAGAGATTTTTTTTCTGGTTGTCCTGGCTTTGTTTTGCTCCAGCTGATAGTCCAATTACCAATTTAGACATTTCATTATAGTCCTTGATCAAATATTTAGGGGGGTTGGCTGGAAAATCCCAGGAAAGGTGTGATACCTTTCTAGAGACAAATGTTGCTGTTTATCATTGAACTACAATGGGAAGTGGGAACATTTTTCATATTAGTCTTATGATTTAATATCAAGCCAATACAGCATCATGACAAGTGCTTTTAGTAAAGAATCTGGCTGTAGTTGTATTATAAGACCAACTGAATTCAAGTAGTACTGTAAAGTCCACTAAAAGGTACGTCTTTTCTTATATTTATGTAAGTGGATTTATGTATTCAGAAGTATTTGTCTAGGAAAGGAATGAAGCAGTGTCAAATTCACAAATACTAAACTGAAAGAAAATACATTCTGTAATGTCTCAAGTGTGTTAGATTATTTTGAAATCAGTGAAGCTGATTTTTGAGTTGGTGTTCCCTTCCCATGTGGAAGTATAAATGGGGTTTTATTGTTTTTTTATTGGTTTTGTTTTGATTTTTTTTTCCAGAGACCCTTTCAATATTTCTATTGTAGGTAAGTATCTTCATTTAAAGCAGGCTATATAGACACCATGGTAATTTTTGTACATGTATGAGAGCCAATGAATCTAAACGTAATTTTTGGTGTTGTTTAGGCAGTTTAGTTTTCATCAAGGAACTGGCTTCCTCTTGAAAATGAAATTAGTATTCTGCTGCCATGCCACCAGATTATTTCACAAAACTTCCACTTTCTTTGCTGCTACAGTCCTAGGGCTTATAATCCACTGGGTTTTAACCACTGGTACTTCTCATAGGGAAAAAGTAGCTTTCTGTTTGGGGTATATTAGGATTTTAAATCTTCTAACATTTTTACTTCTAAACCCAAACCACAAAAAGTTTAACCACAGAATTTGGATGAAAATATAAATTACTTAGATGAAAGATATATATAGAGCGAATGGGAGGAGCTTGTATTTTATACAAATACAGTAATTTCACGACTATAAGATGCACCTTTTGGACTAAATTTTCCCCCCAACCTGGAAGTGCGCCTTATAGTCCCGTGCGCCTTATATGATGGACAAAGTTGCAAAATTTGCCAAACCAGAAGTGCGAGCTGCAAAGGTGGGGCGGTGCCACGGGAGCACTGAGTCGCGACGGGGAGGCGGGAGTGGGTGGCTGCAGCCAGCAGGAGTTGTGAGGGGAGGGAGGGAGCTGCCGCTGGCCCCAGCCCGGGCGCAGGCGGAACAAGAAGCCGGGCAGCACCACTCCGGGCGCTGGGGCGGGCAGAACGAGAAGCCGAGCAGTGCTGGCCCCAGCCCGGGTGCGGGGGAAACGAGAAGTGCAAGCCCGCAACAACCCTGAGCAGAACCCACTTGGCGGCAGCATCGGAGCAGCAGCAGCGTGGCCTGGGTGGCTGGGGGAAAGTGGCAGCAGTGGTGGCGCAGCCCCTGTGGCCGCAGGAAAGGGGCTAGAGGCGGCATGGTGGCTGGCGCTGCCGCGAAAAAGCAGTAAGAGGCTGTGAGAGGCGGCTGAGTGGAAGTCGGGATGCAGCGCAGCCGCGTGGTGGGAGCCGTGAGCCGTGCCAGATGGCGCCAGGGGTGGGCAGGAGTGCTGGGGCCTGCTGCATGGAGAGGGCGCCTGGGGCTGCATTTAAAGGCTATACCAACCTTTGAAAAATGTTTGCAAATTGAGCACCTGCCTGTAATTCGTTACTTTGTTGCATGCCGCGTGGCTCCTTGCTGAAAAAAAAAAAAAAAGTGCGCCTTATAGTTCAGTGCGCCTTATATGATCTACAAAGTTGTGAAATTTGCCAACTCGCGGGGGGTCCGCCTTATAGTCCGGTGTGCCTTGTGGTCATGAAATTACTGTACTTAAAGTCTGATGTCATATTTCCAGCTCATATATTAAGGAAGTTAGAAGACTTTGTGAGTATTCAAAATCATGAAAATTTTAATTTCTATCCTTAATTGAGGCAAACAGTAACCAAATCAACAGGTGAGATACAAGGGGAAATTCTTATAAATAACAGCAAAAGGAATAAAAGGAGAAGCAAGAAAAGGCAAATATCTCAAAATCTAAATACTAGCAACTAAAAGGCATTTCTTAGCCTAGAAGGAACCCTACAATTCTCCCACAACTGCTCTAAGAGCCAGCTCTGCATTGAATCCCTAGTTTGACGGTCCAGGGCAATACAGGGAGAAGTTGGATGGAGCTTGCATGCAACAAGACGAAGGTGAGATGATGATAAAGGAGCTTTCTGGCTGGGCTTTTCCTATTCAGTACAGTGCACTCGCAAGCCTGGCGCTCTGCAGCTTCATTCTTCACCTCCCATGGTCAGGTCCAGAGAAGAGGTTCAGCTTTACGGTACTTCTTTTCAGTGCTTTTGCTCAGCTCTATGTGCAGTTGTGCTCTTTTTGTGTATCCCAGTCCAAACTAGCTAGCCAGCTCTCGTTCCGTGGAATATGACAGCAGAGACGCATTTGCTCAGCTTTCAGTGCAGGGTTTCCTCACAGCAGCACAAGCTGGCCTGCAAGAAGGAATAATGAAGAACATGGTTTTGTCCTGGCACATTTTTGTGTGCGATGCATCTCTTCAGATCTGAGGTCTTTGCGAGGCTGCAATGTGAGCGCCGGTACTTCCAGCTGAGAAGGAGCGTGCAGCTGGCGCTGAATTCTGAGATTGCTGTGCACGTCGCAAAGGAAAGAGAACTGCCCCCGGAATGTGGTGCTGCTAGAAGCTTCCTCGCGTTGAGAGCAAGCTCTGGGTAAAAGTTTCCTGTCCTGGCACAGCTTTCTTTGCAGGGCGTCAACAAAAGCCTTTCCTTTTAGATTCCCTCTGCAAGAGGGAGAGAAAGTGGCACTGAGAAGAAACGTGCAACACCCAGGAGTGCTTCAGCAAGAACGAGATCCCTCAAGCGCTTCGCTGCCGGCACACTACTCCATGCAAGCAGCTCACCAATACGGACTTCCGGGCAATGAAAGTGCAATACATTCCAAAAAGCGAGGGACTAAGCCACACAAGTACTGTGCTTGTGTGTACAGCCTTACAGGCTACAAGAGGAATGGGAATGCCTCTCATTTGCCTTCCGAACTCCCATTAGCAGTTCGAAGGAAGAAGTCAAACAAAAGCAGCTGTGCTGCTACTCATTAGTTTTTCACCCTTGGTGTCCTGCTGTGCTTTCATTCAGCCAGAGGTGACTTGATGTCTATTTCTTGCACAAAACACCATGTTCCAAGATTCTGCTTCAGCCAAAACACGCTGGGAAGGTGCACTTTTCTTGTAAACCCAGCCTACTGTATCATTCTGCCTTTGCTGTTGTCTGAATTAAAATGGAAAGCTTCTCAGCTACATCTGGCAGACACCACCTATGCCTACACATCCTTCATATTCCTTTCTCCTTTCCCACATTGTCTTGCACTGTTCAATGTCTTAAGCATGGAATGACTAATGCAGCAAGTACTTCTCTCATGCCACATTTGGCTGAGCGAGAGCTACACAAATCCTTGGAACTCTGCCAAGCAAGAAGCACTAGAGCGTACCTAGAGGTGAGGACAAAGTGCGCACACCACATAGTAATTCTCCTTTTGCACTGCACATACAAATGTGTTCTCTGAATCTCAGACCAAACGGCAGAAGGCATGTTTTCCACAGAAGGCTGGAAGACAAATAGGCAGCAGCAAAGCAAGCTCCCATTCAACTGCCCCATTACGAGCTGTAACTTACAACCAGTAGGCTGCACACATGAGCCGCTTTCTTTGCAGCTTCCTTCTTCCGTCCTTGTATTCAGCAGCGCTTCATTCTGCCATTGATAAATTGCCATGTAGTTCTCACACAGACCACCATGTTCCTCTGTTTGTCTTCTGCTGAAGCACACCGGGAACGTGCACTTTTCTCCTAAACCCACTCTGTTGGACCATTCTACCTTTCTTGTCGTCTGAATTGAAACGGAAAGCTTCTCGGATACATCTGGCAGGAAACGCCTACGCCTACACATCCTTCATGTTCCTTTCTCCTTTCCCACATTTTCTTGCACTATTGAATGTCTGGGGCATACAACAGCCAATGCAGCAAGTACTTATCTCGTGCCACATTTAGCTGAGCGAGTGCTACATGAATTCTCGGAACTCTGCCAAGCAAAAAGCACAGAAGTGTACCTAGAGGAGAGGAGAAAGCGTGCACACCACAACTGTAGTTGTCCTTTTCCACTGCACATACAAATGTGTTCACTGTATCTCAGACCCTAACTGTGGGCATCATTTTTTCCAGAGAATTCTGGACAAGGAAGAGTTAGCTGCAAAGCACACTCCAGTTCAAGTGCCCTGTAACAAGCTGTAACTTACAACCAGTAGACTGTGCACAAGAGCCGCTTTCTTTGCGCCTTCGTTCTTCGCCCTTGACATCTTACTGTGCTTTCAATATCCTAGATGTGAATCTCTCTCTACTTCTCACATAGGACACTATGTTCTTATGCTTGACTTCTACCGAAACATTCTAGGGACGTGCATTTTTCTCCTACACCCACTGTGACTCGCCATTCTGCCTTTCTTGTCATCCGAATTGAAACAGAAAGCTTCTCAGCTACATCTGGCAGAAAACACCTACGCCTACACATCCTACATATTCCCATCTGCTTTCCCGGACTGCGTACCTGTTTTGAATATCTTGGGCATACAACAACCAATGCAGCAAGTACTTCACTCGTTCCACATTTGGCTGAGCGAGTGCTACACGGTCCCTTGGAACTCTGCCAAGCAAAAAGCACAGAAGTGTACCTAAAGGAGAGGAGAAGCCAACGAAGTCATGTTCCTTACGTCTCCAACCTGTGGCCCAAAATTTTATGTTGTTTTGCGTGCCTGGGACAGAGAGCGACCAAGCCAGAGAGTGCTTCTCTCTCCTGCCGTGTTTCACTGAGCTTGAGCTGCAAGAACAGTTTGTGCTCTGTGGAAGAGAAAAGATACAAGTATACCTGAAGTAAAGGAATAGCCATACACGACACACAGGAGGTCTGTATAGTATGCGCACTGAATAGTGGCAAAGCTTTGAACGGCATTGCAGCACTTCCATGCCCACCTGAATCACAAATGCCAAAGAATGAAGCCGCAGAAAAGAGGCTTGGGTGTGAAGCTGTCGTGACGCTGTTCTATGCATGAGAGGTTATCAAGCAGATTTCCTTTTCTATTCAGATGTCAGAAGAGGCAGGGACACATTAGAGAACACTCGGGCTACCTGGGACAGACTTGAACACACTCAGACTCACTTGGGCAAAGTCAGACACACTTGTGCACACTTGACAACACTCACACTCACTTGGGCACACTTGAAAACACACACATTTCGGAATACTTGGCCACACGCGGCCACACTCGCACATAATCTGGCACACACGGGTCCAAACATGCACACTTGGCACACTCATCCACACAAAGGCACACTCAGCCTTACTGAAGCAAACTGGAGCACAAGCAGGCATAGGCAGGCAAATGCAGGACCAAGTTGTGTCCATAACAGTGCTGCACTACTGGAGAAGGGCTGCAGTACCATGTTCTTTCCACTAGGATGCAGTAGCTGGTTGCATCTGCCAAGGGACAGCACTGCTGTAGGGATAGAGGGGAGTGCAGCACCAGGCTGTGTCCACCAGGGGGCAGCACTGCCCAGGGGGCTGTGAGGCTGCAGTATAGGATTATGTCCACCTGGGGTATGCACTTCCCTGAGGCTGGGGGAGCAGTATGTTGTATGCACTAAGGAGCACTACAGTAATTTCACGACTATACGGCGCACCGGACTATAAGGCGCACCTCCAGGAGTCGGCAAATTTTGCAACTTTGTACATTATATAAGGCGCACCGGACTGTAAGGCACACCTTCAGGAGTTGGCAAATTTCACAACTTTGCACATTATATAAGGCGCACCGGACTATAAGGAACACTTTTTGTGCTGCGAAGATCCGTGCCACGTGCAACGAAGTAACTAATTAGTAAAGGAATCCCATGATCCAGGAGTTTAGTGGCAGGTGCTCAATTTGCAAACATTTTTCACAGATTGGTGTAGCCTTTAAACACAGCCCAAAGCGCCCTCCCCATGCGCAGGGCCCAGCATTCCTGCCCACCCCCAGCTAGTGAGGCGGGACTCAGGGCCATGGCGGTGGCTGGCAGAGCTTCAGTACCACTGCCACGACTCGTGCCTTCTGCAGCAGCCTGCTCCCTCCCTCTCCGCACCACCCCATCGCTCCAGAAGCCCCCTGGTGCTCTGGGAGCCCTGCGCCCCCTGGCGCTCAAGGAACCCTGTGCTGCCCCAGCGCTCCAGGTGCCCCGTGATGAGCCAGGAGCCCTGTGACCCCTGGTGCTCCAGGAGCCCCACGCCCCTGCTGGCGCTCCAGGACCCCCATGCCCCCCTGTTGCTCTGGGAGCCCTGTGCTGCCCCGGCACTCCGGGTGCCCTGCCCCACACCATTACTGCTCCGATGCCGCCGGCTTTCCCCCCCCACCCAGGCTGCACCACTGCGCTTTCCCCCCTCCACCCAGGCTGCCCCAATGCCGGCGGGGTCTTGCCACGCCACCACTGCCCTGATGCTGGTGGCTTCCCCCCTGCCCGGGCTGCGCCGCCGTCCTTTCCCCCCCACACCTGGGTTGCTCCATCGCCGCCAGCTTTCCCCCCCTGCCAGTGCTGCCATGATGCCACCAGGCTCGCCCTGGCCCGGCACTGGCCCAATGCTGCCATCAGGCAGGCTCTGCTTGGCTCAGGACTGTTGCGGCCTCACACTTCTGGGCTGGCAAATTCCACAACTTTGCACATTAAATAAGGTGCACCGGACTATAAGGTGCACTTCCAGGTTTGGACCAAAATTTTAGTCAAAAGGGTTCACCTTATAGTCGTGAAATTACTGTAACGCCCGGGGAGTGGAGGTGCATTACTGGGTTTTTTCCAGCAGTGGACAGCACTCCTGGGTGGGTAGGGCACAGTACCTTGTAGCGTCCACCAGGGGGGATCACTGCCCTGGGGTTGGGGGACTTCAGTACTAGGTTGTGTCCAGCAGGTGGTGGCACTGCCTGGGGGGCACACAGTACCGGTTTTGGTCCACCAGGGGGCAGCACTGCCCAGGGGGAGGGCAGCTGCAGTAGTCATTTGTGTCCACTAGGGGGCAGCACTGCCCATGTAGGTGGGGCTGAAAATCAGGTTGGGTCCACTAGGGTTCAGCACTACCTGAGAGAGGCAGGGGTGGTCACTGTGCTGCTTTGTGTCCACCAGAGGGCAGCCCTGACCTAGGGGTGAGGGGTGCTGTACCAGGTATTGTTCTCAAGGGGGCAGCAGTGCTCTTGTGGTAGGGGCTCAGTATCAGGTTGTGTCCACCAGGGGTAAGCACTGCCTGGGGGGATGCAGTAGTGTTTTTTGTCCACCAGAGGGCATCCCTTCCTGGTGGGGTGGGGGCTGCAGTACCGTGTTGTGTCCATCAGGTGCAGAACAGCCTGTGGTGGCGGGGGGCTGCATTACCAAGCTGTGTCCACCAGGGGACTGAACTTCCTGGGTAAAGCGCCATAAGGGAACAGCAGTGCTCAGGGGAGTGGGTGGCTGCAGCATTGGGTTGTGTCCACCAGGGGGCAACACATCCAAGGGGCTTGTGGGGCTGTAGTACCAGCTTGTGTTTACCAGGGCCAGCACTGACCGAGGGGTTGGGGGTCGGCCTTACAAGGTTGTGCCCACCAGGGGGAAACACAACCTGGTTAAAGCGGTGGGGCGCAGAACTGGGTTGTGTTTATTAAGGGGCAGCACTGCCCTGGGGTTGGGGGAGCAGTTCTGGGTTGTGTCCACCAGGGAAAGCACTGCCCTGCGGGTGGTGATGCAGTGCAATGGGTTGATCCGCTAGGGGGCAGTACTGTTGGCGGGGGTTGTAGTTCCGGGTTGTGTCCATCAAGGCCAGCACTCCCCAGAGGGGCGTGGGGGAGTCATACTGCATTTTGTCCATGAGGGGGCACCATTATTTAGGTGGTGGGGTGGGTTGCACTACCAGGTTTTGTCCACCAGGGGCCACCACTACCCAGGGAGTGGAGCGGGAGGGCAGTAGGGGGTTGACGCCAAAAGGGGGCAGCACTGCATGGAGAATGGGCACGCAGTACCAGTTTGTGTCCAGCAAGGGGCAGCGATGCCCAGGATCTAAGGGCACCACACTGTTTTGCGTCAACCAAAATTTTTTTGTGGAAATTCTGAGAGGATTTTGGGGTAATTTTATGGGAATTTTGACGGAATTTTGGGGCAATTTTTCGCGACTTTCTGTGGGATTTTTTGGGGGATTTGGTGGAAATTCTGGGGGGATCTTTGGGCAATCTTGTGAGAAATTTGTGGGAATTTTGGGGTGATTTTTTGGGATTTTTTGTGGAAATTTCTTCAGAATTTGTGCAGAATTTGTAGGGAATTCTGAGGGGATTCGGAAGCGATTTTGTGGGACTTTTGAAAGAATTTTGGGGTGATTTTGGAGCAGTTCTGTGGGGAATTTTGTGGAGATTTTGTAAAAAGTGTGAGGGGATTTTGGGGAGATTTTGTGGAAATTTTGAGGTAATTTTGGGGTGATTTTTGTGGGAATATTGGTGGGAAATTTTGGGGAATTTGATGGCAGTTCTGAGGGGATTTTGGGGCATTTCTGAAGGCATTTTGGGGCAGTTCTGAGGGAATTTTGGGACAGTTCAGAGTGGATCTTGAGGCAATGAGGGAATTTTGTGGGGAATCTCTGAAGAATTTGGGGGGATTTTGGTGGGAATTTTGAGGAAATTTTGGGGTGATTTTGTGGGAATTTTTGAAGGAATTTTGAGGGATTTTTGGGGTGATTTTTTGGTAACTTTTGTGGGAATTTTAGGGGATTATGGGGCAGTTCTTTGGGGAATATTGTGGGGATTTTTTGGAAATTC
>PYHW01010688.1:581763-604078 GCA_013186435.1 Turdus rufiventris
CCCCCAAATTTCCCCAAGTTCCTGAATTTTAGCCCCAAAGTCTTCCTAAATTCCCCCAGATTTTCCCTGTTTTTCCCAAATTTCAGCCAAAAATTCCGCAAAGTTTCCTGTTTTGGGGGGTTTTGGGAGTCCTTGGTTGGATTTTTGGGGGTTTCTGAGTTGGTTTTTTTTGGGGTTCCTGAGCAGCTTTTTGGGATTTCTGAGCTTTTTTTGTGTTATGAGGGTTTCAGATTGTTGTTGTTGTTGTCGTTGTTTTGGTTTTTTGGATTCCTGGTTTCTTTTTTGTTGCCCCAGGTGGAAGGGTTCCTGGACAGGGCTAGGGGGCTGTGGCTGCATGAGGAACTGCTCTTGTGCCCTCTGGAGGAGCTGATCCAGGACCTATCTGTGCGTCCCAAACCACTGCAAAATCCCCACAAAAATAATTCTCCAAAATTCTCGAAAAAAACCCCAAATTCTCAAAAAATCCCCTCAAAATCCCCTAAAAACAACACCAAAATCCCCTCAGAAGTAGCCCCAAATCCTACCAAAATCGCCTCACAACTGCCCCAAATTCACCAAAAATTCACACAAAAATTTCTCCAAAATCACCCCTAAATTCCCTTAAAATGTCCCCAAAGTCCCCCCAAACCCCCCTCAGAATTTCCACAAAATGCCCACAAAATTCCCAGAAATTTCACCAAAATTCCCACAAAGTCGCCGCAGAATTCCTTCAAAATTTCCACAAAATTTCCCCAATTCCCCCCAGAATTTCCACAAAATCCACGAGAAATCCACGCAAAATTTCCACAAAATCGCCCCACTATTCCCTCAAAATTCCCTCAAAAATCACCCCAAATTCACTCACAATTTCCACAAAATCCCCACAAAATTCCCCAAGAACTGCCCAAACACCACACAAACCCCCTAAAATTCCCAAAAAAATTCCCACAAAATCACTCCAAACTTCCCACAAAATTCCCCCAGAATCCCCTCAGAATTTCCACAAAATTCCCACAAAATGCCCTACAGAACTGCCAAAAATCCTCAGAAATTCTCCAAAAAATTTCTGATAACTTAATGACAAGTTAGCCAAAAATTCTCTCAATTTCCCACAAAATCAACCCAAAAACCCCTCAGAATTTACAAAAAATCCCCAGAAAATTTGCACAAAATTTCCCAAAGTATCAACCCAAAATTCCTTCAAAATCCCCACAAAATGGCCCCAAAATCCCCTCACAATTTCCAAAATACCTCCCAGAATTCTCCAGAAATTCCCCCAAAATCCGCTCAGAATTTCCACAAAATCCCCATAAAATTCCACAAGAATTGCCCCAAAATCCTGAAAAACTCCCCAAAAAATCCCACAAAAATTCCCACAAAATCACCGCAAAATACCCACAAAATTCCCCCCAAATTCCCCCAAAATCTTCTCAAAATCTTCCCAAAATTACCTTGAATTTCCCAAAAAAATCTCCACAAATTCCACAGAGTTTTCCAAGAATATTCCCCCATCACCCCAGGATCCTCTCAGAACTTCCCCAAAATCTCTTCAGAACTTCTGCAAAATCCCCTCAAAACTGCCCCAAATTCCCATAAAATTCCCAGAAAAATCACCCAAAAATTCTCCCAAAAGTCCCACAAAATCGCTCAAAGATTCCCTCCAAATTCCCACAAATGGGCCCCAAACTCCGCTCAGAATTTACCCAAAATTGCCAAAAAATTCCCGCAAAAATTTCCCCAAAATAACACCAAAATTTTCTCCAAATTTATAGAAAATCCCCCCAAAATTCCCCAAGAACTGCCCCAAAACCCCAGAAATTCCCACAAAAATTCCCACAAAATCACCCCAAAATAAGTTTGAAATTCCCAAGAAATCTCCTCAGATTCCCCTCAGAAATCCCATAAAAATCCCCACAAATTCCTCACAAAATCCCCAAAAATTCCCAGAAAAATCTGCACAAAATCACCACAAGATTTCCTACAAATTCCCAAAAAATCACCCCCAAATTCTCTGAAAATTCCCAAAAAGTCAGCCCAAAATTCCCTCAAAATTCCCACAAAATCGCTCCAAAATCCACTGAGAATTTCCAAAAAAATTCCCAAAAAATCCCCACAAAATTACCTCAAATTTTCCACAAAAATTTTTTAAAAATCCCCACAAAATTCCCACCAAAATTCCCACAAAATCGCCCCAAAATAATTCTAAAATTCCAAAAAAAAATCTCCTTAGATTCCTCTCAGAAATCCCATAAAAATCCCCACAAATTCCCCACAAAATCCCCAAATACTCCTAGAAAAACCCCCACAAAATCACCCCAAAATTTCCTAAAAATTCCCACAAAATCACTCAAAATTCCCTGAAAATAAAAAAAAATCCCAAAATTCCTACAAAATTCCCACAAAATTGCCCCAAAATCCACTCAGAATTTCCACAAAATCCCCAAAAATTCCCACGAAAATTTCCACAAAATCCCCTAAAATTCACGCAAAAATTCCCACAAAATCACCCCAACATTCCCTCAAAATTCCTACCAAATCACCCCAAAATCCCCTCAGAGATTCCACAAACTCCCCACAAAATTCCCAACAGAATGGCCCGAAAATTCTGACAAAGTCTCCAAAGATTCCCACAAAAATTCCCACAAACTCACCCTAAAATTCCCTCAAAATTTCAACAAAATCAGTCAAAAATTCTTTCAAATTTCCCACTAAATCTCATCACAATCCCCTTAGAATTCCTACAAAAATCCTCACAAATTCCCCACAAAATCCCCAGAAATTCCCACAACATTCCTACAAAATCACCCTTAAATTTCCTCAAAATTCTCCCAAAATCTCCCCAAAATTCCCTGTAAATTCAAAAAAATTCACCCCAATATTACCACAAAATTCCCACAAAATCGCCCCAAAATCCCCTCAGAAGTTCCACAAAATCCCCACAAAATTCCCCCATGAATTCCTCCAAAATCACCTCAAAATTTTCTCAGAATTTCCACAAAATCCCCACAAAATTCCCCAAGAGCTTCCCCCAAAACCCACAAATTCCCTAAAAATTTCAACAAAAATTCAAAAAAAATTACCCCAAAATTCCCTCAAAATTCCCACAAAATCACCCTAAACTTCCCCCAGGATTTCCACAAAATCCCCAATAATTTCCCCACAGAACTGCCCAAAAATCCCATCAATTTCTCAAAAAATTTCTGTAAAATTCCCACAAAATTACCCCAAAATTCTCTTGAAATTCCCACAAAATTGCTCCAGAATCCCCTCAGAATTTCCACATAATCGCCCTAAAATTCCCCCAAAACATCACTTGGTACTCTGCAAGCTTGTAAACACCTTGGCTGCTGTGATAAAAAACATTCACTTTTTTAGTAAACTTAACAGTGGTTTACAGGAATGGTTACAAGTTGAAACTATTTTGACAGTTATTGGATATTTTAATTAAATCCAGTGCATAATGCAATATTATTTTCATTTTTCCTGAAGTAGGAACCTGAAAAAAGAGTCAGCATATTGTTCTTTAAGAAATATCTTGCCCTCTGCCCTAAGTTAAACTTTTTCTTAAAGTTGTAGAATTTGCAATTAATATTCTGAAGAGGAAGTAGTCGTCAATGAACAAATCTTATTTTTCTGCTGTTAATTTACATCATTTTTATCAGCAGTGCTTGTCTTTTACAAAGGACTGAACACCAAATGACTGCTTTTCAGCAGAGGACAAAATAATAACAGCAATGAAATGGTTCGTCTTGAACTTATGCACAAATCCTGAAAGGAAATTACAAAATACCCAAAAAGAACCCAAACCAAAAACTTTAAGGATTGCTTCCCAGGATCTCAGTGCTAGAGTGCTTCATTCCAGAATTTAATCCTTTCTAATTTAATCCTTTCTAATTTTAATCCTTTCTAAAATTCTGTTTTAATTACCTTTCAGATCGTATCTGAATATAAAAGTAAGCTTTTTACATAGTTATGATGCCCAGAACACTTATAATGAACATGACCTTGAATCTAACATTGTGGGAAATAAAAGCCCTGTCAATGTGAATTGCACGACTAATTGTTCTTTAAATCTTTTACAAATCTTAATAGAAATATCAATGCAAATGTTCAGCATTTCAAAATCTCTCTCAATATAGTTTACTATTTAATAAGACTCTTTGAAGATAGAATCTGTGAAGTCTTTTTGCATATGACATAGATCAGCAGCATATGCTTGTTCAGGTCTCAGTCACGCTGAACGTACTTCCACTGGAAATTTTGAATTTTTGCAAGAAAAGTTTGTGGCTTATAAGGGCACATTTTCATTTGTGGTGAAAAATTATATAGAGTCTCTTTCATAAAAGGCTACACTCTTGAGGTGACTTCATGATACTGCAAGCTCTGCCATCTGCTTTATGCCCAGATAAGGGTCCTGCTGCTTTAAGCTAGGGCTGCTGGAAGGCAAATAGGCCAGGGAAATTCTTTTGGTGTCCATGATCAAACACATACCTCTCAGATCTTTCTCGGGAGAGAGAGGGAGAGAGCACATGCTTTGCATTTAGCTAGCTTCTTCTTTGTTAGCTGAGGCAAGTTTCCTGAGACTGCATACAGCTTCTCCAAGTAATTTCTGTGGCTTCTTTTGGAGATGCTCAACTTTGCTGTGGTAGAACACCACATCATCACCTGGAATCCCACACTGCAGCCTCGGTGGGGAGGCTCCAAGGACACTGAATCCTGGTTCCGCATCTTGGGAGAAGCTGAGCAGGACTCTGGATACACCAGCTTTCTCTGCAGCGAGAAGGTTTCAGTATCTAACATTATTCATTCTTTTTCCCCAACCTGCATGCACTCTGCTCATTAAATAAACAGGTTAAAAACCATTTTCCTCCGAAAACCATTTTCTTTTGTTAAGAGAGGGCATGCCAAAACTTGGTTCTTCAGAAGAGACACCCCCTTCGGGATGTTTCTTCTTAACTTGGGTCAAAGAGGAACAGCTGCATTCACATTATTTTTTGACATAATAATACAGTAATTTCATGACTACAAGGCGCACTGGATTACAAGGCACAGTGTCAGTTAACGGTAAATCTCCAAACTTTTTCCATATGTAAGGCGCACCGGATTATAAGACGCACTTTTTTTTTGGCAACGTTGATCCATGCGCGCAACTTTCACAAACAAACAAATTACTAATGGAATCGCGCAATCACAGGGTTTACTGGCAAACAAGAACCACGTAAGCTATGGAAAATCAGTGACAAAACAGAACAAAACTCAGTCTCAGTCTCTTTTCCAGTCACAGACACTCTTCTTCTCCACACAGTCCCGGTGGAGAGTGTGGTGGGGTGGCCTCCTCTCAGTGGCGGCAGCAGCAGGGAGCATGGAAGCAAGGCGGCAGTGGCAGGGCTGTCTGCGTCTTGGTTCTCAGCACTGTTATTAGAAGTAGGAGGCTGTAGCAGCACTGGGTTGCAGGGCAGATCTCACCACAGAGAGACTTCTCTCCTCCGCGTTTGGGCCAGCTAGTGTCTCCCTCAGAAGGACAAAGCAACCAATGACCATCCACCCCAATCCCTCAAATCACACCCCCACCCCGCCCCCCAGTGATTGAGCCAAAGCCCTCCTACCCATCCCTTTTGTCTTGAGCAATTAAAACTAAGGGAGCTACCCAGGCAGCTTTCTTAGTATGATAATGGGAAAAATTATCTACCTCCACCGAGGGAAAGAGTAAAATCCACCCCCAACACCACCTCAACCCATTTTTGCTTGGGAATGGTGCGGCAGAGTATCAGCTAACGGTAAATTTCCAAACTTTTTCCATATATAAGGCACATCAGATTATAAGGCACACTTCCAGGTTTTGATAAAATTTTAGGATTTTAAGTGTGCTTTATAGTAATGAAATTACTGTAAATATCTGCTTATCTCTCATTTTCCTTTTTTTGGTCAAGTTAGGCATTTCTGAATAATGAAGTGATATGGTAAACGCTTTCTAGTGGTAAGTATTGTAAGCTGAGCAGGGTCAGAAAATGATACTGTTAATTGGTATATATATTGGTATTACAAATAATAATTCATCATTAAGAATGATATATTTAATGACTGTAATAAGAAGTTACTGCCACTGAAGATATAACTTTCAGGAGAAGAACTTCTGCCTTATAAGTTTTGGTTACCTTCAAGAATCAGTGAAAATCCACTGAAGTTGTCAGTGGGATACAGATAATTAAAAGTATATTAAACCAAAATTAATTCCTTTAACCTATACAGCAATTTTAACTTAGATGACTGTCATGCCACCTTTATGCCTATGCTGCAAGTCTCTTTCTTTTTTGTGGTTATTCTGTGTTTAGTTCAGACAGTATGCATTCTTCTTTGCCAGGAGAAGAAAAAATACAGATATGTGAGCACAAGATTTTTAAGTGTAAAGCCTGTTCTTCCTCTTGCATTGCTGATTTATATTCCTTAGGATAATACAAGATTTTTTTAACATCTCTAGTTTGGAAAAAAAATTAAAGTATATAAATTCATATCCCAATTTTACTCCACTGTATTTTTCTTAACATGTTACATTTAGAAGTCATATGTAGATAAACAAACAAAAATTAATAACTTCTCAAGAAACTCATAATATTTTGCAAATGAATGAATGCAAAAATGCTTTGAAATTAGAGATTATCAAGAAGAAAGTATTTCTGGAAATTTCAGTTTCTATCAAAACTATGATTTCTGAATTTATCTCTGAAAATTCTGATCAATTTTGTTTTTAAAGGATTACAGTAATTTCATGATTACAAACCGCGCTGACTATAAGCCGCATCTCTGGGTGTCAGCAAGATTTCATTCTTTATCGCACCTGATTATAAGCCATTCTGTCATTCGCAGCGAGGACCCGCATGCAAAAAAGTTGCCAATTAGTAACAGAATTGTGGGATCTTGGGGTTTACCGGCTCGGCTCAGGCCGTGCGGGCTCAGCCCGCTCGGGGCTGCCAGCAGGGCCAGGTGGCCCAGCTCGGCACTGCCGCTCAGCGGGCCCGCTCAGGGCTAGCTGCTGCTGCCGCCGGGCTCACTCGCCCCGGCCCGGCGCTGCCCCACGGCAGCAGGCAGGAATGGAGCCCCCAGCCTCTCCCTCCAGCCGCAGGGCCAACAGAAGGGAGCTCCCCATCTCCCCCCACCCCCGCAGTGCCGGCACAGAACCCAGCTCCACCCACTGCACAACAGAGTAACCAATTTGTAACAGTTGCACAATCACGGGTTTTACTGGCAGGTGCTTGGCTCGGCACCTCAGGTGCACTTTTGGGATTGGAAATTTCAGAAAATTTTTCACATATTAGCTGCTCCTGAGTGTAAGCCACATTTCCGGGGTGGGAGTAAAATTTTAGTCAAAATGGTGCCACTTATAATCATGAAATTACTGTAGTTCTGAAACTTACTGGGAGACCTAAGCTCCAAATTCTAAAAATTCTAAAAAATGTCAAACTTTCCTCCTAAGAGAAAAATTGTTCTTCCTTTCTGCTAAATCCTGGCAAAGTAATTTAATAGTGTTTACTGTATGTGCTTAGCTTCAGACTAGCAATGGCCAATACCTGCCAACATTAGAATCTTTATATGCTCAAATACAAGAAGTTACACGGAGAACAGATTACCTGGATATTCTCATCATATTGACTCTTAGAAAAACCTTGCGCTCTTGTCTTTTGATAAACCTTTTTCCTTTATTTTACCAAATACTCAATTTTTTAAATTATGCATTGTTTTAACATGAGACTCAGAAAAAGAAGGTCTTATTTTTTCTTATTGAAACATAAGCTTGATCTTTGTATCCTTATTAAAACCATGTTAAAACATGACTAATTGCAGTGACATAAAATGGTGGTTTTTTAAATTTTCTTACTCTATAGGACTACAGAAGTCTTTTTTTGTTGCATTGAAAAAATCCTAAACCATCCTCTATCATAAATCTTTCTGGTTCACAGTAATTTTTAAAAATCCAATAATATTTTCATGTTTAAAAAACCCCCAAAACAACTCTAACACATATAGTTTGACAATTTTTATTTAGTAATATATATCCGGGAAGAAATAATGATTTAGAACTTATACTGGATGCATTGTGGAAGATAAATATAATCTAGGGGAGATTGATACTCCGAAATATTTGAAGACTATATATTGATTTTAACTGGTCTTTGAAACAAACACTCAAGGGCCGCAGGGAAACTGATCTACTTATTACTCGTGATGCACACCACATCTCTGAATTCCAAATTTAGTGTCCTGCTGCAGTTGATATCCTACCAATATAATCTAAAAAGTAGTTTATCTTACTGTCTCACATTAAAAGAAAGAACCAGGAAACACCTATACTGTAATGACTCTGATGAATTGGAGATTTGTATGTGAATAAAAAAACCTTCTCCCCTACAGCTGGATTAAGATCCCACTAAGACAATGGCATTTAGCTTGGTGTCTTACAGATATATGAACCCCTAGGCAGAGATGGAGATATGTAGGAAATGGGATTCTGAAACATTCCTATTGTAAACTGGAAATGAATTGCTTATATTTCTAATTTATTTATGCTGTGTAAAATTTTTAGATTTAATATGCATTGCATCTCAAACAATATTACAGATTATTACTCATGCAATCTGCTCCTTCTTTAGCAATTAATTATTGTGGATTTGGATCAGACCAGTGTTTCCTGTCTTGTGTAATAGGATTCAAGTTTTTGAAGAGTCCAGTTCCCTAAAAATCCAGACTTTACTTTTCCGAGTTGGCCTTTGTTTCTTTACAAGTTTTAGCTTTATTTCAGTGAGAGCAGAGCTAAACAAATACTTAGCCTTTCTAGTAATATGTTCTGTAATATGTTTTTAGCTTTGTTGCTGTGTAAAGAAGTTTCTCTGTGAAAAAAAAACCCATGGAGAGTAATTCAAAGTCAGCAGATTCCACTCTAAGGAAATTAAATTTTTTTCCTTAAAGCTAATGACACAAGGGTGCCTTGCTCTTACTAACTGCACTTTGGCAGTTTCCATGGACCGTGGTCTTATTTCACTTGCTGGGGAGGAAGAAGATTCTGTGAAAGATAAGTTTCTTCAAAACCTGTTTATACAGCTGCAATTATCTTTGACATTGGAGAAATTAAGGATAACCAATTACATGAAAGATAACCTTTCTCTTCTCCAGATACTTGTTTCCAAAACAAAAAGCATCAGTAAACTGTGAGCATAACTAAGGATCAAAACAAAATAGAGTATGTTAGCAGTGACAGTTTTGCACTATTTGCAGGAGCCAATCATGAATAATCTAAGAAAAATATCTTTTAGGCCCTCAAAATACAGGCCTGTATTTTCAGAGAGTGAGGGAAAATATGAAAACTAAATAACTTAAAAGGCAAAGACATTTTTTTCAAAATTATTTTCATCTAGAGTCACAAACATGACAGACTAAGTACATAAAATCAAAAGGGTATTTGCCTTGAATTTAGAAGCAGACATATTTCTAATGTTTTTCTTCTGCTACATATATGCTCCTTTCAGTTTTATGAAAACGCCACAAATATAGCCATGTATAATTTTTTAAAATGTTTAGATTCATAATAATCTTAGAGGTCTTTATGTGTCAGTGCTTGAGTCAGTTTCCTGTCATGGAAATTAACTTCTACACTTACTATTGCTTCATGTCTTTGTGCCTGTGAATTAGCAGTATTCATTCCTATGAAAAAAGGAGAGTGTCCAAGTGAGAAAAACATATGTGGAAAGAGATGTTTCTATATTGTAGGAGTCAGTCATAATCAGTTCCAATATCTAACATCAAAGATGAAGTTCATAATTAATAAAAAAAAACCAAACAGGTGATTTATGTTAACTAAAGACATTCCTTGAACAGGGTGAAAAATGAAAAATTGTAAACATCAAAATCAGTGTGCACTTTAGTGTAACAGGATGTTAAAGCAGGAGAGATTGTGTTAAATTTATTCTTATCAGAAAAGATGAAAGCATACCAACAGTGTAAATTACTAAACACAGGAGGGAAGGAAGGAAGCGTAAACATTCTGAGAACGTACAGAGCTTTGGAAGACCTTTAGGTGTAGATATCTGGGATTTAATATCCTCTCTGGGCTACATGTTTCTTATGTGGTGATACCATATGAACCTCTCTACTTACCTTTGACAGAAGAAAATGGAAACAAGAGAAGCAAATTGCATTTTGTCTTTTCCTTTCTTATCCATGGAGCCTGATTTACCAAACTATGAGTATTGGTCTAATACTATACTCAACTATGATGGACAAAAGACTCTCCAACAATTTAAAGCTATAAAGTGTATGTTTATTCAGCACTGGGCAGCAGTGTGAGGTAATCCTCTAATACACACTGCAAAATTAGAGGTGATCACAAAGTATTTATTGACAAAAGCTTCAAACAAATACATATTCATAATAACAGCCCCTCCCATTCTTCCCTTCCTATGGTAATTAGCTTGAATAGCTATTAAGCATGTGTAGTTGGCTTTTTAATTAAGTCTGGGGTCATTTTTGTGGGGAGGGGTCTTAAAAGGAGGAAGTAAGGAGAGTCTTTCTCGCCCTGAACTCTTGACCTTTCCTATCAATGACAATACAAATGGCTTTTGGGGCAACTCCAATTTTGCAAAGGATGAGTTTCTGATTGCAATTGTTTGTGTTCTTTGGACTACCTACTAGTTTCATCCTTTCCCATTGCAAGCACAGCTAAACAAACATAAAACAGCAGGCGGCCCGGGGCTGCCTGTCATTCAGGGCGGCTCAGGGCTGCCCGCGGTTCAGGGTGGCGCGGGACTGCCCATGGCTCAGGGCCGCCCCCAGCTTGGGGCAGCTTGGGGCTGCCCATGGCTTGGGGCAGCTCGGGGCGGCCTGAGGCTGCCCGGTCCCTCCCTCCCCGCGTGGCTCCTACTGGCTGGGGGCTGCCCGCTCCTGCCCCCCATCGCGACTCGGCGCTCCTGTGGCACTGCCGCCTCTTGCAGCTCTGCTCACGGCTCGCACTTCTGGGTTGGCAAACTTTGCAACTTTGTACATTATATAAGGTGCACTGCACTATAAGGCGCACTTCTGGGTTTGGACCAAAATTTTAGTCAAAAGGGTGCGCCTTATAGTCGTGAAATTACTGTAAATGGCAAATATGGAGAAGGAGCTGTTGTGAGTGCCACTGAATAATGAAGGTGTAGCAAATACCTCTGTCCATCTTTATTTCCTGTCACCTATGAGGTGGACATGCATGATGTATAGAAGCAAAACAATCAGGAAGAAACTCACCCTCTCATTAATTGTTTTGTCCTGACAGGGGAGGAGATTGTATTATAGCAAGCAGTGTAGCACATAGTGGAAATGAGTAATTTGAAGATCTAGTGAATTGATAAGAGAAAAAAAAAATCAATGAAAATCTATACTGAGACTTTCTAACTTCAGAAATGTATTTGAAGGATAAAAGGAATATTAATAGTGACATTGTAGCTGAGAGTGACTGAAATAAATAGAAAGAGTGCCAAGAGCACATATTTTATAAGTATCATTCGATAGAAGTACAGAGAGGTAATTTTCTCACAGTGATGAATAAACATTCTATTTTCAGAGAAGACAAGAATACTATTTAACTCTGTAAATCTGCTTGGAAGGTCAGTGGTAGGATCCTTTAATAAATTGGACCCAAAAAAATCTGTAATCTCCATTTTTCTTTCTGGCAAGGTGGTTAATCCATTGGTGTTAACTAAAAGTTCCATTCAACCACAAAAAAATATTTCTTTTGTATTGCAACCTGTCACATTTTAGATGTGATAATGTTGCTTTAAAATGTAATTTTTGATATTGTTTGTTTTGCATAACCAATCTAACAAAGATATAATACTATATAAATTATTTGGTTTTGAGCTATTACATTTTAAAATCCCTCATTATCACTTCACACAACAAAATGAAAAAGTCTGTACAGCAGTAAAAATTCAAACAGCTGCTCATGTTGTTTTGAGTACTTCGAGCTACAAAATTTTCCATTAGTGGTAAGTAAAACCAGTTTCTCACATGTTGTAAGTACAACAAGATCAATAGAAATGTTACCCAGACATAGTAACAGTTGAAGAGCAAATTTTTTTAGTTTACATTAAGGTATATTTCATTAGTATTGTAAATTATTTTTATTTATTGACCTGATTTCCAGAAAATCGTATCATAAGGAAATCTTCAAAATAACTTGACTGCGGACAAAAACATAATACATTAAGATGATCAAGGATAGAAAAGATGAACAAGGGAAAAACATAAAAATCTTAATACTTTAAGGTATTTCTTCAATTTTAGTTAGTGCAGTAATGTTCCATCTGTTCTCTTCTCATACAGCTTAGTTACTCTTATTTTTGCTAGTTGAAAAGATTTAAACTTGTTTTAAATAGACACATAACAAAGCAGGTTTTTTCCCCAAAAAATGCTAAATGGAACACAGACGAGAAAATTAACCTTTGCATAATAGAATTCTATCTGAATTTAATAATCAAGTCTTCAGAGTCATAAATACTCAATTAAAAATGTTATGGTTCTCTTGTGTTTTGTGCTACCTGTGATTTGCGAGCTTAATAAAACATAATATTTACTATCCATGGATTTTTGGGTGGCTGCTGTAGCAGGAAGTTTAAAACAACAGGGTTTCCAGCATTTGGAAAGCTTCATTCTCCCTGCCATGGATTGCATGGTGCACAGGAAAATTCTTCTTCAATATAATACAAACTAATGAAATGGCTAATAATTTAAAAAAAATTTGCTTCAATGTGTTTTGTATTTGGTGCATTTGTTTCTAATCCATTTTAAGGCACTGCAGGAATAGGAATTTGGGAAGAATAATGAAGGAGCAAATACTATTTCTGTTCTTGGAATACAAATTGTAGTCCTGGCCATATATTCCTAGTGCTGTCAACAGTATGGAGCATGTTTTCGGCCAGGCACTGTCACAGTGTGTGTGGGGGGTCCCTTTGTGGCAACCTCACCAGCTTGACCAGGGTCAGAGCGTGGCTTACAATTATAATAATAAATGGGACAGATATGATGATCTGCCTGAGAAATCCTTCAGCCCATTTGTGATCATGCAGTCCAGAGACGCAGCACCCAAAGACCAGGGGGAGGTGTCCGGTTAACAGTACATAGGGATACCTGAGGGCAAAGGTCCAATCACAAATGAGAACTAGGAACATGTTTGGGCATGCCCTTGTTCGTCCTTACAAGTCCCACAGTTCTAGGCTAAAGCCTCTGCATCTGCTGCATAGGGACCAGACATAATGTCTAAGGCCTTGCTTTTTAACAGCCTGCCTCCCAGGCTCTTAGATTTATGCCCTCTGTATAGGGAACCCGGTCCATCTTAGCCAAATTGTCTACCACAAGGCACCCGTGGTCATTGTTCCTGCTCCACAGATGGAAAGTGCCTGGGCTGCACTTGTACATGGAGCTAGGGGTCAGGCTGTGGGTCAGCATCAGTCAGACTTTGTGCCTTGCCCCATAGCTGGAGTGCCCTAGGTGGGTTCTATATTATTTATTTATATGGACCTCACTACAATTCTTAGCAACTTGCTATGGGTCTGCTGACACACCTTTGACCTCAAAGTGCTGGCCCCCACTTACCCTTTTATGGCTGGGGCCCTGTGTATGACAGGTGTTATTCCCTCACAGTAGGTGCCATTACTAAAGTAACCCCTAAAACATGCAGTTAGTGTGTGATATCCCTGAATCCATGTACCCACCTTCCAAAGGAAGTTAAAAGTCCATGAATTCCTCACCTTATCAACCCATAAAGCAAACTGGATAACAGCCACAGTAGCCTTTGTTATAGGGCCTATGTTTATAATTAGGGCTTGCAAATGGGAGAAATACATGTATGAACACATGCAGCCCAAACCAGGTTAAACTGGACTACACGTTGCTAGCACATAAAAAGACAATCTTAGGCAACTGAAGAACTGTTATTCCTTTTTTTTTTTTTTTTTTNTTTATGCTCTTTTCTCTGCCCCATGTTTGGGTGCCAAGATCTGTCCTGGTTTAAGGGACAGTATTGCCAGGAAAAAGGCAGGAGCTTTTTTTCAAAATGGAGAGTGAAAATCCCCTACTTCCCAGTTTACTATAATTTGGAAATTAAGGGGCTCTCAGGCAAAGGTACACAAATGCACAAATGCACCACATCATAAATTCAGTGTAAGTTACATTGACTCCTAATCTATAATGTTTCTTCTGCTAGCTATAACATAGGTCCCTTTATGTCTTGCATCGTTTGATGTAATGTTCTGGTAGTTCTTTTGTTTTATCTTGTGCAGTAAGTGACTCTGTTTAAAGCCTTTTATCTGTTGCTCTCCTGTGTAGTCAATAAATAACTGATTCTGTAGCATTCTTGATCTGCTGTTCTTGAGGTCTTACATGTCAGAGATTCAGAGAAATCAGAGAAAATGAAGTCTTCTATTTTGTATGAATAAGAATCACAAAATTGAGGTAAGATTAAAAAGGCAATTTTTCCATTATATGTACCAACATTCTCTTATTTTAAATATTCTTTCTAGTATATTAAAATAAGTAAAAGTAGGGTTTTTTTCATAAAATAGCCATTTTGTTACCTAGAAATTTGTGATATGGTTAGATCTTCCATAAAAGATCTTTCTTTAGAATATAAATAAAAGAGGATTTAGCACAAAAATCATAACAAGACCTTAAATATAATGCTGCAACTTTGACAGTATTACATGTGCAATGGCAATAAAAGAAGCCAATAATATAAGTTAAAAAAAAAAGCTAAATCAATGCAAAGATAAATGCCAAGTTACAGACATGCTATGAGATTTACTGCAAAGATTTCAATGCAGCTTTATTTTTCCTCAGAGCAAAATTATTCCATGCTGAATCTTATGGCCTGTCCTGATGATAAAATGTTGACATTTAGTGTGCCAAGTGATTGAATAGAGCTTTCACTCTCATTTTCAAATAAAATATCTTATATTTTGTGTTAATACTTCTTAGCCATTTTACAAGGTAGCTGCCTGATGTTTACTTCTTACAGCCCTGAGCAGCAACATCAGAATTGCTGATGTGGCCAACAGGAAATGTGTAGGCACTAAGTAAATATATCTCACGAATCTTGCATATCTTTTCAAACCTGCAGATTTTGAGTTTTAATGTTCATATGAAAAATACTTATGGATATATTTTGCATTGTATTTCCCTCAAGAAGATGAAGTAGAAACAAAAAAATATTATCAGCTGTAAACAGAGAGGGGATTTTTTTCCTTTTTATCTCACAAGTGTATATAATATTTAATAGTGACACAAATTTGTAAATTATTTTTATTTGAAAGAGCAATTCTGTTTTAGTGAGGGCATCAGTATATCTCCATCATGTCAAGATGTAAGAAATGTTCTTATCCTTCTTTTTTTCCTTACTTTACCTTGATTTTCTGATATTGGATTGCTACTACGTCCGAGGCTCACCCCACACCCTGGTAACTCTGTAGCAGGGCAAGCCTAGGGTCAGCAGCATGAACAAGGGTAAAAGATACAAAGAGGCTCTTTTCTCCGTGGTTTATTTCTTCATGGCTTCCAGGGGGCAAAGAGGAAGTTTCCCAAGGACTGGGGTCTTTTCTATGGTCAGGAAGGGTAGGGGGAATTGACATCCTGCCAACAGGATAAAGCAGAGGGATAGAGTCAGTCCACAGGTATTACAGGGGTCAAGAGTCAAGGGATGTACCATTCTTAATACATCTTGGATAGTGGGTTACAACATATATATATATTATTTAAACTTTAAAAGCCATACATCCTAACAAGTTAAATTTTAAATTTATTACAAACACTGGACAGATTACTTTATGGCTGCTAATATAAATAACTTTAAAACTTTAAAAAGCATACATCTTTCTTAAATATACTTTAAGTTTATAAGTTTTTAATTATTCCCTTTTTCTCTTGTTTACTTGGAGAATAATCCTTCATGTAGCTTCTTTGCCAGGACTAATTTGGTATCCGTTACTTTTGTTGACATCCATTTAGTAGGAGTGGAAGTGGAAGCTGAGATAGATTTAGTGGGTGCAGTGACTGGCCCCTTTACTCTAGAGACATAAGTCCATCCCTTCTCTTGAGTTCAGATAGCTGTCTTTGTGGTTAGTAAAATTTGGAAGGGACCTTCCCACTTTGGGACTAGAGGTTGCTCGTTCCATACTTTTATCAAAACCCAGTCTCCAAGTTGAAATTTATGGATCTTAAAATCTATTGGTGTCGATTGAGGGAGGTAACCTTTTTCTCTTAACTTCTCTGAAGTGTCAGTTATAACTTGTAGATACTTCTTTACACTTTGTTCTCCTTCCTCATATGTACCGCTATTACCTTGGGTAGTCAAGAAAGGTAAACCAAACATCACCTCATAGGGGGATACCCTATGTCCGCTCTTGGTTTAGTTCTTACTCTCAAGACAGCTAAGGAAAGGCATTTAAGCCAATTCACTTTTTTTTCTTCCTTCAATTAGGTTAGGGCTATTTTTACTGTTTGATTCATTCTTTCAACCCTTCCAGAACTCTGTGGCCTCCAGAGGGTATGGAATTTCCATGTGATGTTTAAAGCTTCCGTAATTTAATGTAGAATTTTGGCTGTAAAGTGAGGACCTCTATCCGAGTCAATAGTATTTATTATTCCACATCTCAGTATAATTTGCTCTAATAAAACTTTACTAACCACTTCTGCTGTTGCTTTCATCTTGGATAGGCCTCAACCCAGTGTGTAAATGATCCACTATTACCAATAAATATTTAAACCTTTGAACTTGCGGTAACTCTGTAAAATCTACTTATATATTCTGAAAGGGTCTCCTTGCTAATTCCCTTCCTCCTTGGAGTGGTCACCGCATCACTTTCTTGTTTACTCATTGACAAATCATGCAGTCCCTTGTCATAGTCTTTGCAACTCCAAATACTCCCATACACACATAACTTCTTAAGAAATGGTCACAGAGAGCTTCAGTTCCCCAATGGGTTGAGTCATGTAAATTTTCTAATACCTTTCTTGTTAATGCTTTGTTTAATACTTGTCTTCCATTTGGCATTCTCCATTCTCCCCTGCTATTTTTAATGGCACCTTGTTTTTGTAATTCCTCCTGCTCTCTTTCACTGAACACTGGTACATACTCATCTCTTTTATCCCCATCATTCTTACCTTCCACTTCCTTCAGCTGAAGAACTTTCTCTGTGTCCTCCATGGCAGCTCTCTTAGCTACTTGTTCTGCTAAGTTATTCCCTTTTATTTCCTTTGAGTCGCCTTTTTGGTGTCCTTTCACAGGTACTATTGCTATTTCTGTAGGACTCCTCAAGGCCTCTAGCACCACTTTAATTAGACCTTCATGAATTAAAGTTTTTCCTTTTGAACTAATAAATCCTCTCTCAGTCCAAATTTTTCCAAAGGTGTGTACAACTCCATATGCATATCTTGAAACTGTAGCTATAGTTCCTTTTTTGTTTAACCACTTCAGTCCTTTCAATACAGCATAGATCTCACAACATTGTGCAGACCAACTTGCAGGTAGTTTCCCTTTTTCTAATATTATCATTCTCTGTCCATATATAATCACATACCCAGATAGTCTTTTCCCATCTATAACCCTTGATGAACCACCTATAAAAAGGATTTCTCCTCCAACTAACATATGTTCCAAATGGTCTTCGCGTACTTTGGTTTGTAGATCTATGGTTTCTAGGCACCAATGTTTTAATTCTTCCTCTGGCTCACCGGATAGAAACTGTGCTAGATTTTTAGCTTTTGTGGTAGTCAGCTCTAAATTTTCACTGTTGTTTAAAATTAATTCATATTTTAAAAGGGTGCCATCAGAGATCCATTGTCTTGCTCTTTTGTTTAATATCCTTTTTAGATCATGTGGAGTGTACACTTTAATTCTGTTCCCAAAGGTCAGTTTATAAGCCTCTTCTACCAAGACAACCATAGCTGCTACCGCCTGGAGACATATCGGCCATCCTCTAACAACTGGATCTAGTAATTTAGAAACATAGGCTATAGGCTTCCAAACTCCACACCATTCCTGTAAAATGACACCATAAGCTATTCCTTCCTCAACATTAATAAATTATTCAAACAACCGATTCAAATCTGGTAAACTTAAAACTAGAGCAGTGGTTAATTTTTCTTTAAGTTCAGTTAGTTTTCTTTCATCATCCTCATCCCAATTTATAGGTTCGTCTTTTAGTAACTTATCATGTAAGAACTTAACCGGTTTCATATGTCCTTCTATCCATAATTTACAGTAGCCAATTAATCCTAATAATTTTCTTACGTCTGTCTTGGTCTTTGGTGCTGGCAATGATAATATTCCTTGTACTCTGTTTGGATCTAGCTTTTTATATCCTTTACCAATTACAGTAATTTCATGATTACAAGCCGCACTGACTATAAGCCACATCCTCCAGGTGTCTGCAACACTTTGTTCTTTGTTCATACACAAGCCGCACCCAATTATAAGCCGCTCTGTCATTCGCAGGGAGGATCTCCGTGCAACTTTCACAAAGTTGCCAAATAGTAGCAGAACTGCGGGATTTTACTGGCTCGGCTCGGGGCCATACAGACTTGGCCCGCTCGGGCCTGCTGACAGGGTCGAGTGAGCCAGCTCAGTGCTGCTGCTCGGTGGGGCTGCTCAGGGCTGGCCGCCGCTGCTGGGCTCACTTGCCCCTGCCTGCACCGCTGGCGTCAGGTGGGCTGGCCTTGGCCTGGCACTGCCGGTCCTGCTGCTGCTGTGTTCGCTCCCCCTGACCCAGGACCCGGCACTGCCGGTCCTGCTGCTGCTGCTGTGTTCGCTCACCCTGACCCAGGGCCCAGCACTGCCGGTCCCGCTGCTGCTGTGTTCGCTCCCCCCGACCCAGGGCCTGGCGCTGCTGGCCCCGCCCCCGCTGGGCAGGCTGGCCCTGGCCCGGCGCTGCCAGTCCTGCCACCGCCACATTCGCTCCGCCCAGCCCCCGCTGTGTTCACTTCCCCAGCCCAGCACTTCCCGCCCGGCCCCTGCTGTGTTCGCTCCCCCTGGCCCAGTGCTGATCCGCCTGAGCTTGGCTCGGGGCTGCTGCCGGCTCACATTTCTGGTTGGCGAATTTCAGAATTTTTTCCACAGATTAGCCGCTCCAGATTACCAGCCACACTTTGGGTTTGGACCAAAACTTTGGTCAAAATGGTATGGCTTGTAATCGTGAAATTACTGTAGATGCCCTAAATATTTCAGTTCTGGTTCTACGAATTGCAATTTCTTTTTGGACACCTTTAAACCCTTATTCCCTAAGAAGTTCAATAGTTTGACCATGTTCTCTTGTAGATCTTCCCTTAATTCCCGTAATTAATAAATCATCAATATTGTATCAACTGTGTATCCCCTCTTGGTGTAAAGTGCTTTATTAGTTTCTCTAGGGCTTGGCTGAATAAATTAGGTGATCCTGTAAATCCTTGTGGTAGCCGGGTCTATTGTAACTGCTGTTTTCTCTCAGTTTCTTCATCTTGCCACTCAAAAGCAAACCATTCTCTACTTTCTTTTTCCAGAGGGCATGACCAAAAAGCGTATTTTTAAAATCAGTTACACTAAACCATGCATGTTTTGATGCTACTTTACTTAACAAATTATATGGATTAGTTACACTGGGTAACATGTGATAGTCTGTTCATTTCCCTTAGATCTTGCACCAGCCTATATGTTCCATCTGGTTTCTTTATGGGTAATATCAGGGTGTTATGTGGGGACATGCATTGTTCTAAAATCCCATCTTCAACTAAACTTTTAATTATAGGTGTTAATCCTTGTTTTCCTTCTGAGGAAATAGGGTATTCTCGGACCCTTATTGGTGGAATGCCAGGTTTCATTTTAATTTTTATTGCAGGGATGAAATACACTCTCCTGCAACTGACACCATGATTTTTGATTTTGTCTTTTCTTCCTCCCTCCTTAAATACACCTTTTGTGCTTCTCTTAATAACTCATTCAAACCCTTTTCCTGCCAATCATCCAATTTTTCCCATTTCCTTCTAATGTCCACCTAGGTTTTTATTACAAATTGAATCTTTACTAAAACTTGACCTTCTGGACTTTCCAGATCCACACTGGAATACAATTGAAAATTTCTTTTCTTCTCCTGCTGGCTAACAAATGTTAGTTTAGCATTACTGGCTCTCGGCCAGTAACTGCTTCCCCTATCCCTCTTATTATTAAAGTCCTGTAGTCTCTTATATGTCTCCTACCATCCTCTTCATTTGGATCCCAATCTCATGGATGTTGAGGTAGTTTTCCTCCTCCCCTGGGACCAACCTGATTTTTTCTCTCCCATATTCTCATTGCTGCTGTCCGAATTAATTGGACTTCCTCTGAAGAAAAGAGTATACCCAAGATTAAATTTAATTCCTCCCATGTACAGTAATTTCAAAATTATAAGCTGCCCATTTTGACTAAAATTTAGTCTGAGCCCAAAGGGCGGCTTATAATCAGGTGCGGCTTATATATGGACAAAGAATGAAAAATTGCTGTTTTAGGATGACAGGTGTCTGCTAAGAAAGGCAGGAACCTCTCTTTGAAATGGAGAATGTAAACCCCCTCCCTCCAAATTATTACAATTTTGAAATCAAGGGGCTTTCAGGCAAAGATATGGGAATTAGGAATAACAGTTCTTTATTAGGGAAATTAAAATAGAAATACAGTACTACAAAGAAACAAACTCCAAACGCTGACGAAGTCAGAGTACAACCTGACACCCCATCAGGCAAGGTGTTGGTAGCAGTCCCATTAAATGATGGCTGCAGTTCTCCTGCAGTGACAGATGTGGTTCAGTTGAAGCAGTGCTCCTATACAAGGTGCAGTTTCCCTCCAGAGGTCCAGTGGTGATGTGGAGAAATCAGATTTTCCTCTGAAGTCCAGTGGAGAAAGGGCTCCCTTCGTGTCCCAAAACCTCTGTTTTTATTTTGGTAAGAAATGTTGGGCCCTTCCCCCTGGCTGGAGCAACTTCCAATGGGATGAAGTAATTTTATCAGTCACACAGTGGGACTCAATGGGCCATTAGCAGAAGATACCTCCCTGGGGGAAGGATGGATTATGAAAAGATAAAGAACAGTGCCCTGCCTGGCTTCAATGGATGGCCCATTAGCAGAATATCTGCCATGGAGATCAGGATCACTGCCCCCACCCTCAACAGATGGTGACAGAATAGATACCTTTTATCACATCTTGTATTGTAACCTGTGGCTTATAATCAGGCGCAGCTTATATATGGACAAAAGAACAAAAAGTTGCCAGCACCCGAAAGTGCGGCTTATAATCGGTGCAGCTTATAATCGTGAAATTACTGTATATACGCTTGGACCCAAAAATTGATCTAGTTGTTGTGATATCCCTATTGGGTCCTCTAGCAAACTTCTAATTTCTTTTTTAAAATTCCTCATTTCTGAGGCAGTCAATGGAGCATTCACAAAGCCTATGCCCCCTCTAGCACCTCCCATGGGCACCTCTCTTAAAGGGAACATCTGTTCTGATTTACATCCCTCTTCCTGACCTCTTTTGGTTTGATACCTGGTTTTATAAGTATGGCCTTTTAAACTCATATTCGATACATCTGACATTTCTTCACCAGTACAAGGAAGAACCACATGGGAGCTATTAGGAGCAGGGATAGGAATAGCATTACAGTAATTTCATAACCACAAGGTGCACCGGACTGTAAGGCGCACTTTTTTCTTTTTGCAGCGAGGAGCTGGGCCGCATGCGACAAAGTAACGAATTAGTAACAGGGGATGCCCGCGGTCTGGGGCGGCTCAGGGCTGCTGTGGTGCGTCTGCAGCTCACACATCTGAGTTGGCTCAGGGTGGCCACCGCCTCCCTCCCTCCCTCCCCACGCGGTGGCCGGGGCTGCCCACCTCTGTCCCCACACGCCGCCTCTGCCTCCCTGCCCTGCTCCTGCTGGGCTGTGGCCACCGGCTCCCTGTCTCCCTGCCCTCCCCTGCCTCCACGTGCTGTCCCTGCCTCCCCACCCCGCTCCTGCTGGGTTGGGGCCACCAGCTCCCTGTCTACTTTTCCCGCTCCTGCTGGGCTGGGGCCACCAGCTCCCTGTCTACTCTTCCCGCTCCTGCTGGGCTGGGGCCACCGGCTCCCTGTCTCCCCTCGCCGCTCCTGCTGGACTGGGGCCACTGACTCCCTGTCTCCCCACCCTCCCCTGCTCCAGCTGGGCTGGAACCACTGGCTCCCTGCCTCCCCACCCCGCTCCTGCTGGGCTGTGGCCACCGGCTCCCTGGCTCCATGCCCTCCCCTGCCTCCACGCGCTGTCCCTGCCTCCCCACCCCGCACCTGCTG
>PYHW01010688.1:604472-635234 GCA_013186435.1 Turdus rufiventris
CACTCCTGCTGGGCTGTGGCCACCGGTTCCCTGTCTCCCTGCCCTCCTCTGCCTCCACGAGCTGTCCCTGCCTCCCGCCCCGCTCCTGCTGGGCTGTGGCCACCGGCTCCCTGTCTGCTCTTCCCGCTCCTGCTGGGCTGTGGCCACCAGCTCCCTGTCTCCCTGCCCTCCCCTGCCTCCCTGCCCCTCTCCTGCTGGGCTGGGGCCACCGTCTTCCTGCCCCCCAGCCCTGCTGCAACCAGGCTGGGGCCACTGGCTCCCTGTCTACCCTCCCCACTCCTGCTGGGCTGGGGCCGCTGTCTTCCTGCCTGCCCGTCCTCCCCTGCCTCCTCGCCCTGCCCCTGTCTCCCCACCCTGCCCCTGTCTCCCCACCCTGCTCCTGCTGGGCTAGGGCCGCTGGCTCCCTGCCCCCTCCACATGGCTCGGCACTCCCGCAGCGCCACCTCCGCTTGCAGCTCTCACTTCTGCGTTGGAAAATTTCGCAACTTTGTCCATTATATAAGGCGCACCGGACTATAAGGTGCACTTCCGGGTTCAGGGGAAAAATTTAGTCAAAAGGATGCGCCTTATAGCCGTGAAATTACTGTAAATAAAGATGACAGTTTTGAATTAAATATTGCAGAAAACAAAATGGCGGATGTAACACAAAATGGCAGGTTTGAAACAAAATGGAGGAGGTATCACTCAATTAGCAGAGGTAAAACAAAATGGCAGCATTCCAACACAATGTAGCTGCAGCACCCCAAAATGGCGGAGGTACAAATTGTCTTGGGTTTCAATACAGGATGTGGTAAAAGGTACCTATTCTATCACCATCTGTTGAGGGTTGGGGGCAGTGATCCTTATCTCCATGCCAGATGTTCTGCTAATGGCCCATCCATTGAAACAAGGCGGGGCATTGTTCTTTATCTTTCCACAACTCACCCTTCCTCCAAGGAGGTATCTTCTGCTAATGGCCCATTGAGTCCCACTGTGTGACTGATAAAATTACTTCATCCCATTGGAAGTTGCTCCAGCCAGGGGGAAGGGCCCAACATTTCTTACCAAAATAAAATTGAGGTGTGGGGGACACTAAGGTAGCCCCCTTCTCCACTGGACCCCAGAGGGAAGCTGGATTTCTCCACATCTCCACCGGACCTCCGGAAGGAAACTGCACCTTCTACAGGAGCGCTGCTTCAACTGAATCACATCTGTCACTACAAAAGGACTACAGCCACCATTTAATCGGACTGCTACCAACACCTTGCCTGACAGGGTGTCAGGTTGTACTCTGGCTTTTGTCAGGGCTTGGGATTTGTTTCTTTGTAGCATTGTATTTCTTTTTTAATTTCCCTAGTAAAGAACTGTTATTCCTAATTCCCATATCTTTGCCTGAAAGCTGCTTGATTTCAAAATTGTAATAATTTGGAGGGAGGAGGTTTACATTCTCCATTTCAAAGAGAGGCTCCTGCCTTTCTTAGCAGACACCTGTCCTCCAAACTAGGACACAAATGAATAGTCTCCTAAAATAAAACAAAGCATCAATCAGAAACCTCAACTTCTCAAAACCAACATCAAACCCTCAAATAAAATACTCTGAAACAAAATCAAAGTTACCAGCCTCACAACTCTAGGGACCTTCACTTGGGGTGAAGGTGCCCAGCCCAGGATCAGTGAGACCGGCCAACCTTCCTTCCGATCCTAATTATCAGAAAGACCCTCTCACAGCTGGCGGCCTTTCTGCCAGGGTCACCAAAGCTATGAGGTACCAGCCTCACCACCCCAGGGATCTTCACTCGGGGTGAAGTTGCCCAGCCCAGGATTGGTGAGACTGGCCAACCTTCCTCCTGATCCTAATGATCAGAAGGACCCTCTCAGAGTCGGAGGCCTTCCTGCCAGGGCCACTGAAGCTGTGAGGTACTAGCTCCTCTAACCAAGGGACCTTTTCCTGAGACAAAAGGTACCCAGCCCAGAGCCTGTGGAGCTAGTCTTCGTCCTTACCCCTTTTGAGGATGGTATCCTAAATGGGTAAGGATGGTGAAAAGGGTGGTACTCCCATCTCCTGCTGACAGGGGTCCCTAGAGGTCCTTGCACCCCCTGTGTCCAACCCCACTCGTACAGCCGACCTTTGCGGCACAAGCTCCGAGCAAGCAACCCCATTTCCTCCGTAGGCTTGGAGGAGGGTGACTCTGTTTATTCCCCTAGGAGATGCCTTTCATTCACAAGGCCTTGGTAGGCCTCACACGCTTCCCCCTGTTCCCGGCCAGCCCCCTCACAGGACTCCAGAATGACGGTACTGAGGGGTCCACACTCGCTCTGGGAGTCTGAGCTACTGGCCCCTGTCTCACTCACGCACCACTCGCTCACCTCCTAAACCTGCCACCGGTCTCATAACCGATCCTGATGCTCCTCCGTGTTGCAGGTGCCAAGCTGTCCTCTTGGGTACGGCTCGGCCAGCTGTCCCCTGAAGGCCCAAAAGGGTGGGTGATGTCATCCCATCCTCAGTCCTCTTCGGGCATGGCCTTATCCCAAACAGGCCCCCAAGCTGAAATAAGTGGGCCAGGAGACCTGCTCCTTAGTAAGGCATTTATTAGCTTTGGGGGGGGAACCTGAAGGGCTGCGCACACCACTGCTGTTCCCATTGGACAAAACAAAGCAGGAGGAGTGCAGCTTTGTCCTCGGGCAGAGCTGGGCCTTCCATCCTCACAGGGTCCATAGGAAGGCTATTCTGGCTCGTAGTCAAGGGGGAAGTCATGTTGGTAGGGTGCTGTTCAGGTCATAGCAACGGAACAGGATGATAAATTTGTGTTCTGCGCTGTTTTCCCAACCTGGGAACACTATTTTCAGTTCCAGATGCTATTTGGGCTTGTTGTTTTATGGGGTTTTTAACTCCGAATAGCATCCCAGTCCTTTGCACTCCTTTCATTGACGTACAGCTCGATTACATCATCCTCACAGGCACCATTTTAGGGGAGCAGCAAAGGCATTACACGACAAAAGGGAAAGAGGATATAGGTGAGACAACTGGGGACCAAAACATTAGCAGCAAATGGTAAATACTAACAACAACTGCAGTTAACTGGGTAAACATACACAAACAACAAACAATTCATCAACAGTTCACCTATAACAGCTTCTCTAATGCTACCTCTGGTATTTCTTTCTCAGATTTTAAGTCAGAATTATGGGCTCAGTAAGGTATCCTGTCTAAAGAGCAGGCAGCAGCTTAGCTAAAACTACATGTAACAGAATATTCTTTTTCTTCCCAACGTCTTCCCAATTCTCATCAAGTGTTAGGAGAATCATGTCTAGAGGCTGTTGAATACACTTTTATGAATATGTTTAATGGCACTGGTTGAAAGCCAAATTCTTCGCTAATTTATCTAACTTCTTTTTTAACTTATTGATACTTGGTGTGTTTAAACCATACTGCAGCAGTGGCCATTTAATTATGCACAGCAGGTGTATTTCTAGACAGACCCAAAGGAGAAAACTAGATCTCAATGCTGTTTATAGTTAAAAGCTGAATGAGAGAAGTCAGATATTGAAACGCTTTCAATTCTTCCTTCTTGAAGGTCATACAATCATGGATGGCCCAAACGTGACTAAGAAGAGAGGGAAAAACAGACTGAAGACACCTGACTACAGGCAGGAGAAAAACTGATCAAATAATGTAACAAAATGGAATGAAACTGTGTGCAGTTGTATGGAATACAGAAAAGTTAAATGGTACCATATGCTAAACTATGGAATAATTGAGTTGAGCACTTCTAAAAAGTTTTGAAAAATATTTTTTTCTGTGCTGTATGACTAGAAAATATTTAATTATGTTAAAATCTTTACTCTGCTGATCTTCTGTGAACTGAATTGAATTAAATTATACCTGCTGTATGGATTGATTAGTTGAAGTGGTTTCTGGGCTTGCATCTTAGTGATATAATAAAAGAAATATATATAAGAATAAGCAAGAGGGTAAGAGACTGTAGTGATTAGTGATGCTTTAAATTTGGTAATATATCTAAGATGGAGAATCATCACTATTTCAAGTATTAGAAAGCAAATATTACTACAGGAACCTCTAATTTTTTAAACTTCAGTCAATTAAATTTGAGACATACTTTAAGGGAATATTCGTGATAGTAAAATTTTACAGTCATAATTAATTTCCTCAGCATATATTGCTTTTTATAAACCTAGATGAAAATATTACTGTTTATGTGTGAGATGCTTTTCATGTGTTTAGTTACTTATTTTTGTCAATAACCCCAAGCTCTGGTTCTTTTTTCTACTGATTTTAAGTTTTTATACAAAGAATGTAGATCACATCTATCAAACTGATGTGTTTCAGAAAACTGTGTGATTTACAGTCCCTGATAATGACCTTATTATGATCAGGAGAACCATGAAAATCCAGATGTATATAAAAATAATGTTTTCTAATGACACTTAGAAATACAAAACGTGACAATTATGAAGTGCTTGCAGTTAGTAAGATTGCATGCAGAAATGTTTTAAATTTTTATTTCATTATGCTGGTTTTATATAGAAACAAAATATTACTTTTTTGCCAAATTAATTAAGTCCTTAATGATCTACGTATTTTGATATTTTTCTTTTAAATAGCAGAAATGAGTCCATATTTTTTGTAATGTAAACCCTGCAGAAATGTGACTGAATAAAAATGCCTTCTTGTCAAATATTTTCTTTTCTTTGAATTAACTTGAATACAAGGATCTCACATGATCTGTACAATTCCAGCAAATAATTCAGTGTAGCTGCAAAGCTTCCTTCGCAGATTTTGGGGGTTGGATTCTCCTTTCCTCTTTGCCTGTAGAATTTTTCCCCATTGACACACTAAAGAAGCACTAATGGCTAGGTCCTTGAGCTGGGAGGGGGTGGGGAGGGGATATGGGGGGTGGGGGGAGGGAGAGCCTCCCTGGTTTTTTGGAAGTTTCTCTCAGAGAGAGGAGAAATACCACGAGATTAGAAGCAAATAGAAGGAGAGTGGGGGCAGTATCTTGCCTTTGCTCACTCTTGGCTTCAGAGGAGGAAGGTTGATGCTACCACTGCCATCTCAACGCCAGAAGCTGCCTCTTCTGCTGCTGGACCCCACACTTCAGTCCTTCTAGAACACCCTCCTGCTTCACCTTGCTGTTTCCAAGCGTCCTGCTGGAGCACCGGGATTGACATGGCCGCCCAGGGCTCATGAGCAAAACCTTTTCCACCCTCATCCATCTCATACACAAGCTGCCATTACCCCAGCGCCCCTGCAGCTGTGTGGCGACCATCACACCTGCCCCCTCCACCAGGAGCCTGCCAGCGCTCCCTGCCGGCTGTGACAGGAACTGCAGCAAAGACCAAAGTGCCTGCAGCCAAGAGGACTGTTACGGGGTTCCTGTTCTGTTTGTTATTAATTCCATAGTTGTTGTTGTTTTGTTTGCCGTGTTACAGATACTAGTAAAAAACTGTTATTCCTATCCCCATCCCCATATCTTTGCCTGAGAGCCCCTTAATTTCAAAATTATACTAATTCAAAGGAAGAGGATTTACTTTCTCCATGTCAAGGGAGGGCCCCACTTTTCCCTAGCAGACACCCGTCTTTCAAACCAAATCAACAGGCAATTGGTATTTTACAATTCTGCACTGCCATTTGTGTTTCACTTTTAACTTCCTGTGGAAACTACAGGTTTTAATATATCCTAAACTAAAAATGAAATAAAATGTTGTCTTATCAGAGGATCTTTCTAAAATACAAACATGGGAATTTTGAAATAATGAATGTGTTTCCTTCAATCAGCTCAGGTAAAGGTATTTTTTTTCAGAAAGGTAAATAAAAATGGCAAATAGCAAAACAAAATAATTTTGAAAAAATTATGCACTGTGTTTTGTACTCAATCCTCTGATTGCTGTAATGTACAATTTGGGGGGAAAGCCAGAACTCTTCAGATATTTTATATTGCAGAGGACTGGACAGAATATCTGTGACAGGAACAGTTTTCAGTGAAAATTCTTTCCTGGCCTTTGACTAGTAAGAAAAGATGCTACAATTATGAAAAGATCTCTTTTATTGTTTCTCCATGGTCATGGTTTGACTCTGGCCAACTGGCCCACGAGCCCCTCTTACTCACTCTCCCCTGCTACAGCTGGGCAGAGGAGAGAAGGAAAACTGAAAAATGAACAAAGGGTTCATGAGTTCAGATAAGGACTGGGAGGCAACATTCCAAGGTCAAAATAGGCTGAAATTTAAGCATACAAAGTGAATTTATTACTAACAGAATCAGAGGAGGATAATGAGAAGTGAAATAAGCCCTTAAATCACCTTTTCCCCTCAGCCCCTCTTCTTCTTCCCACTGTCAGTGCATGGAGACAGGGCATGGGGGTTTTGGTCAGTTCATCACTAAGATTTTCTTCCTCTGCTCCAGAGAGCAGTCCTTCCTCTGTGAGGCTGTGGGATCCCTCCCATGGGAGACGTCTCTCTGTGAACTTCCTGGTTGTGGGTTCACTCTCAGGAACAGCAGCCATACCTCACCTGCTGTAGCAGCCCTCTGAAAACTGCTGTGGGTGTGGCTGTCTCTTCTATAGGGTGCAGTCCTCCAAAGACAGGCTGCTCCAGCCTGGAAGCAGGGCCCCTCTGTCCCCCGGGTCACCCAGTGGATCACAGCCTCCTCCAAGCATCCATCTGCTCCTGCATGGGCATCTCCCCCGGGGGCTGGGACGGATCTCTGCATTCTCCGTGGAACCCGTGGGCTGAGTGGCAGAGCTGCTTCACCATGGCCATCATCATGGATTGCAGAGGAATCCTGGTTTCAGTGCCTGGACTTCCTCCTGCCCCTCCTTCTCCACTGCCCCTGGTTTCTCCATATTGTTTCCCTCACATGTTCTCACTTTCTCCTCTTCTCTGGCATGAAGAAAAACCCCATGACTTTCTTTTTATTTTCTTAAATATATCATCAAAGAGGCATTACCAGCCTCTATAATTGGCCCAGTTTTGGCCAGCAGCATGTCCATCCTCAGAGCCATCAGGGGTTGGCTCTGCTGGACATGGTGAAAACTTCCAGTGGCCATGGGTTTCAATAACAGATAATGGTATTTTTATAATTTTTCACTGTTTTTTTTTTATTAAAAGATTACCCTATGAACACGTATTTTGTGATTAACATTCCCTCTTACCCATTTGTCAGTGGTGTCTCATTTACATCTTTGGTTTTGATTGGTTGGTTGGGTTAGGTTTTTTGTTGGGTTGTGGGACTTTGTTTTTTGTTATTTTTTGTTCTTTTGTGTTCTTTCCTTTCTTAAAGCACTAAAAACTGACATCACGCAGGATATTAAGAAGACAAGTATTGCTGATGAACTGTTGCCAGTTGAATTTCCCAATAAGATTCTTAGACTTCACTGGTGTAGGTAGACCAACTTGTTTGCAGGTTCATGTCTGTGAAATATGCTTGCCTCTCAGCATGCTGCAGCTGTGAAGACAAAAAGCATTTGGGCTTCCATAAAAAGCTAATATCTTTAGACAAAAGAAGTCTGCCAAAAACAAAGCAGAGTTTTGTGCTTGAGAACACAAAACACCTGGCAACATCACAGTCAAAGATATTGTAGCTGATTATTTGCTACCTATTTAACAAAACATTAAACATCAGAGACTTCTCAGTGTTTTTCTGACATTGCTTCATGTTTTGGGTTGTGTTTATCTTTTTCCCCATTTGAATGCAGTCTTTGAAAAGTGTGCTATTTAGAAGGTATTTTAGGCTGCTACATTCGACTGACACCTGAAGGGCTCTTCATTCGGCACATGCAATTCTTTAGGGTAATGCAGCAAGGAGATCTGTGCTATAAAGAAAAATTCAACTCCTTTAAGAAAATTTACACCAAACAACCTTGTAGCTATCACAAAACAAACAACCCTGTAGCTATGGTACTACTATCACAAAGTTGTGGATTAATTTTCAGAGGTATTTCAACTTCATACACAAAAAAGATATTATTTTATTTGAAGTATATTACAAATTTGGACTTCACACTCTTCTGCTTTCTTGTTTGTAGGAGACAGCAGAAGCATGGAAATAAGAACAGGATTAGTAGAAATGAGAGAAAAAGCAATCGCAGTATGTTCTTCCTTTTCAGCCTCCATGCTCCAAAGTTAGGGTCCACAGGGATACAGTTTCACTAAAGTGCTGGGAAAGGCTAACTTCACACCATCATCCTGAGGTATGCTTGCATTTTGACCACTGTGCATGTCAATTCAAATCACTGAGATAACGTGTAATTTTTCTGGGCAACATGTTCCAGTGTCACAGCACCCTCGTATGACCCAGCCAGTGAATGATCAGTGCTTGTAAATACATATTTAGGGTTTATTTTAGAACAATTTGACTGCAGTGGAAAGCAGTTATGTAGCCATTTTGGTTATAACCTATTGTAATACAGTAATTAAAAAGTAGGAAAAAACCACTTAACAAAACGTAAAAAAGAAAGAGAATGAAAAGAAAAAGAAAAGGAGACAGTAAAATAGTGTATATAGCCATCCCCCATGGGCAAAACAATGGGATTTGGTTGTAATTTTGATGTCTGTTGGTTGAAGTGATAGTTGCAGTCTTTATCTGTCTCCACAAAACACAAAGTTCAATGTGTTAATATACGGAATTACAGGATATGCTGAGTTGGAAGGGACCTACAAGGACAACCAAACCCAAGTCCTGGGCTGCACAGAACCACCCCCAAAAATCACACCATTGACCTGAAAGAATTGTACAAACAATTCTTCAACTCTGTCAGGCCTGGTGCTGTGACCACATCCGTGGAGAGCCTATTTCAGGTCCTGTGACTCACTGGTCACCACAAAGAAGAAATCAGTGTCTGTCTCTCCTCTTCCCCTCACAAGAAAGTTGTGGAGTGCAATGAGGTCTCCCCTCAGTCTCCTCTTCCTTATGCAGAACAGAACAACTGACCTCAGCTGCTCTCCAAACCCCCTGCAACCTTGAACTTTTTAATACCACTCAGCAGCTCACACTTTTGCATTAGCCTTGAAAATGACTGTTGTAGTTTGAAAACACAAGTGTGCTAGGGAAAGCAGAGTCTTCCCTTGAAACGGGGAAAGTACATTCCTCCCTCTGAATTAATATAATTTTGAAATTAAGGGGATTTCAGGCAAAGATATGGGGATAGGAATAACAGTTTTTTACTGGTATATATAACAAGGCAAACTGTAAAACAAAAACTATAAAATTAACAACAAAAAGAACGGGAACTCAATTCTAGTCGTCTTGGCCATGGGCACTTTTCCCTTTGGTGCAGTTCCTGTCACAGCTGGCAGTGAGCGCTGGCAGGCTCCCAGCGGGCAGGTGCAATGATTCCTGAGTGGCTGCAGGGGGCGCTGGTGTGATAGTGGCTATGTCCGAGACGGGAAGGGGTGGAGGAGAGGCTTTGCTCACGAACCCTGGCGCAGTGTCAGTTCCCACGCTCCAGCAGGATGCTTGGAAACAGCAAGCTGAAGTGGCAGGGCGTCCTAGCAAGGCGGGGTTCTGGGTCCAACAAGAGGCAGCTCTGGCTGGGCTACGGCAGTGACCCTCCTCCTCTGAAGCCAAGAGCGAGCGAGAGACAGCAACTGCCCCCACTCTCCTTTTCCTACTCCTAAGCTCGCAGTGTCTGTCCCCCACCTCCTTCCAAGCGAAACTCCCAAAAAACCACGGAGGTTCCCCCTCCCCCCATCTCAATGACCTAGCTATCCGTGTTTCTTATTATGTTCATGGGAAAAAATTCCATATGCAAAGAGGAAAGGAAAAACCAACCCCCAAAAGTAATCAAAGTGGCAAGGAGTGCTGTTTTTTTTGATGCACCAACCTCCAAGCCTTTTCAACAGCAGACATAATTCATGCTTTTAGCATCAGTAAATAGCCGCTCATCTTTACAGAGAATATTCAGGGCTTCCAGGAAGGGGCAGGACTACCATGAGTGCATCCAGCATGTGCACTATGCAGAAAGCTTTTTCTAGGAGTAGCACATCTGTACAGGTGAGTCTCTGTGTACATCAGAGCAACCTGGAAAAGAAATGAGCTGTTATCATAAGAAGATCAATTTATGGCAGTCATGGTGGCTGGCTCCCTCTGCGACATTTTTGTCCTTTTGCTAATCACTTGGTCAGGACAGAGCTGTGATTTCTGGGGAAGAGAGTAGAAGATTTTCACAAAGCACTGTAGAAGATAGTGTTTGGCAACAACATGATTTTACTTCATCTGAGAGACAGAGTGCCTTTAGGAAGTTTACAGTGTCTCTCTGTGATGAAGGAAGAGGCTGCAATGGTACACAGGCTCAAAACATTAGGGTATTACAGATTTATATCAATTCAGTTAAGAAAAAATAAGCAGGGGAACATGATAGAAGGTCACCTATAACAATGCATGATACAAGCTGGGACCCCTTCTGGCTTTCATCTATAGGTAGACAGCCTAGTTGTCTTGGAAGGTGTAAGTAAGAACTGAAGATAAATGTGAGAATAATGAAAGAAAAATACATTCATTGGAATACCAAAAGACACCATTGCAGAGGAAAACTTGCCAAAGAAATGTTATCTCAAACCACTAACAAGAACTAACTGGAAAATCCTTAAGTAAATTTGTTGGTGCTATATATCACTTTTAAAAACAAACAAACAAACAAACAAATGTTTGTGTATTGATAAGGGAAATTACACCTTGCCACATACCATGATCTAATGATTAACAGAACACCAACCTTGGAGAAGTCCTGTGGAGGTGGACTGAGCTCTGAGAGCATAGATAAATAAAAGCAGTCTTGCAAATTGCTGGGAACAAACTGTGCCTGCTTAGAATCAAGGGTCAACCAGCACACACCACAATCTGGGCATTAAACATCACCAGAGACCCTGAAAGAGACCCCTGAGGACTAAATAAGGACTTCTGACTATCCAAAACGGGGCAAAGAATATACATCCAGCAAGCAAGGATACCTGATAAATATGTAAAAAATATGTAGAACAAAAAGTCTTACTTGCCTGTCTTTAGTTACACAAGACTAGAGGAACTTGTGTCCAGCAAGTTGTATTAAAGAATGCGTGCTTTCTAACACTTAAAACTGTATTAGAAAATTTCTATCCAGCTCAGTTCAGTACCAAGAAAATTATTTCTTCTTTGAAACAAATTAAAGTAGCTTGTCTATTGTGCCTTTATAATAAAAGCAGACTATATCTGGAAACTCAATTTTACAAAAGCACAATTAAAAAAGTAACATTTATTGCTAATTCATTTTGCTCCCCTGCTTAAAATAAGAAAGAAGAGAATGCAAAAAAATGCAGTGACTTTATTAGCAAATTTCTATTCCACAGAAATTCTAATTTCTATTCAAATACCATTCTAGTAGTGGTATTAGCAGAATTCTATTCCAAAAAGAATATATAGTATTTTCACAATTATAAGCAGCACCATTTTGACTAAAATTTTGCTCCCAACTCAGAAATGCAGCTTATACTCAGGAGAGGCCAATATATGAAAAAAGTTCAGAAATTTCCAAACCTGGAAGTGCCAGCCAGGGTGCTGAGCCGAGCACTTGCCAGTAAAACCCAGGATTTCGTGATTGTTACAAATTGGTTACTCTGTTGCGTGGCAGGTGGAGGCGGGCTCCGTGATGGCAGCGCAAGGGGGAGAGGCGGGGCCGCAGCCCAGAGGGGAGGCAGGGGGCTCCCTCCTGCCGCCCCGTGGCTTGGAGGGGGAGGCAGGAGGCTCCCTCCTGCCAGTCCCGCAGCCCGGAGGGGAGGCAGGGGCTCCCTCCTGCCGGCCCCACGGGAGCGGGGTGGAGGCGGGGGGTTCCCTCCCACTGGCCCCATGGTGGTGGGGGGAGGCAGGGGGCTCCATCCCCACTGTCGCCACCGCCATGGGAGCGGGCAGGCTCCATCCCCACCTGCTGCCATGGGAGCAGGCAGGCTCTGTCCCCCCCTGCTGCAGCAGGGCAGCACCGGGCTGGGGCGAGCGAGCCTGGTGATGGTGGCAGCAGCAGCCGGCCCTGAGTGGTGGCGCCGAGCTGGGCCACCTGGCCCCGTTGGCAGCCCCGAGTGGGCCGAGTCCACCTGGCCCGAGCCAAGCCAGTAAACCCCGCGATCCTGTGATTCTGTTACTAATTGGTAACTTTGTTGCACGCAGGTCCCCGCTTCGAACGACAGTGCGGCTTATAATCAAGTACAGTTTATATATGGACAAAGACCTAAATGTTGCTGACATCTGGAGCTGCGGCTTATAATCTGGTACAGCTTGTAATCATGAAATTACTGTAAATTTATGTGATATATTCTTAAGTACATGTTAATGATTTAAAATAAAAAGTGTAAGTTGGTTTTCTTTCAGTAGCATTCTTTCATCCTCTTAATTACTTTATGTTCTTGGGCACAAGTGATTGATTCTGGCACTGTCATAGCCTTTGGTACCACAAGACCGAAAGATACTAAACACACAAACATGAAAAAATAATGCTAAATCTTATGGGATTTCTCAATCCCTTCAAGGCGTTTTGGCAAAAACTTGCACAGAAACATAATCAATTATTTTAATTATGATAAGCATTCAGTGTAGGAACACTATGACAAGTAAAATACAGAATAGAATAGCATAGAATAGAATAGAATAGAATAGAATAGAATAGAATAGAATAGAATAGAATAGAATGTCCCTGGCTCTGTAACTGCACAGGTACAGGAAGTGCCATTCGATGTCTCCACTGGGGGACATCTATATGCAGCATAAGAATTCCATTCAAGACCTGGTTCTAGCCTTTTTTTTTTTTTTTTTTTTTTTTAGGTTTCAAAGTATTCCTTACCTTCACATTGTAGATAGCTTTTATGTTCAAGAAATCATACTTTTTCACAAAGTTTTCTTTAAATAAAATAGCTCAGTTAGTTTCATCCAGAGCTAATGAAGACATTTCAAATAACAACTATGTAGGCCTAAATAGCTAGATTTCTAAAGGTACCTATCTAAAAAGGCACTCAGCTGCATTCTAAATAGCAGACAAGTAGCAATCATACTTAAATATAAAATTGATCACTTCTTAGGAAAGTTTACAAAAGGTATCTGGAAATTCTTTGCAGAGCACATTCTGCAATTTTTTTGCAACAGTCTGTAGTTAATTACTTTGCATATATATCATCAGGGAAAGAGTCATTAAAAGAAAAGAGATTTAATTGAGGCTTTTAAAATTGATTACTTAAAAGGATTTCTGATCTATGCAATGCTAAGTATAAATATATTTTGACAAAGATGTCCTCAGATAGCATAAATAATAGAGCCTAGAACATGATTTGGAGACCTAAAGTTTCAGGGTTTAAGAGCTTAATAAGGCTTACAGGGCAGCCGGCAGCATGCTCCTTGGTAACCTCCTATCAGAGCAGAAAAGTGTGGTTACTTCTTATGCCTTCATTTCTCAAAATCACCTGAAAGTCATTCCACAAGGACTTAATGAAAACAAGCAACTTGAGATTGGTTAGAGAGTGGTGTTAGCAAATATCCAGGTTGTGGGTTTGATGCTTGTATGGACCTTTCACATAAGAATTGGACCTGATGATCTTTGTTGGCCCTTTTAAACGCAGAATATTCTGTGATACAGACAGGCAGACAGATAGTGGAGAGGGAAAAGGAAATAGATGCATTGCCTTTTGGTGCTACAAGTATCAGGAACCATATAAAGACATTTTAGTTCAACTAGCTAAACAAGAAAAATAAAGAATATGCAGAGCTCCTAAGTGCCTTTCTCCAAACTACTGTTTCATTTTCTGATGAGAAGACCTTTTCAGACATCCTTGACACTCAAATAATTGTGTGAAATAATTTCTGTGCTCTTCCAAATAATCTGAAAGGTCTGTTTTATGGAACTAAAAAAAAATATTGACTGTTTTTGTTTTTCTCAAAGGTAAAACTCTAGTAAGCTCCCTTACTTTTAATGGACAATTTAACTGTCTCAGGGTCTTCCACTGGCCATCAAGTTCTTTCCCCTTTTAGAAAGTTCCATATTCCTTTTGTAAGTGAATAAGGTTCTATGCTTTAACTCAGAATGGGGAAATATAACCCTAAGGCACATCTTTCAAAAACTGCTGTATACCATAATGATTATAGAACTCCACAATTTTTAAAAATTCTGTTTCTTGTCTTTGTCGCTAACCAATAAATTAGACAACAATTAGTAACAGTTACTAAAAAAAATTAAAAATGTCTGCCTGTTTCCACATACAGATTTGAAGTTATGTCACACATCATGAAAGAATTACCTTACAGCTCTCTTGAAGCAAATTTTTGCATACAAACTTACCTGACTAGAATACTGAACAAATCTACGCAATTCAATGATTAAATAATCACCCCCCCAATCAAACCAAAGAAACAAGCAAATATTCAAGGACTTCAATAATTAATTTTGTTCCAAAATAAAGAACATTATTTGCTCTACTTTTTGGCTTCAATCTGAAAACTCAAAGACTATCTTAATGTGCTGATTAGTAAGAGTACTAGTTTCTGATTTAGGAAAAAAAAGTTTAAAAAACAACTTTCCCCACACAGCACTAGAACCCTTGGTTTTAAGGATGGTTTTAGTTTTGCCAAGAAGGCATGTTAAAATACTAATATTGTCATGCCATAGTTTTTACTGACTAAGGCAATCCTTTTTTCTTGTCCCATAATGCTTTGCATCTGACATGCAGTTTACCACACTGTATCTCAACATATCACCCTGTGAGCAACTCCACACTATTAGACTTTACACAGTTCATGCATCAAGGACATTTCTGTAGGAAAATTTAACATCAGTGACTCTCTTTCTAAGAAATATTCTTTCTTGACTTTTGAATATAAACATTTCTTCCATCATATGTCCCTGTGCTTCAAATAACTTGCTTGGACTTGTCAATAGAAAATATATCTCAATGGAATTCATAGGATAGAAGCAGGATGATACATATTGACAATGGGAGAACCTGGATCAGTCGAGCTCTGTCAGAGTCATAAACCTTGTAAAAAAGCTATCACAGGAGCTTATTCTCATGCTCCAACCCTCCAGCACCTTCAGCAAAATCTGTTGTTCATACAATTTAAAACACTATTTCCAATAAAAGGCCTACAATTGTTCAAAGGGAGACACGTGATAGTTTAATGGCTCACAAGTTACTTAAATCAATTTTACACTTTCGAAATTAAAACTAATTATGTGACATAAGACCTTGAATCTGTTAGCTCAGTTAATGAACCGCTAACTTGTTAACTTGTTAATAAATTAACTAATCATTGTTTTTACATTATCTGTATGTGATTTTATATGACTCAATACAATTGATACACTGTTAAGTTTAAGGCCAACAAAATCTGGTTATTGCCCATGTTACTTCAACTGCACAAGGTTTCTTTGCTACTCTGACATTTTATTAATTCCATTCAACACAGTGACAAATGTCAAAGAACTCATCATCAATGTGGATTTCTCATTCTGTAGGCACACTAATACCCCTGAAATACTTGCTGTAGTATACAGAAACACACAAAGAACCCAATAAAAATAATGGATTCTAACAACTAAAGGATTATCCTATCAGGACAGCGTTTAGCTGAGGAACAATTCGACACAAGAGCAGCATTTATGGCAGAGTCACTCTGCAGAATCACCCTAAGTCAGGGTCCTGTCCTCCGGGTTCACTGGCTTTGTAACACACTGACTGCTCCATTACCTTGGGCTGTGGTCGCTCTAGATACAGCTCGTTCTGGTCCACAGCTGAAACAAAAACTGGAGTTGCCAGGACCCACCACTTTCCAAAGCACCCTTTTCCTTATTTTCGAGGAATAGGTGTGCTGCAGCTAGCTCGGTAGCACCGGAGGACCAGCTCGGGCTGTTTCTGTGGTGCTGCACCGTCAATAAACGAGATATCTGAGACTGCTGTGGGAAGCCCGGTCTGACTGTGTGAGTGAGGTGTGTGGCGAGATCAGCGGGGACACATCGTGTCACTGGACCTGCCGCTGCCAACGCGGCTCCGGTGTCAGCAGCTCTGGCATTAGGAAATGTCTGTCAGCGTGTCTCAGAAATGGTCACTTCGGTAAGTTCGCTTAACATTTCCGCCTTCACTGAAGTCAGTTATAAATTTTCCGCTTTTTGTACATAGAATCAGGCTAAATCAGGGGACTAGTTAAAAAAAATCTACCTCGCCCTTAATTTGTTACACTCTTAAGTAGCCCCTCACTCGCGCCAAATGCCACTGACCACCCACAGGAAAACAGGAGCGTTCACGAAAGAGATGGAGCGACACGGAGGGGAGCGGAGGAGCTTCCGCTTCCGGCAGCGGCGCAGAGGGCGGAGGGGCTGCGCCGCGCTGCGCGGCCGTGCTGGGCGGGAGGCAGGGGGTCATGCGGCCGCCGGCGCTGTTGCAGCTCCTGGTGGGACCGCTGCTGGTATCCCTAGTGCTGCTGGAGCCCGCCCGCTGCGGGAAGGCTGCTGGCCCTTCCCCCCGAAATACGGCCACCGCTTCCCTGCTCCCCACGAAGGCGGCCGGCGGGGCCGCCACGCGGAGCAGCAGCAACAGCAGCGGCAGCAGCCGCCGAGCTGAGGTGTCGGCGCAGCCCGAGCAGGGCCAGCCCATGACCCAGCGCGCCCTATCCGTGCTGGTACTGGCCAGCGCCGCCCTCATCGTCTACTTCGTGATCCGGACCGTGCGGTGAGGGCGGGGAGCGGGCGCGTGGGCGCGCGGATGTGGAGGACGCAGTTGCGCGTGTCGGCCCCGCGGCTCCTGAGGGGGCGGCGATGGCACCCGACTGCGCTGAGAAGCTCCGGGTGCCGCCCCTCCGGTGTGGATGGCGAGCGTCTCGCTGGGCTCCCCTCACGTCACCGAGAATCGCAAATAAGTGTCGGGCCTTTCCCGACTTCCTCCTGGACACTCCGAATGATCTTGTCACTGTGGCATGCATCGGCCCACCTAAATTTATTTTGTATGTTCTCAGAGTAATTTTTTGACCAGTTTGCAAACTTCTGTCTTGCTAAAGTACTGAAGTTGTCCTTTTGCCCGATTTTGCCGGGAAACGTCTTTATTTTTTTTCTTTCTTTCACAGTAAAATTAACCTATTTTGTGTCTTTTTAAAGAAAGGGCCCCTAAAGAAAGCTTGCTACCACTTAGTTGCCTTTATGTTTCTTGTGGAAACTATTCTCCACATAACTCTATGTGCTTTTGCAGTTAAGTACAGTGTTTGTCACTGTAATTTTTTGTCCTGGGTAGTTTTACTTTTCTCTCTCTTGTTTTAATAATTTGAAATTTTCAGAGCAAGGCTCAAATGTATGATTATGCATAAAGCACCTCAATTATGGAGCAAATTCTCCATGTACTTTTCATTACATTTAGATACACTCATTGTGTTTAGTATCTGCATCATTTAATTTAGAAGGGCAGTTGAAAGACTGTTCTGTATATGTCACATACTAAGATATACAGTCCAAGTAAAGTAGGATATTTTGATTGTTCCATGCATCCTACAAATTACTCTTGAAAAGCCCTGAGGGCATTTCTTAGTGTTAGTGTGTCTTGTAACACCAGTCTGTTGGATTTGGAGATGTAAGTACTACAGTGCAAATGCCAATAAAATAACTAACTAAATAAATAAATTAAAAGTCTGTCATTGCAGGAGCTGGAGAGGAAAATTATGATCTATTGCCATTATTTTCTGGATGAGTGGTAATTACTTGATATTCTGGTTTTGGCAGTAGGATGTTGTTCTGCATTTGCAACTGGAGTGCTGTCTTCTCACATTATTTTGTAATTCTGCTGCGTCTTGCTTCTGAAATTTAGAATAGGTAAAGTATATGTTTTTGAATTTGAACTTGTAGCTGAAATGTTTTTGCAGTAGTTATGAGAGTTACGAGAAACATAAGGATTAAGTGCATTAAGTGATAGGTTTCCTTAGCATGAAGATGTATCTTGTTATAAGACATAAAAACATTTTTGCAAACTTTCTACCTGGTTGCCTGTCCAGTGGATGAAGGGAAGAAAGTGAGTATAGTATTTCCGGATTTTAGTAAGGCTTTTGATGGTGTTCTTCACAGTACCCTTCTGGACAAGCTCTCCAGCTGTGTGGTGAGCAAATTTGCGGTGCACTGGTGGAAGTAACAGCTGAATGACAGGTCTCATAGGGTTGTAGTAAGGAGAGGTGCATCCAGCTGGCACCCAGTCACCAATGTTGCTCCTCAGGGCTCAGTTCCAGGGCTAGCACTGCTCAATCAGGAAATGAATGTGCCATTATCATTATTTGCTGGTGATACCAAGCTGGGAGATGCATTTGGCTCGTCAAGGTGCAAGAGGCCTTGCAGAGGGATCTAGATATAGCATTGGGCAATCACCACTGGAGTGATATTTAACAAGAACAAATGTGGACTCTGCAGCTGGAACAGGGTGACACAGGACACTAGTTTTACTTGGGAGAGAAGTGACTGCAGAACAGCCATACAGAGCAAGAGGGTACTAGTTTACAGCAAGCTCAGTATGAGCCAGTATATGCCCTGGCAGCCAAGAGGGCAAACTTCACTGTTGGGTACATCTCACACAGCACAGGCAGACAGGCAAGGAGGGGATAGTCCAACTATTCAGCATTGTCATGGCCTTCCCATGAGTGACTGTGCAGTAAGAAGCATACTAAGGCACTTGAATACAAACAAGCTGGGCAACCAAGCTGCTGAAAGAGCTGGAAGGCCTGTTCTTTGAGGAGCGGCTGAGGGCTCTGGGTTTGTCTGCTTTGGAGAAGATGATGCCTGAGGGGTGACTTCATTGCTTCCAGCAGGTCCCCAAGAGATGCTTATCCCTTCTTGGTGAGATCCAGCTATAGGATGCATGGGAATGGTTCAAAGTTGCACCATAAGAGGTATAAATTGGATGTTAGGAAGCACTTTTTTACTGGTAGGGTGTCAATGATTAGAACAGGCTTCTTAGAAATGGGGTCAGTGTTTGAGAGGCATTTGGACAATAGCCATCGTACCATGCCTTAAATTTTGGATTGATCAGGCAGTTGACTTGATAGTAGTTGTAGGTCCCTTCAAACTGAGCAGTTTCAATCGCAGAGTTAAAGATCTGAAGTTATTTTTTTTAACACTCAGGACACTGTTTTAGATTCATGTCAATGATCATGCATGCATGTTGTGTAAGCATGTCCAGTACTCCTGTGGCTGCAGTTTTTTTGCTACTTCTTATATAGAGAAGGGTTTGAGTCACAAGTGATTAGTGTATCCTTTTTCAACAGGATTTGCTTGAATCTAAAATCTGTGCCAGCTTTGTGATAAGTTTTTTTTTTAATTGTCAACAATCTAGACATTGGCTGCGACAGTCTTAGGTTATTCTCAAATCACAGTAGCTACCCACTTTCCATTTTAACCCATTACAGGAAAACGTAAAATGTAAAGTGAGATTGACAGAAGTACTGACTGTATGAATAGCTTGTACTGCTTCTTCTTAAATTTAATATTTTTGGTGTGTTAAAAATAGTTTCTTATTTACTAGAATATCCACAATGCTTGTCCTAGTCTCAACTGCTTAGCTTCTATTTCAGTGAAAACCAAGAGGCACAATGTGTAAGAAACAACTCTGTTTTTTATCACAATGTTAAAAGCTTTAGAATTTTTTTCTACTTGGTATTTTGAAATGTTCATCTGCTTTCTATATTAAGAAGTAAAGAAAAGATGAAATAAATGAAGAACATGGGAGGGACTTCCTCTTGAACTGAAATTTTTGGTTTTGGTACTACCCTTAGCTTTAAATGAAAAAGCGGGTTATTATGTTCTAGGCTAGAGTGTATTGTATTTGCTTTGTCTTACAGGATAGTTAAAATGGGGCCTAAATGTGGGACAGAGAAATTACTATGCACAGCATAAAATAGTATAATATATTTAATATGGTAGCTATACTATAATATCATAATATATTGATATTTTCTTTTATTAGCTCAGAAATATTCTGTGTTGAAGTTCCTGAATATTGTAAACATGTTTTATAGGCACCTAGCTTGTATGCTAGTTACTGAACTCTGTCAGCATTCTGTAAACAGATGCCTTTTGCACAGTGTTTGGGGTGTGACTACTGGTCTGAGTTCTGGGACTGGAGCAAGGCCTGTTCCATGGGTTAAGGAGAAGTTCTGGAAAGCCAAATGGAATGGTTCATTGTGTGGGTGATGCATATGGGACCCAAGCCCATGCAGCAAAACTGTGGAGAGTGAGAAAAGCAGATGCAGACAGCTTGCTCGTCTGTTATAAGAACTGTGCCTTAATCCTGAAACATGAGTCACTGCCTCTTCCTTCCGTGCTTTGTGAAGCATACAAGACATTGACTCTACATGATCTGTCTTATTCCAAAGTGTAATTATAGGTGATTTTTTAAACTTGATGTCTATAAAAGGCTTCACAAATGATAGTGAAGTGTCAACCATGACTTGTGTTACAAGTTATAACTTTGCGATGGCTTTATTTGGTTTCTGCGTGATTTGATCTGCTGTTCTTTACAGATGCGTAAGAACACATAGAGATATATGTAGCAAGGCAATTCTTCTCAGAAGAAGTATGTTAAAGTATGCTTTTGCATATATTTTTATGTGGCTCTTATATTTAGATGCTAAGTGCCATTTTGTAGTTACTACATTGATCCTGTACAAAACTACAGATGACACTCTTATTGGTCTTAATCATTTCATGTAAACTATTGACGCTTAGAATTGTCTGACTTCCAAATAGCTCCAAATAGAGATAGATGTGTACACTTAACATAAATTTTAGAAAAGTTATACTATGTATCAACATAGCAGTATTTTACATTATTGGATCAGAAAGTAGCAAAAGATTTGCATTACTTGAATGTTTTAAAATACTTTTCAGGCTCAGAAGGCAAAACAGAAAAACCCGAAGATACGGAGTTTTGGATACAAACATAGAAAACATGGAGCTGACCCCGTTAGAGCAAGATGATGATGATGATACAACACTATTCGATGCCAGCCATCCTCAAAGGTTTGTATTTAGAACCTGAAATGTACTTCTAGCAATGGAAGTGAAGGAGTGTGGTGATAAACAGTTTATCTGAGAAAGCTCACTACTGTGTTTCATATGCATAGTTGGAGAAGGGATGTCAAGAGCACTTGAATTTTACATGGGTAAGAATTTAGTGGGCAAGAAGATAAACGTCATTTGTCTTCAACATGTGAGTTCCAGAGAAAAGGAGAGGAAGGTAGGATATTTTTGTTACAAATATAGTGTCATTGAAACTAATTTTAAGTCAAGCTTTTATCTTTCTCTTTTCATCTTTGTTCCTAATTTGGAGGCGCCTCAATTTTTCCTGTGTATTCTCACCTATGAGTTCTGCTTCAAGCAGCTTTGCTTCATTCTGTTTTCTTAATGCTGAGCTGGTCAGCACTTAGTTGGTGATGATCCTGCACCAGGTTTTTCATTTGTTTCTAGTGCCCTGAAGGATTGGTATTATTAAGCTGCCTCTCTGAAACTTTGTAGATACGGGAAAATTTTATTGTATTTCCTTATTGTGTTTAACTTTTCTTCTGTTTCATTAGTGTCCTAAAACATTACTGATTAAAATTTAAAATCATGCAATCCACACTTAATTTTTTTTCCTTATTGAGTAATGCCATCACATTGCACATGCAAAAATACAGTTTAAAAATTGATGGGATTATCTCAGTCATAGTTCATAGTGAAGGCTACTTGACAAATATCAGAAGAGATCAGATTAATTCTTCCAGCAAGTAATTGATTCGCACTATTTAAAGTGAAATCAGATTAAAATCTCAAGGAAAACAGTTCAATAAATGCAATACATGTTATTTCAAATGAATTGAAAGTATTGGAGTAGTAAGTCAGGTGTTCTACCATTTATTAGGAAGAACTTTGACTACAGTTCTGGAACTTGAGGAGAAAGATTTGGTCTGCTTAAACTTTGTCTCCTTAATGGGAATCTTTCAGATTTAAATTTTTTTCAGAACTCAAAGCCTCTGTTGAGTTTTTTCTTCCTCATACACTAGATTAAAGTAGCTAGAATATCTCCACATAGCATTCCTCTGTATTTTAGAATTTATGTGACATTTAAAATTACCCTATATTGCAAGTCTTGTTGCAGTGTGTATATATGTGTGTGTGTGTGTGTATATATACACACAAACACACACACATATGTAAAATATAATAGGTAATCGTCACATTGTATACAGGAATTCCCTCAATGTTTTCATGAAATCTTTTAGCTTCTGTTGTAATTCAGCATGCTTGTTAAATGTTGAGGTATTTGATGACCAGTTAACATGATATTCTTTATAAATGCTTATTTACAGGAGTATCAACTATGTTTTTTTAGTAGGTAGTAAAATGGTAATATAGCTAATCATCATTAAAAACAGTATTACACAATTATAACTTTCAGGAGCATATTTCTGATTTTTCTTCCTGTTTCTTTAAGACTTCATTTTGAGGAAGAAGGAAAATTTGTTGAAGTATTTTATTGTGGAAGTATCCAAACAGTTGCTTCAATAGCACTCTGAAAGTACAGTAATTTCACGACTACAAGGCACACCCTTTTGACTAAAATTTTTCCCCAAACCTGGAAGTGCGCCTTATAGTCTGGTGCGCCTTATATGATGTACAAAGTTGCGACATTTGCCACCCCGGAAGTGTGAGCCACATTGAGGGGGCGGTGCCACGGGAGCGCCGAGTCTCGAGGTGGGGGCAGGAGCAGGTGGCCACAGCCGGCAGGAGCCGCGCGGGGAGGGAGGGAGCCAGCACTGACCCCAGCAGCTGCGTGGGGAGGGAGGGGGCGCTGGTCCTGGATGTGGCGCAGGGAGAGAAGGAGGTGGCACCGGCCTCTGACCCGGCACGGGGAGAGAAGGAGACAGCGCTGGTCACAGATGAGCCGCGTGGGGAGAGAGGGAGGCGGCGTCAGTCCCAGATGAGCCGCGCGGGGAGAGAGGAAGGTGAGTCCCATATGAGCCGTGCAGGGAGAGAGCGGAGTGGCGCTGCCCTGGCCCCGTACGTGCCGCGCAGGGAGAGAGCGGAGCAGCGCCGGCCCCGACTGCCACACGGGGAGAGAGGGAAGCGCTGCTGCTTACCCGGCGCGAGCCGCATGGGGAAGGTGGGAGCGGGTGGCCACAGAAGCCGTGAGTCATGGCCATCCCGATCCAACCCAGACCACGGGCAGCCCCCGAACCAGACCGCTGCGAACCGCGGCCGCCCCAAGCCCTGCCTCGCCAGCTGGTGCCGCGAGCAGGCGGGAGTGCTGAGGCTCACGGCACGGGTAGGGCACCTGGGACTGCATTTAAAGGCTATGCCAGTCTGTGAAAAATGTGTGCAAATTGAGCACATGCCAGTAAACCCACGGTGGTGCGATTCTGTTACTAATTCGTTACTTTGTTGCGTGCCACAAAAAAAAAGAAGTGTGCCTTATAGTCCGGTGTTCCTTATATGATCTACGAAGTTGCGAAATTGGCTGACTCCTGGGGGGGTGTGTGTTATAATCCGGTGCACCTTATGGTCATGAAATTACTGTATGTGCATAAATTACTGAATTTATTTTGATACTGGGAACTCAGGAGAGCATAGACTTCGTTTATATTTATTGAAGATGATGAATTTTCTGTGGTTTTGTATATTGATATCTTCCTGTGTTCTCTTTCATGGGGAGAAGCTCTTAAAAATTTTGAGAGCTACTTTTTATTTTGAAATAGTATTTGGTGTAGGATGAAATTCATTCCACGAATCTCTATAGGTAAAATATGTTGATAAAATGGTGTTCAAACTTTGCAAGGATATGTCATTGGTGGGAATATAGTTTGAGTACTAGAGTATTTGTATTTTTTTTTTTTTAATCTTGATCAAGAATGTACTTTTAAAGTTAATTTATTACCCCTTGTTTTGACTTGTTTGCATCAACACTGAAACTTAGTAATCAGTTTTCATGTTACTGCTTAAGCACGATAACCTAAGGGAATACAAAATGCCTAATTAAACAAAGACAACTTGATGCTGAGGACAGCTTCATGAAAATGATACTCACATATTCTCGGGACATGTCATTATACTTTGTTCTGACATTAGCAGTAATTCAGAGGTATGGTTGATTAGGGTTTTTTTAAGGTTACTTAAATATATAGTCAGACCTGGAGTCTGGGAACAAGGAAGAGAGCCTTTTAGTAGTTTTTGAGTTTAGTGCTTTGTTAAGTAAAGAACAGTCATAATTTTACTTAACTCACAATCAAAAATTGACCTTATTTAGTGCTTAAGTTTCTTTCCCTTGCAACTCAAAACGGAAGGCACTAAAATCTGAGTGGAGGTACAGGAAATTCTTAACTCCATGTTCATTTACATTTGTTATTGACATCAGAGTGGTCAAGTTTTGGTATACATATAAAAGTAGTGTTTTTATATAAAAATACGGGGTTTTTTCCTAATTTCTTTGTGACCTGTTAAAAGACTATAGTGGCACCCAGTCTGCTTTCATTTTTCTTGCTTGAAACAATCAAGCTTTTTAAAATGTGATACTCTACGAAATACTATGCCTATTTTAGAAATCTCTATAGGCTTATTTTGGGTTAGCTGGTAACTGTATTAGACCCTTTGCAGGACTAGGCAGAGAAGCTGACTTCTCTCCTAAAAATCACCATAATAGTGTTAGTATAATGGTGTCCAGATTACTACTTTCAAGGGTCACAGTTTCCTTTCAGAGCTGAATGAAAAAAGATCCCCAGTGCCCTCAGCTGTAACATAGACACAATTTAAGTGTATTCCTGCTGTCATCATCGTCCATGTCACTAGTCGTTGTGCTGCTGCTGTTCAGGGCAGTTTACCGAAACTGTAGGTTTTTAGCCATTTTGTTCAAGGCTTTACTATTAAATGCCCAAGTGTGAAACTCTAGCATTTGGTCTCCCTCGACACAACATTACATACATGCTAACTGAGGAACAGTATTCTAATACCACATCTTTGTTTTTCAAAGTTACATCACACTGATAGTTTACAATCCTCATTGAATGACTTTACACAGAAACTACTTGCTCAGTGCTGCAATGCACAAGGAGAAGAATTTCCTCAATTTTTTTTATAGCATTCCGTAACTGGAATGCTACCAAGACTTGCCAAAGTTTCAGTAGGAACTCAGAAGCCTTGAAAGTTCAAAAATATATTCATCACGGTAAGTCCCTTTTTATTGTTGTAAATGACTTGTCTCTCTACTTGGAAAGGTTGAATGAATGCAGGTTTATGGTTCACAGTAATATGGTAGCTATGAGTTTTTCCAGTCAAATTTAATAATAAAATGTCATGTCTCTCTGGGTTCTCTTTCATAATGTGTGATCTTTAAAAATGTAGGCTAAATTTACCTTGGAACAGGGTATTTCAGATTAATGCATCTGTTTCTTCTATTGTAGAGAAGTACGTGCCTTTCAATGAAAGAACTTAATCTTAGAACCAGAGAAGGAGACTGCTTCCTGGGAGAAATAAGAAGCAAGAGGGTATGCAAGTGGGGGAGAACTAATTTAATGTGTGAATTTTATGACATCCTTAATATCTTGCAATAAGTAATGTATCAATTTGTTGCATCTTTTTGGACATTCTCAATATATAGCCTATGGGGAGAGAGTACTAACTGCACTAAAGTAAAAACTTATTTGGAAGGGAGATTACTTGTAAAACAGGATATTTTTTGCTTGTTACAAATCTTGTATGCCATTAAGTGTGGTATACACTTTTTTTCTACAGTAACCTGGAATGTTCTTTTTTTCTTCTGATATTAAATTGTAAGTAAATATAGCCACTGTGGACTTCTCAGAATTGTTAGAACTTGATTTTAATTGAGGAGATGATTTATTGTTTACCAGTAAAAAGCCAAACTACTGCCTTCTGTGTTGAGAATTTAAAAAACAAAATTAACATGTTTTGTGTAAACTTCAATGAAAAAATAAAATGTGTTTACAGTGTTCCTAGTATTTAGTATGATACTCCAACACTGTACTTTTTAAGGATACTTTGGTTATACTTGGGTAATTATGTAAAACATGGTATTGCAACATCTTCTTGGTATGAAGGCACTATTTACAGGAAAAGCATCTGTAAAGCAATCGTACAACTGGTAGTAAGTTGGTAGAGTTTTGATTTCCGATATGTCCAATACCATGTAGTTGATGAAGCAAGCTTCCTTGGCCTTATTTAGCTTGTATATAATTTTCGTAGCTGAATTGGTTCTCATTGCATTTGCAAACACAGAACTAGTAAAAAAATAATAGTGGTTTTGTATATCTTTGTCTTAACAGTTGGAAATTTCAGCTATGAGTTACGTACAGTACCCATTGATAGGTGCAATACCATCAGTACCATTTCCAGCTACATGTGAAAAGATGTTCTTAGACCTGTTCTAATATTTAAAAATTTGGGGAAGAATATGCCACCACAGAAGCCAGTAACTGACCTGTGCATAAACAGAACTGAAGTCTATATCAAGTTTATTAATCACTTTAAAATCTCATTGAAAAAGTAAGATTAAAAAGATGAAGACAAATAATTATGAAATGTATAACTGAGTAGCTACCTATGGAAAAATTGATCCCCATTTGAACTAAAATATTAATAGGCCAGTAAAGAATGTGAGCTGATCTGTTGATGTAATGCTCCTTGAAGATGGGCGATAGCCCAAGTTTAATGAGAAATAAACTGGGAAAGAGGCTAGATTTCTTCTATAACTTGAATTTCTGAAGGCAGAAAATGGAATGGGGAGAAAAATCTTAGAAGATTGAAAAAAGAAAAAGGGTTAAAAATACTCTTACAATGTTTACAGTATTAGAGCTATCACAGCATATCTATTACTGTTTTTTAGAGCTTTGTGAAGTTTTTTCCTTCATTAGTGTAATTTGAGGCACAGCTTGTACAAGAATATGTAGTTCCTGGTTAAATCTGAATGTATTAGTTAAAGTACATTGATAGGATAATGGAGCATGAATGGGTCTGGGCACAAGAAGTCCATGTGACTGAAGAGGCAGAAAGCATTTTTATTTCTTTTGTTGACTGGTAAGAGCCAGGAACAAGTTTTTAATACAGAAACCAACTGAAAAACTTGAGTCTCAAAAGACCCAGTATGAGTGGACTGCTTCATAGTTTTGTAACCGATTTCTCTTTGCTACAGGTGTCTTGTTTCATGGTACTACTGATGATGGTGTTCCAAATCGTTAACTGTCAAACCTCTGCAGAATTTGTCCAGCTCTCTGGAGTGGTGTTCTCTGATGAGATTTTTGTATGATTTTTCTCTGTCCAAAATTACTTGTCATTTCCAAGTGGCTTGCACTCTGTTTAACTTCCATCTTAAAACATTTTTATTCTAAAAAACAATAAAATAAGAAGATTCCCTTATTGTATTATGAGGATGGATAAGTTTAAGATTTTATTATGAGATACAAAGAAGGTTCTTAAGTTATGAAATCTTTTGTGTGTGATTTCCTGCTTTCTTCAGTTGGGAAAGTATGAGCTTATGACCTTGACATAAGCCTTTTCAGTGCTTATGGCAGTATGCTTTGCACAAAATGCAACATCTAAGCTTTTCTTAACTGATGTAGACTTATGAAACAAGTGCACATTAAGTAAATTTGGTGTCACAACTAACGTAGGAGGAACTGTGGACTCCCTCAAGGGTAGAGAGAGAGACCTTATAGAGAGATCTGAATATACAATGGAGCAGGATAATCAGCAGGCATATGTACAGAAATTTCACGACTGTAAGGTGCACTGGATTATAAGGCGCACCTCCGGGAGTCAGCAAATTTCGTAACTTTGTACATTATATAAGGTGCACTGAACTATAAGGCACACTTTTTTTTTTGCAGCGAGCTGCGAGCTGCGCAACAAAGTAATGAATTACTGGCAGGTGTTCAATTTGCAAATGTTTTTCACAGATCAGTGTAGCCTTTAAACACAGCCCCAGGTGCCCTCCCCCTACCGCAGGCCTTGGCACTCCCGCCCGCCCCTGGCGCAGGCTGGCAAGATGCAGCTTGGGGTGGCCGAGGCTCATGGCAGTTCGGGGCCAGTGTCTCCCTCCCTCCCGGTGCAGCTCGTGCCGGGCTGGGGCCGCCTCCCTCCCTCCCTCCCTCCCGGTGGGGCTCATGCTGGGCCAGTGGTGGCTCCCTCCCTCCCTCCCTGCGTGGCTTGTGCTGGGTTGGGGCAAGTGGTGGCTCCCTCCCTCCCTCCCTCCCTGCATGGCTCGTGCTGGGCCAGGGCTGGCTTCTTCCCCCTGTGCCCGGGCTGCAGCCAGCACCAGCTTCTTCCCCCCTGCACCTGGGTTGCCGCCACCGCTAGTCTGATCCTGGCCTGGCACTGCCCCCCTGCTGCTGGGCAGGCTCAGCTCAGCTCAGGGCTGTTGCAGGTTCGCACTTCTGGGTTGGCAAATTTCGCAACTTTGTACATCATATAAGGCACACCAGACTATAAGGCGCACTTCCGGGTTCGGACCAAAATTTTAGTCAAAAGGGTGCAACTTATAGTCATGCAATTACTATAATAAAGAGCAAGTGCTGCATTCTCCAGCTGAAACAAGGTAATAATACATAGAAACTGCGGGGACAAGAGGCTGAAGAGCAGTTCTGGAGAAAGATATCTGGGTATTTGATTTAATGGCAAATTGAATATGAGTCAACAGTGCCCTGGAAGCCAGGCAGGCCAGCTGTGTCCTGAGATGCATCCTGGCAAGGGAGGGGATTGTCCCACTTTTTTTCACAGAAACACCAGGTCTTATTCCCACGCTACAGTTAAGGTACCAAGATCATGAGAAATTAATTTGTTACTGATTTTAGTAAGTTGTCTTCAGTTAAAACAGCTGGAGATTATTTTACAGGGTGTTGAAGCATTTAATATGTTCTGTACAGTAATTTCACGACCATAAGATGCACTGGACTATAAGGTGACCCCTGGGAATCTGCAAATTTTGCAACTTTGTACATTATAGAAGGCGCACTGGACTATAGGGTGCACTTTTTTTTCTGCAGCAAGGATCCGCCCACAGCTCCCCCCACGTGGTTGCAGGCCAAGGCCCTGCCTCAACCCGGCAGCCATGGGCCCCCCCAGCCCCCCTGTACCGGGCAGCCGCAGCCTTGCAGGCTCCACCTGCGGCTCGCAGCTCACATGTCCGGGTTTGCAAATTTCTGAACTTTGTTCATTATATAAAGTGCACCTGACTATAAGGCGCATTTCCAGGTTGGGGGGAAAATTTTAGTCAAAAGGATGTGCCTTATAGTTGTGAAATTACTGTATGTGCTAGTTTTGTCATTTTTGTGTTGCATGAGCTTTTATAGATCAGCAATTTGATCAGCAAATGAGAACTACATTGTGAATGGCATACTGGGCAAATTTTGAGTTAAAAGATTTCTTTGACATCACTTGGAAACTCAGTGGCAAAGCATTGTTTAATTTTTTTTCTGTTCCTTTTTCCTTTAAAGCTTGAAATAATGCATATGGATGTGTAGTAGAGTCTAAAGAAAGAGAGAAAAGTACTTTCTAATTATGTACTTAAGGGCTGTACTGCAGTGATATGAACAAGGGGGAAACTTTCTTCTACTATGATTAAAGAAAAGTTATTTGTGTTTGGAGAACTGAGCTATTATTCAGAAGTCAAAAAAAAAAAAAAGAAGAACTGACAACTGTTTATTTTGCAATTGTTTTGGAAGAGAATACTTTATTAAATATTATTCTGAAGGAGGAAGGATTTATTTGAGAGCAGGGGATTTGGTATGAGATTTTTGAGGATTAAAAATAGTCTTTGGAGTGTTTTCCACTGATTTCAATTTATTTCATTGTCCAAGAGAAACTAATTCTGAATTGATTTGCTTTGAATAACCTCTGGCAAATCTGGACCAACAACTCCTTCTTTTTATTTGCAAACTCATTTCTGAAGCCAAGTGTAAATTCTGATTTCAGTTTTGTTAATAAATGAGGTTTCTGACAGGTACATCTTGACGTCAGCATACAAAACCAATTAAAGTGTTTACTTCTGCTGAAAGCAGCGGGAAAAATTCAAGTGAAAGAAATTACTTTTTTTGATCTGTCAAGAAGGAAGTCAAGTAGGATGCAGCAATTATTAGAGTAAGAGAATGAGTTTTCCAAATTTACACCAGACTACCTAACAGAAAGTAACTGGGTACTAGGAACAAATCATCATATATTTAGTTGCAAAATTACCTTACTGTTGTCAGTTGAAAACAGCTGAAGTTACTTTTCTCTAAGAGATAATGCTATTTTGATAGATTGATGTATTAAAATAGAATCAAAATCACAGAATGGCCTGGGTTGAAAGGAACCTTAAGGGTCACCTAGTTCCAGCTCCTGGCCAAGGGCAGGGACATCTTCCACTAGACCAGGTTGCTCCAAGCCCAGTGTGTACTTGAACACTTCCAGGCAGACTTCTTCCCAGCTTATTGTCTCATGACAATTTTAAGGCATAGTTCAGGAATCTTTATGGGCTAGAATAGTATGGTTGCATTTAAAACAAATAGGCTTTCTGTGTTTATCTAAGTTTTGTGTAAAGAAAAATAAATCACCCTAATTTGATAGAAAATAAATATTCAATCACTGGAAACACTTGTCAAAACATTTTAATACAGGGATCAGTGTGAAGAATTCAGGCATCAGAAATCAGTACCCATAATACAGACTAAAAATAGTACAGTAAATTCACGAATATAAGCCGCACCATTTTCACAAAAATTTTGGTGGAAACCCAGAAGTGCGGCTAGTATTCCGGGGCGGCTAATATATTAA
>PYHW01010688.1:635785-654611 GCA_013186435.1 Turdus rufiventris
CGGGGGGGCGGGGGCGAGCGAGCCCGGTGGCGGCAGCGGCAGCACCGTCCGGCCGGCCCCGAGCGGCCCCGCCGAGCTGTGGCGCCGAGCTGGGCCCCCCCTGGCTTCGTTGGCAACCATGAGTGGGCCGAACCTGCCGGGCCCCGCCCTGAGCCAGTAAACGCCGCTATGCTGCGATACTGTTACTCATTGGCAAATTTGTGAAAGTTGCACACGGATTCTCGCTACGAACGAAAGTGCGGCTAATATTCGGGTGCGGCTTTTTTATTGACAAAGACATCAACGTTGTCGAGCACCGGAAGTGCGGCTTATACTCCGTGCAGCTTGTATTCGTGAATTTGCTGTAGTTTGGAAATGTTACTAGCCAAAAATATTACATGTCAAAAGTAAAATAAGACATAGAAAAATATTTGTTTTGGCAAAAATATTTCCCGTTTTTATGTGTTCTCTTCAAGCAAGAAAATCCTACTCTTTACAAAAAAATCCTGATGAAAAAAAAATTTGCAGTATCAAATAGGCATTTGTCTTTCCATTTAGCTTTCAATTATGTCTAAAATATTTAATTTGAAATACTGGGTCAAACATTCAAATGTTCTTTGAAGTAATAAAATATTTCATTTCAGTGAATTTTGGAAAATAACTTTGAAGTGTATTGGCACCTGGAAAATGTCTGTCTTTTTCAGTTTTGTCCTAATTAGAAAGAACAATTCTTGTAGTATTGGAAATTTCTGAGGAGCAAAAATGCCCTTGTATAACATGGTCAACATTTTTATTTCCCCGCAACTCCAGAAGCTTGTTTATTTTTTGTGAAGCACAAGCCTAGAAGAGATTTTCATGACATTCAGTTACTGAAGGCAAGTCTAACATTTTGATTGCAGAAGCTTGATCCTGTAGTTCAATAAACCTAAATATTGTTTGACACATCAGGGCTGGAACTAGACTTTCAGAAAACTTGAATTTCTGTTCAGGCACTTAAATAACAGATGTGTTTTAAGAGAAAAGTGTGGCATGATTTAACAGTAATTTCTGACTTTAACAAAATAATGTTTTATTAAAACCACTGATAGTTGCTTTTGTTTCAAAAACCTGGCTGTAGACTATTTATAGCCTTGGTGGAGTTTTAACAGACTCCCAGATGAAAAGTGACTCATTAAACATAAAATATTAAAATAGAGCTGAATAAGCAACCAAAGTATGTGCTTGGCAGCAGAGATGTCTGGAATTCTATTGTTTTGTTTTTCACTTCTCTTTTTCTCTGCTGCATCTGTCTACGATGGGAGATGACAAAATTATTATAGAAATACACAGTCTGACCAGGGTAACACACAGCCAAAGTCTCAGCTTCCTCCTTTCTCTCCCTGGGTGCTGGTCACACAACCACTTCTGCTGTGATCACTGGGTTAATAATTGAAAAATGAAGGAGGGTACAGATGCTGAAAACTCAGGAATGGGAAATAACAGGGATTGGGATTTCTTCCTCTGTGTGTGTTTACATGCAGAAAAGGCATACTCTTTCTTGTGGTTTTGTCCCCTCTCCTGTGTCCCTGTAATAAATTTTGCAAATTAATTTACACCAGCTAACTTTTAAAATATCACTTGCACTTCCATATTAAGAGGCATTTCCTAGCTTTTTAGCATAAGTCACATATTTTCATCCATTTTCTTTCTCTCTCTCCCATCTTTCCTCAAGGAGTACTGCCCTTTTCTTTATTAGTACAATCCTTCACCCTTCTTAGACAAAGACAATTGCGTTACTCTTGAAAATATTTGGCACTCTGCCTGTGCCTGTACATTGCTTACTCAACAATATGAAAACAGATTCCGCTGCTGTTATATTAGGCATGAACCGGTAATTACATGGAAAACATAATGTGGAATTTTTAAGAAAGTGTGTGCTGTGGTTGATTTAAAGAGAAAGGCAAAATAGTATGCAGGTTAGGGGCTAGGAAAAAACATAAGAATTTCTTTCCCTCTGTGTCACAGCCAGTCATATTTATCAGTTCCAACCTTCCAAAAGTCCTTGTATGATGTGATATCTCCTGTTTTTCATGCACAGATTCTCCTACTGAGGCTTGGTACTATTCTTGCTCTTTGAGTGCCCCTGAAAGTGATTACTGCTTACCAAAGATTGTTAGGTATGAGAAAATTCAATCTGAATGACAATGTTGAGAAAGGCTGGTCATTCACTGTATGACCCAGGTCTGTGAGCTATTAATTAAACATTAGAAGTGCTAGATTAATTTTGCTGGTTCATGGTGTTGACTCTTCAGACTGGCAGTGTCCTTATGAGTGTTTTTCTTTATTTCTCCTGTCATTTCAGGAGTGCACCCTCACAGACAACACCAAGCTGAGAGTGGTGTTCATCTGCTGGAGGGCAGGAAGGTTCTGCAGAGGAATCTGGATAGCTTGGATTGATGGCCTGAGGCTAGCTGGGTGAGGTTCAACAAGGCCAAGTGCTGGGTCCTGCCTTGGGATCACAACAATCCCTGGTAGTTCTACAAGCTGTGACAGTGGCTGGAAGGCTGCCTGGGGAAAAGGGCCTGGGAGTGCTGGTGAACAGTAGCTGAATATGAGCCAGCTGTGGTGGCCCCGGTGGCCCAGATGGCCAAGAAGGCCAATGGCATCCTGACCTGGATCAGCAATAGTGTGGCCAGCAGGACCAGGGCAGTTACTGCCTTCCTGTACTCAGGACTGGTGAGGTCACACCTTGAGTGCTGGGTTCAGTTCTGGGTCCCTCAATTCAGGACACTGAGGTGCTAAAGCAAGTCTAGAGAAGGGCAAACAGAACTTGGCAAGGACCTGGAGAATCTGGAGCACAAGGAAGGGTCTGATGAGGAGCAACTGAGGAGATTTGGATTGTTTATCCTAAGGAAAAGGAGGGTCAGGAGGGCCTTATCACTCTGTACAACAACCAGAAAGGAGATTGTAGCTGTGTTGGGGTCAGCCTCTTTTCCCAGGCAACAAGTGACATGGTAAGAAGAAATGGTCTCAAGCTGAGCCAGGAAGGTTTAGATTGCATATAAGGAAACATTTTTTTACAGAATGGGTTGTCAAACGTTGAAACAAGCTCCACAGGAAAGTGGTGGAGTGACCATTCCTGGAAATGTTCAAAGTATGTGTAGTTATGTCACTTGAGGGTATGGTTTAATAGTGAACATGGTGGTGATGCTGGCTTGACAGTTGGACTTAAGGTTCTTAAGTCCAATACAGTAATTTCACACTTATAAGCTGCACCGTTTTGACTAAAGTTTTGGTGCAAACCCAGAAGTGCGGCTAGTAATCTGGGGCATCTAATATGTTAACAAAAATGTGAGATCTGCTCTTGCCTTGTACCACGCCGGTCCTGTCCCGAGCAAAAATGGTTTGAAATCCATGGTTTCCCGTTGTTCCGACGATGAACCAATCAGAGAACAGCTTCTTGCCTGCCTGTGGATGATGGCGTTACTGGCAGGGTGGGGGGTATTATCAGGGTGGGTTACCTCGGCATGTCTGCAGAGAGGAGACTAGTGTACAACGGTGAGTTCAAACTGAAAGCAATTGACTATGCCAAAGAACGTGGGAATAGACCTGCAGCTAGAGAATTCAGCATTAATGAATGCATGGTACCCAGATGGAAACAGCAGGAGGACGAACTTCGTCTTGCAAGAAAGACAAAGAAGAGTCTCCGTGGCACTAAAGCAAGGTGGCCAGGGCTGGAAGACCGCTGGATTTCTGAGCAAAGGGCAGGTGGCCAAAGCTTATCTACTATCACCATTCGGATACAAGCCAAAGCAATTGCAAATGAATTGCATATAGAAGAATTTAAAGCAGGAGCATCTTGGTGCTTCCGGTTCGTGAAGTGATGGCAGCTCTCCGTCCGTACAAGGACCACAAGTGTGTCAGCAGTTGCCGCCGAACTACAAGGAAAAGTTAGCCACCTTCCGGAGTTACTGCAAAAGCAAGATCTCTGAAAAAAATACAGACACATTGTATAATCAACATGGACGAAGTCCCCCTGACATTCAATATGCCACTGATGCGAACTGTGGAGCAAACTGGAACATCGATGGTACTGATAAAAACCTCAGGAAACGAAAAGACGTCGTTTACAGTCGTCTTTGGCGTTTCATCAGATGGGCAGAAATTACGCCCAATGGTGATTTTTAAAAGAAAAATGCTGCCTGAAGACAAATTTCCAAAGGGAATAAATGTTGCCATGAATCCAAAAGGGTGGATGGATGAATGGGTCATGAGAACTTGGCTAACAGAAGTTTATGCTCACAGACCGGGTGGATTCTTTCATCCGCTGCCGGGACTGCTGATCTTCAATTACATGTGTGCGCACAAAACCGAAAGCATGAGAGCCATGATGAAAAGGATGAAGTCGGAGCTTGCTGTGATACTGGGTGGTTTGACCAAAGAAGTGTAACCTCTGGACATAGGCATTATTTGTTCCTTCAAGGCTAAACTGCGACTTCTGTGGGAAACCTGGATAGTGGAAGGTGAGCATTCCTACACCAAGACCGGGAGGTTGCACAGAGCAAGTTATGCAACTGTCTGCCAGTGGATACTAGATGCCTGGGGTAAAGTAACTACCACAACTATAATCCAAGGGTTGGCCAAAGCCGACATCATTCCTAGACTGACCAGCAATGCCATCAAGAGTACCCGAAATTGATAACTCTGACGGTGAAGATATGGGCGATGTGGGTTTGGGTTTGCTGGATGCCCCCATAGCCCAACTGCTGATTTCCGCTGTGGAGGACGAAGAGTTTGAAGGTTTCATGGAAGATGAAGCCACTGATGAAGTGGCTGATGAATGAAAAATGAAGCTGTTTAAAAGTTTGATAAAAGTGTGTGATATTTCTCTATTTTTTAAAGTGTTTTCAGTCTTGTGCGGCTGTGCGGCTGACTGGGCTCGCGCAGAGGAGGGGTGGAGCTGGGCTCGCGCAGAGGAGTGGCTGGCCGTGCCGGCACGGAGATGCCCGCCCATGCGGCTGAGCGGCTGTTTAAAGGCAATGCGGATCCATTGGGAATGCTTGCAAAATGACCACACTATTGTTTGTGTCTTTTTCGGCTTGTAAATAAATCTTGCAGGGTACACTGCCGCAGCTATTGTCTGTGTCTTTTTTCACTTGGAAATAATGTTTCCAAGTCGGCACCTGCCAGTAAGCCCTGGTGATCCCACGATTCTGTTACTAAATGACGACTTTGTGAAAGTTCTCCGCAAACAAAAGTGCCAATAATTGGGTGCGGCTTGTGTATTGACAAAAACATCAATGTTGCCGACACCCCAGAAGTGCAGCTTATAATTGGTGCGGCTTGTAATCGTGAAATTACTGTACTAATGAATCCCTTCCATGGTGTAGAGTACTTCCTCAATAACAGATGAAAACTGACACTGAATCTCATTTCAGTTGTTTGTCAGGCAGCAGGTATGACAATGCCAGGACGCAACCTATTGAGAAACACCAGAAGAAATGTCCAACATAACCGAGGCAGATTTTGCTGTCTACCTCTATTGCAAAATCTTGAAGGTTGTAGATGTGAATATAGAGTTAACTTTGTAATGTCCTGGAATGCGCTCTAATAAATTATTTTTTCCTCTTAAGGATGAGGCTAACATGATAGGGGGAAAAAAAGAAAATTTAAGCCAGCCGAAACCCCTCAAAAGCAGCAAGTTTATATACTGATGTATTGAAGAATGGAATAAATTGAATAGGAAGCTAAGAAATATATATAATTTCAGAGTTTAAAAAATCATTAGGGTTTTACTGAAAAAAGGTAAACATTCATCAGTCTGAAAGGGTGGCTGATTGCCTAAATTGTAAGTACAATCTTTCTTTCAGCCTTCAGATGCTTAAAATTTCAATAGCATACATTTCTGCAAAAATGTTTCTGCAAAACTCTGCCAAGTTTTGTACATTAACTATTCTGGATGTTAGCTTTTCAACCAAGAGGAGAAAAGCTGTGCTGTAAACTCATTTTGGAATAAGTCGAAAACCTGAAGACCTATTGGAACTTTAAGTGGACTGTATTTATAGAAGGGATGGACTAATAATCAGTTTACAAAGAGATGTGATATTATTTCTGCTTATCTGTGTTTTATTTCCCTCTGATACACAGAGGCTCATCACATTGTATGGAGTCCTAGAATCATACACTCATAGAATATACTAACTTTGAAGGGATTCATCATAATCATCTAATCCAACTTCTGGGCCTGCACAGGACACCCCAAGAATCACAGCATGGGCCTGAGAGCATTGTCTAAACGCTTTTTGAACTCTGTGACTACTTCCCTAGGGAGCCTGTAGTACAAGTAATAAATAATTAAGTGGGTACTTCCAGACAAAAGTAGAAATGTTTACCTGACTGTTCTAGATGAAGAGTTGAGGGAATTTGGAGAAGGAAGGCTTCCAACTAGATAAGCAATTCTCTGAACATATCATGCAAAAGTTTCATATTTTGCATGAAAAAATAAGTAAATGTCTGTGTAGCTCAATTTCACAAGGTCTCTTCTACCTAGGTTTGCAGGCAGATTTTTGTGCTTGTGGTACACTAGTAAAAAAGAAAGAATCTGCAGTACAGCTTGTAAGTTCAGATCCAAAATCTCCAACATATGATCAAGTGTTTCAGAATGAAGGTCAACAAGAAATACTCACATTATTAATTGTACGCTTTTACTTCACAAGAGTTTCAGGTTTTGTCAGTGTATTTTTGTATTTCACTTTTATATTTTTGTAAACCTGAAACATTATCAAAGCAAGGAAGTAAAACAGAAATATTTGTTCTTTAGACATTTTTCATCAGCTTTATTTTCTGTAATTTTCTTTCTGATTAATGTGTTCAGCCTGTACAGCCTCACCTTCCTAGGTATTTTTGTTCTCTGAAATTAACATTGCTGACTGCATAAGTGATATGCAGATTGTAAACTCTTTATGCATTGCAATGCTTTGGTCACCAACTCTGTCATTTCCACAGGCAGATAATTGTGATGTCAAAAGTGATGACAAGACTTAGTGACAATGTCTGCAGCAAGCTTATTGTCTAAGACAAATTGACAGATTTTTGTAAATTGTTGCAACCAGTTTGGCAAAGATAAATCATAGTTTTTTTCTGAATTTCCTTTGTTTTACTAGGTAGTACTCCTTTTACTGAATTTTTCATTATGAACAAAATAATGTGTTTTGATTTTTTATAAATTTCTGGCTCTTTTTCCCTAATTGATTTTGTTAAGCAGCTGCTTTTTCTGCTTTATGCATCCATTCAGTGGCTTTTCATGTTTTCTCAAGGTTTGAGCACTTTTTTGTATTATATTTGTTCTTTTTTGTCCTCAGCTTGGCCTGCTTTAAACTGGATCCCTAGGGAAAAAAGTGCTACATAAGCAGCCTTTTTAGTATACAGATCCGTATCATATGTCCTCTTCATTTTATATTTGTCTTCAGCAGGAAACAGATTCGGTAAATCTCTTTTTACCATGTCTTCTATTTATTGCGCATACCTAACAGAATTGCAATTCATACTTCAGTTACTTTGGAGAGCATGTTTGATCTGCCATACATTAGAGAACAAATGTTAGTCTAAGAGCCTTTGCTTTTCACCAGTGGGATTAGTAGCATCAGTAAGGCAGAAAATGCCTCTGTTTGTAAGCACATATTTTGAATTCAACAGGTGTGATAAATATTACATATTTAATAAAAATCCCAAGTGTCCTAGTATTCCTTTCTGTCTGTAGCTGTTTTTAACAGTAATTTTTGAGCATTTTGACATAATCAGGACTAGTATTTATCAAAAATTCACATTCACAAAATTTTCAATTTAATGAGAAATCACATGTATGTATTGTCATGAATGACATTCTATTTGTCCAATTTATCAAACAAGATTACATTTAGTAGCATTTTTTTTAATGGCAGCAATTGTATATAAATGAATACAATTAAAGTATATTAGATACATGTATTAGAGTGTATACAAAATTTGGTGGTGAGTAATTTAGTATAATTGAAGTTCTTATAAAGCATAAGCAAAACCTACCGGGGGTACGAGAAGGGGCCCGCCCTTCTTCATGAACCAAACAATCAAGCCAAAAATCCCACTTAGATACTATATACTAATACATGTTAATACAGAATTTTCTGTAAAGCTCCTCCTACTTTCTATTCCTAAAATTTACTTCACTATGTTGTTATGCATGCTTTGCTAGTGGTTAGTATTCTCTCATCCTTTCAGGAGTCTTACTTCCGATGAAGGCACTTTTTCTTCATCAGTGTCTGCTATGTAACCTTGCAGGTAGCACAAGCGCACTAAGCTTGGGGTTATGTAACTAAGCATACGTTCCCACAATAAAACCTTATTCAAGTTCCATGCCTGGAATCATCCCAATTTGGCCAATTCCAAGGTCGAAACTTTTTATTTTTAGATGCTGCTTATCAAACCTACATCCTACTACTGCTCCCACCTAACATCTGGAGGATTCCATCTGCTTTGTCTCACCATTTCCTTTTGTTTTGCTTTGTAACAATTATTTTCTGTTGATATGAGTACATTTTTGCTAATATAGTTACAATTTAGTTAGCACGAATCACATTTATCAGTTTGTATGTATATACAAAGATTATTTCTCTTTCTGCCTCTCTGCCATGTCACTGTTTTACCTCCTTGGAAGAGAAAGCAGGTTTGGACAGCCTGTTACCCACTTTGCATGCATAATACCCAGGTATATGTTTTGTGCTCAGGTTTGACTAGCTGCTACTGTAGGAACTGGGGTAATTAGTTTTAGAATTTAATCGTTTCCCCAGAGTTTGTGAAAAAGCTCAAGCTGTGACTTCATTAATCAGGTAAATAAAATAAGGTGGGAAAATCAAAGATACATGTGTCTTGTAAGTGGGAACTTAGAAATCTGAACCCTGAGGCATACAGCCATAAAATATATATCCTTGGAAACTTACAGACCTGTCAGTTCTCAGACCTCCTTTTACTCTTTTCATACTAAATTTTCAAAAAAGTACATTCCAAACAAAATTTGAACAAATTAAAATGAAGCATTATATGTCATTATACTCAGAATAAAGTAGTTGTTATGGAGAGCTTCTTACAGAAATGCACCCTTCAATCAATGTCTATAGTCACAAATGTGATGGAAATTCAAAGCGGACACTTGTTCACCACTTACCAGAACATCCTTAGATTACGATATCAGACTTCAAAGGAAGTAATTCTTTATTTAACATATAATTAAAGCTGATAGCCTGGTATTTTGCCACAAGATGGTGTGTCTGAAAAACATACAGGCTTAACAAATTAGGAAACCAAAAGAACATAGATACAGGATAACCACTGAAACACAAGAGCCTTAGTAGAGTTTTTTGAAAGGGAAACTTTCTGAATAATGCTTTTTGGAGGCAAAGAAAATACAGTAATTTCACGACCATAAGGTGCACCGGACTATAAGGCGCACCTGCCAACAGCCAGCAAAATTCACAACATGTAGATCAGATAAGGCGCACTGGACTATAAGGCGCACTTTTTTTTTTTGCACTGAGGCTCTGCCCCCAGCACCCCCGTACCTCAACCCAGCAGCCATTGGCCTCCGGGCCGGCCTGTTCCTGATGGGGCCAGGGCATGGCCGCCGCTGCTCCGTGGAGCGTCCCCGGGGATGGGGCATGGCTGCCGCCACTCCGTGGAGCATCCCCAGGGCCCTGCTTCTCCAGGAGTCCCCTGGTGCTCCGGGTGATCTGATGCTGGCAGGCCCCGTGCTGCCGCTGCCCCGATTTCGGTGGCTCTCCCCGCCCCTGCGCCAGGACCGCCCCGATTTCGGCGGCTCTCCCCACGTGGTGGCTGCCCCGATTTTGGCGGCTTTCCCCGCCCCCGTGCTGGGGCTGCCCCAATTTTGGCCGCTTTCCCATTCCCTGTGCTGGGGGCTGCCCCGATTTCGGCGGCTCTCCCTGCCCCTGCGTTGGGACCGCCCCGATTTTGGCAGCTTTCCCTGCCCCTGCGCCGGGACCACCCTGATTTTGGCGGCTTTCTACCCACCCCGTGCCGGGGCTGCCCTGATTTTGGCGGCTCTCCCCTTCCCCACGCCAGGGCTGCCCCGATTTCAGTGGTTTTCTACCCCACCCCGTGCTGGGGCCACCCCGATGCCGGCTTTCCCCGCCCCGCGGAGCCCCTCTCCCCTCGCATCCCAACGTTGCTTCAGGGCCACTCCCCCTTGCAGCCCGGCACAACCCCGCGGGGCCATTCCCCCTCGCAGCCCGGCCCTGATGCGGGGCCACTCCCCCTCGCGGCTTGCACTTCCGGGTTGTCAACTTTCGCTGCTTTGTCCCTCAGATAAGGCGCACCGGACTATAAGGCGCACTTCCGGGTTCGAGGGAAAATTTTAGCCAAAAGGGTGCGCCTTATAGTCATGAAATTACTGTAGTTCCTATAAGTGCCTCTTCCTATTTTCCTTCTCTTTCTCTTCTTTGGTAGTGTCTAAGATGATATATCTGGGCAGAAACTGCTTTGATCTTCTTTTCTTAATGCTGAGATGTCACAGAAAGGACAGATTTGCTGTGAATGGGAAGGAGAACCTTTGCTGGAAATACCAAGAAATCTGGAGGTTTTGTTGCAAGAGTGTCTAGTTTTCACTGCAAAACCATGGAGAAATCTTAGAACCCGTTGAGATCAATAGTGACTGCTCAGATTTACAGAGCATTCAAAGTACATGCTTAAACATCTTGGTAGAGGATGGAAGAATTACAACCAGCAACTTCAGTTTCATGGTCCATAAGCTTTAGTTCAGGTTGAAATCAATTTATTTACCTCTTAGTGAGAACTGAAAGAATGGAATAAATACTGAAATACAGAATTCTATACAAACTGAAATATAAAATTAATATGTTTCTAATTATGGGCCTAAATTTTAAAGACTAACTTTCTCAGATGTCTGTCCAAATTGTAATTCTAAAGCTGCTTTCTACTGTTTCAATTTGGTGGTTTTTTTTGGTTTATTTGGTTTTTGTTGTTTTTTTTTTTATTATTATTATTTTTGGTTGTTGTTGGTTGGAATTTGTTTGTTTATTTTGTTGGGGTTTTTTGTTTGTTTTTTGGTTTTTGGGGTTTTTTTAAAATTTTCTTCAAATAAATAACTTCAGTTTTGGTATTTGAATCAAAACTGTATAAGCAATTTTAAAACTGAAATAAGGTTTTCTATTTGTTTATTCAGTAAGGAAACTAAGGAATGATTTGTTGATTAGATGTAAAAAATACACCAGAAAATTAATATTTAAACAATAGCTGTGTTTTATTTGTAACTTTTGATAAGGGTTGTGAAGCATTGTATTGATATATAGGATATTACAGCAATCCATCTTACAATGATGGCCTTCATTAAAATGCAATTGATTTCAGTTATTTTTGCATCCCTCAGGTCAAGAGCAATGATACTAGCAGCTTAGGACCTAGTATCTGCACATATCCAAAAGAAGACATTATTACTTAATTATTATTGCAAAACCACATAAAAAACCTGCAAAAACACAACCAAAGAGAAACACAAACTTAAACCCAAACCAAACTATTAAAACCCATTGACTTGTATGCATTGGGAATAAATTTTTAAAATGTTACTCTGTCTTTTCAATATATAAAGGCATTTCTATATCAAATTGGACATAACAATATGTGAACAGTAATAAATTGAAAATGGCAAGTCAGTGAAAGATCTACCATATAGAACTTTTCACAAATTACTCAGTTCATGACACAAATGAAGTGTATTAAACTTTCTCATTTTATCTTGTTTGGGGTATTGATAAAGAATATACAGTCTCAAAACTAATTAAAGGGAAATTCTAAACAACAGCAAAGCCTAATAAGGTTTAAGCAGTATTCACAGGTCTGTCTTAGGGGAATGTTTGGAATTTTTGATTTAACACATGCAGTATTAAATTTGTGAAGGCAGTGAAACTTGCTCGAAGGAAATATTCCTGTGCCCAAACTAAAACCAGGATCTATATCCTGTAATGCACAAACAGCTATAAATCACAGCAGGTCACTTTTTTCTTACTAGCTTTACAACAAACACCAGCAGAGACAGCAGTAGCAGACAACTGAGCCATAGAAGTGGAACTCAATGTATTACCAGTCATGCACTATGTGCATTTCCTTTCCCAAGCCCAAGCCCAAGTTAGATCCAGCTATTCCTGAATCCCTGATCAAACACACCAAGTCTGTAAGGTGGTTCTTTGAGATACCCTACTTGAATAATGCCAAAGGGTCAGAGCTTGGGTTGTTTTAGTAACAAAAAATTGTCAGGATAAGGCCTATTGCTTTCCAACTTAGTTTTGAACTCTTTTCCACAGGAGAATATTAAATGTCTGTCATTTATGTAGAGAATACCATAGCAATTGCAGCTAGAAGCTGGCTCAGAGAGAAATCAGGGATCTGATTCTTATGACAGAAGTGAGAGGAAAGAAATGCCAGCTGTTTTTCTGCAGCACTTTATGTACTCAGTGCATACAATTTGACATACAATCTCATCTAAGAAAAATAGCAACAAAAGTAATTACAGTAATTTCACGACTATAAGCGCACCCTTTTGACTAAAATTTTCCCCCGAACCCGGAAGTGCGCCTTACAGTCCGGTGTGCCTTATCTGAAGTGCAAAGTTTGGAAATTTGCGAACCCAGAAGTGCAACCTGTGAGTTGAGCCGGGAACCACGGGAGCCACGGCCGACGGGCGGGGGAAATTGGAAACTGGTGCGGCTGCCGGCCGAGGAGAAGCAGGGGGAAGCGGTGCTGCCGTGGGGAAGTGCCAGGAGGCGCCGTGGGAAAGGCTGAGTAGTGGCGAGAAAGCGCCCTGGGACAGCGCCGAGAAGCAGTGAGAAAGTGCTGCAGGAAAGCGCTGAAAAGTGGCAAGAAAGCACCATGGGAAAGTGCCGAAAAGCAGCAAGAAAGCAATGTGGGAAAGCGCCACAAGAAAGCGCTGAAAAGAGGCGAGAAAGTGCTGCAGGAAAGCGCCAAAAAGCGGTGAGAAAGCGCTTCAGGAAAGCACTGAAAAGCGGTGAGAAAGTGCCGTGGGAAAGCACCGAAGAGAGGTGAGAAAGCACCGTGGGAAAGCGCTGCGAGAAAGCTCCAAAAAGCGGTGAGAAAGCGCCGCAGGAAAGCACCGAAAAGTGGCTGGAAAGCGCCGTAAGAAAGCACTGAAAAGAGGCGAGAAAGTGCTGCAGGAAAGTGCAGAAAAGCAGCCAGAAAGCGCCGTGGGAAAGCGCAGAAAAGTGATGAGAAAGCACCATGGGAAAGTGCTGCCGGAAAGCACCAAAAATAGGTGAGAAAGTGCTGCAGGAAAGTGCAGAAAAGCGACAAGAAAGTGCCGTGAGTAAGCGCCAAAAAGAGGCGAGAAAGCGCCGCAGGAAATGCAGAAAAGTGGCGAGAAAGCACTGCAGGAAAGTGCAGCTGGAAAGGGCTGTGAGAAAGCACTGAAAAGAAGCAAGAAAGCGCAGCAGGAATGCGCCAAAAGCAGCGAGAAAGCACCGTGGGAAAGCGCCGTGAGAAAGTGCTGGAAAGAGGTGAGAAAGCCCTGCAGGAAAGTGCCGAAAAGCAGCGAGAAAGCACTGCAGGAAAGCGCCACGAGGAAGTGCCGAAAAGAGGCGAGAAATTGCTGCAGGAAAGCGCCAAAAAGCAGCGTCAAAGTGCCACAGGAAAGCACCAAAAAGCAGCGAGAAAGCACCGTGGGAAAGCGCTGCAAGAAAGTGCCAAAAAGAGGTGAGAAAGCGCCGCAGGAAAGCGCTGAAAAGGGGTGCGAAAGTGCCGCAGGAAAGCGCCAAAAAGTGGCGAGAAAGTGCCGCGGGAATGCGCCACGAGAAAGCGCCGAAAAGAGGCGAGAAAGTGCTGCAGGAAAGTGCCACTGGAAAGCGCTGAAAAGAGGCAAGAAAATGCCACAGGAAAGTGACGAAAAGCGGCGAGAAAGCACCGTTGGAAAGCGCTGCAAGATAGCACTGAAAAGAGGGGAGAAAGCGCCGCAGGAAAGTGCAGAAAAGCAGCGAGAAAGCACCGCAGGAAAGCGCTGCGAGAAAGTGCCAAAAAGAGGTGAGAAAGTGCCGAAAAGAGGCGAGAAAGCGCCTTGGGAAAGCACTGAAAAGTGATGAGAAAGCACTGCAGGAAAGTGCCAAAAACAGTGCCGCTGGCCCCATAAATAGCGCTGCCACTGCCCCAAAGTGCCACCGGCCCCTACCATGGCCAGGGCCCTGAGCCACCCTGAACTGCTACCACCCTGAGCCCTGCCTCGCCAGCCGGCGCTGGGGGTCATCGGGAGTGCCAGGCCCCGTGCACGGGGACGATGCTTGGGGCTGTGTTTAAAGGCTACACCAATCTGTGAAAAATGTTTGCAATCTGAGCACCTGCCAGTAAACTCCACGATCGCGGGATTCCGTTACTAATTCATTACTTCGTTGCGCGCAACACGGATCTTCGCAGCAAAAAAAAAAAGGTACGCTGTATAGTCCGGTGCGCCTTATCTGATCTACAAAGTTGCGAAATGTGCCGGCTCCCAGGGGGTGCGCCTTATAGTCCGATGTGTCTTATGGTTGTGAACTTACTGTAATTTACTGGTATGAAATACTTACAAAAAATATTTTCTATACAAGCTATTTTGATCTATTCGAATTATGTTACATATATAAAGGTTTTGAAACTAAAGCTTAAAACCTAGTAGCATTTCTTTGATGATTTTATGACAGGACCAAAATGATCTTTCTTTAATGTGCAAAGACCTTTTTGTCTCTTATCATTTTAGTGGTTTTTAACTTTGACTAGGTGAGGGAGTATATAAAATGTACATAAAGAAAAAGAGAGGGTTTAGACATTGGAGCTATGTTTGTGCAAAACGAATGCCTGTAACAGGATGACAATGAACTGTTAACAGCCTTCTTTAGAAACTTCCACTTTTCTGTGCACTCGTTTTCTTAGCAGGAGTGAACTTCTGAAACCCAACTCTTAAGTGTCTCCTTTTGTCATGCTTTAGTTCACACTGTGAATGGCAAGATGAAAACTTGTGCCCACATGTATGATCCCACGGGACACATGTGTTCTGGAAGTGCACCTGTTGGGACCTGTGGTAAACCTGGGGTAAATGCCTGAAAGGCATGGAGACTGGCAGTGGTGTCTCAGCATTAATTTGTTTTTCTGGTACAGAAGTCCTCATATTTGCTAAGGTGAGCACAACCTTAAAGCAAGTCATCTTCTAGAGAGAAAAATAATAATAACTACCTACACTGTCTGTATTAGATGCTGACTCATAAAGAGTAACAATTTCCCTCATTTTGGGTATAGAAAAGTTGTTTTGTTTTTATTTGGGCTTTTGTTGTGTTTGTGGTTGTTGTTTTTATTAGGTTTTGGGGTGGCTTTTTGCTTTTTTGTCTGTTTGGGTTTCTGTGGCTTTGTTGGTTTGTTTGTTTGTTGGGGGTTGGGGGGTTGAGTTGTTGGTATTTTATGTTTCTTTTGGCAGCACTTTAAAAACTGTTTGACTCTTGTAGTTCCACCAAGGCTTTTCACAACAGTGCTTATTCTGAGAGACTGATTGCTTCTCTGAAATAGAATAAGCTGTAAATGAAAAGGAAATATATCAGCCAAACAGTCAGATGCCTGAACGTCAGAAGAGAATTTGCATGGCTGCAAATGTACATGAAATGGTTTAAAACCCTGTTAAAAAATGCCACCCACTGCATATGACTATCCCTACATAATGCATAACTAGAGCTCTGACATGGGTGTGGGGTCTCTCCACAGTGCTCAGATTCACCCCCTCTTACGTGGTTTATTCAATTAGCTCTGTGGGGAGATTGCAAAATGCAAGGAGGAAACCAGTCCTCTGAACAGTCATCTGAAGGAACATGACAGGGAGAGGTTCAGATATGTTATTTCAGTTCTTTCTCGTGTCAGTTCATAGCACAAGGAGAGAAGTTGCTTGAGGACCTAGAAGTATTTTTCTCTTCTTCATTCTAAAAAGTGTCAGTTGTTTGTTTTCTTGCCAATTTAATGCTCAATAACTAAATCCTTGTTGTAGCAGGCAACAAGACCGAAGTGTCTGTTTCCTTATTCAGAAAATGACTAAAAAAATATCCAGGACTTTTCACTCTCCTAGGCTTTTCAACGCCCTAAACAAAATGGGAACTAGAGTCCGGACTTCAATACATGCTATTGACTTCACATCCGTCAGGCCCAATAAGAGTTTCTGTCACATTCAGATTCAGAAAGCAAAGGCAGAGTGGAAGTGGGGGCAGAAAGGAACCTGCGGCCTCTAATTTTCCTGTGCAAAAGAAGAAATGGCAAAAGGCAAATGGTACAGATGTTAAGAAATGCTTACAAAAGGGTACTTGTTGCCAGAATTGTTAATACAGAAAGTCCAGGCATAAATATCTGACTTCAGAAGGGAGTTCAAGACTTCAAGTGATAAATCTCTGAGATTATCTGGAGGTAGACATGACTGCAGTCTTTCATCTCAGGGTTTAGTTTGGCTGTTTTGTACAATTCCTCATTTCCTGCCTTGGCTGTTGTGGACCACCTTCTGACATTTATATTGCTTGACTCATCTAGCCACTATTAAATGACTACATCAGTGGATAAGGGAAGAAGTGTGGATCTCACTAGACATCTCTATGGCCTTTGATATGCTCCCCTACAACATTCTTACGTCTCAGCTGGAAAGATATGGGTTTGGTGTGGAATCAGGGTGTCTTGGTTTGAAAAAGACAGGTGTTTGTTGAGGAAGGCAGGAACTTCCCTTGGAATGAAAAATATTACCCCCTTTTCTGTGAATTATCATAACTTTGAAATTAAGGGCTTTTAGGCAAAGGTATTGGAAAAGCAATAATAGCTCTTTACAAGTATGTATGTGTATAGCAAGGGAAACAAAAAACAACAATGGCAGCAGCAGCAAACACAGAAAACCCAATGAAGTTGCTTCCCGCTCTCTAAGCCCTTTCCTCTTGGTGCAGTTACCATCACAGCCAGCTGGGGCACTGCTGGCTCCTGGTGGGCAGGCTGGATGTGATGATTCCCCCATGACTGCAGGGAGTGCTGTGGCTCAGCCATGCTTTCCTCATGCAGTCATGGCATGTGTGGGTTGGATGGTGAGATGGGCTGCAGCAGGAACCTTGGAGCAGTGGCTGGCACGGCAGTGGCAGGCATGGCCCCTGCAGTGGCAAACAAAATGCAGCGGGGGTCTCCACAAACATAGCAGGAGCTGTGTGCACTAGGTGGACACAGGTGCTGGGTTAGAGCACTACAGTGAAAAAGCCCAAGGCAGTGGCACAAAGCAGTAGTGCTGGGCACTGGCAACCAGGCTTCTCTGTGGTCGCTGCAGCACACAGCTGGGGAGATGCGCCCTATGGGAAGGGGCAGAGGACTCGGAGTCCTGAGTTTTCCTCTGAATTACCCCAATAGAGGGTGAGAGTCCTTTCCAGTAAGACTGGGTGTTAATAAGGTCCCAGTGCAACAGCTGCTCTTACAAGCAAAGGCTCACCCTCAGTAAGGAAGAAGCTGTACAGGGCTGGGCTCTGTGGTGACAGTGGAATCTCCCTTTGGTAAGCAACAGGTTGACTGTCCTCCTCTAATCCCAAGGGCCAGAGAGGGAGAAAAGAGCACAGCCAAATTCTTGTGGTATCTCTGCCCTTCTAGAGAGAAAACTCCTCAGGTAGAAGAGTAGCCAGATACACCCTTCCCCTCTCTTCTTCCTCCCAGCCACATCTTTTGTTCTCACATCTTTTGTAAGTATTGGTAGTTATTGTCTCTTAGCAACAAATGGGACAAAATTCCATGAGAAAGAAGAGAAGGAAAAAATCCTAACCTCCAAGAGAGAGATGGGTGAGACACAGGCTACACAGCCTTGTCCAATGAGTTACAGTCAGTGGTTCAATTCCAGCTTGAACCACTAGCAATAATGAATGGTGTCTCTCAAGACTCAGTATTAACCATATAACTCAGGAGGAGTCATGCTATTTAATATCTTCATTAATGACATAGACAAAGGGATTGAGTGCACTCTCACCAAGTTCTCAGACGATACCAAGCTGAGTGATGCAGTTGATAATCCTGAAGGATGGGATGCCATCAAGAGGGACTTGGACAAGATTGAGAACTGGCCCATGGGAATCTCATGAGGTTTAACAAGGCCAGGTGCTGGTGCTGCACCTGGGTCAGGGCAACCCTTGATGCCAGCCCAGTCTGGGGTTGAATAGATCGAGAGCAGCCCTGCCCAGAAGGACTTGGGGGTGCTGGAGGTGAGAGCTGGACATGAGCCAGCCATGGGCACTCCCAGCCCAGGCAGCCAGGTGTGTCCTGGGCTGCATCCAGAGCCCTGTGGGCAGCAGGGGAGGGAGAGGATTCTTCCCCTCTGCACCGCTCTGATAAGACCTCACCTGCAGAGCTGCCTCCAGCCCTGGGATCCCAGCACAGGAAGGATATGGACTTACTACAAAGTGCGTTCAGAGGGGATCCACAAAAAATAGTCAGAGGGCAAAAGCACATCTCCTGTGAAGAGAGACTGAGAGAGCTGGGATTGTTCAGCCTGGAGGAGATTTGGGGCAGATATATTGCACCCTTCCAATACTTGAAATGGGCTTATAAGAAAGATGGAGACACACTTTTTACCAAGGCCTGTAGTGAGAGTACAATGATTTTAATTTCAAAGAAGATACATTTAGATTTGATTTAAGGAATATTTTTTTACAAGGACGAAGGTGAGACATTGGAACAAGTTTCCACTGGAAGTTGTTGATGTGTTGCCTTAGACCTGCTAAGGCACGTGGAGACCCGGTTCGGTAGTAGACCACGGCGAAACTTACAACCTGGCCGGACAGATCAC
>PYHW01010688.1:670430-691351 GCA_013186435.1 Turdus rufiventris
TCTGATCTACATGTTGTGAATTTTGCTGGCTGTCGGCGGGTGCGCCTTATAGTCCGGTGCGCCTTATGGTCGTGAAATTACTGTACATGTGAACTAAGTGACACTGTTCTCTTTCTGTAGCATCACAGCATCAGAACTTGAATGTTCATAATTTCTTCAAGCCAGACTCTCAGAGATGCTGAACATATACTCTAACTGAATCACACATTCAAGAATACCCCATCTACATTTTTGCACAACTATCAAGGCCTTTATCTCTTTTTGGGTACTCAAGAACAGTTCTTTCAATGATTGAAGTCTGAGTATTCAGAATTGAAGGCCCTATATAATTTATTCCAATTACAACTCTTTTGAAATACCAGTTCAAATCCTACTTTCTAAGCTATTTTTACTCCCCAAGTACAAACCCTCTTAAATCTGTTACTGGAAACCATGGTCCTTAGATTTTCCTAAAGCATTTTATATGTAGGCAAAACTTCTTCAGTAACGTCAAAAATGGAATAAAACTACATAATGGTAATACAGATGTTGAAAGAACCAACTCAATATTTGGAAACCCTCACATGAAAATTGAAGCTGGACATTCACAAATACAAAAGTTTTCATGTATAACAAATACTAGAAAATGTCGATCCTGAAATATCATGACAATAGAAACAATATGCAGTGAACCTCTTCAGTACATAGAAACAAGAAATAATTCCTCAATGAAAAAAAAAAATAGCATGCTGGGAGATTTAGTTGTAGTTATTACTATAGCCCAGCAGGAAAATGTGTTTTTTGCTTTTAATTACATGTTGACATGGAGGAGAAGTAAGATTTGGAACACCAACTTTCAACTAAAGGAACATGAAGGATGAAAGGCTCCTTCTGGAAATACTGAAGGGGCTTAGCTTGGAGCATGAAGTATGAAAGGCTCCTTCTGGAAATACTGAAGGGGCTTAGCTTGGAGCACAATGTTTTTTGAGGACAAACTGCCAACTTCTGTATTTTTCCTGATTTTTAAACACCTGCCAGCATCCAACCAATGTCCATTCAGAGCTTGTCATGTTGGTCTCTGAAGGCCTACAAAGATTTGCCGTCTCTCTTCATATTTTACCTAACATCTAAACACCCAGAAAGAGCTCACCCCATGTTTTTCACTTCTAATTTCTCCTACTTCCCTCCATCGTGCAATTCCAACTTCTTCTAAAAGCAGGTATTCCCTGCCTTCCAGTCCTAGCCCAAATGAGAATAGGATATGTACATCAATGATTCAAGAGGTTTGCTTGTGACTCTGCCATGGAGAACATGACTGTGGGTTCTGGCAAATCCCTCTTGGTGGTACGAGCAGCACTGGGACTGTGAGCCCCTGTCTGCCACACACATTGCCTTGGAACCAGCTGCAGTGAATGCCATGTGAGCCACTTCTAAGAGGCACAGAAGTCACAGGTGTGATTCTATGACAGTTTTCTAACCAGCAAATTTATACTAATTAGTCTCCAATGGATTAAACAGCATTTTATTTGTATATTTGAATTTCTTTCTTTCCTTTCCTCATCCCACTGTAAGTATTAACCATAAAACATACTGCTACAATATTTGCTGACTTTAATGTTTTGTTTAAAACACTCCTGGCCTGTAATGTTTTGCTTGAAACACTCCTCTATCGCATTTTATGATTCTTTTCTAGCGATACACTACATATAAATGAATTTAACTACAATAAGTATGTGAACAAAAGTATTTAACATAGAGGAAAGATGTTCAGAGTAATTTTCCCTTGTATGATTTATTTATGAACCCAAGTTATAATATTTTATCAGATTTTTCTAGATTACTTTTCCTTAGTTCTTTTTAATTCTCCTAACTTTTATTCTCCTAACTTTTTAAACCACACTTCATACATCTTCTATTGCTTTTTATGTTTTAGTACAGTATTTTCATGATTATAAGCTGCACCTGATTATAAGCCGCACTTTCATTCACAGGAAGGATGCTCACGCAACTTTCACAAAGTTGCCAATTAGTAACAGAATTGCGGGATCACGGGGTTTACTGGCTTGGCTCTGGGCCGTGCAGGCTCAGATCGGCGGTGCCGCCCCCCTGCTGGGCCAGGTGGGCTCAGATTGGCCCCGCCGCCCCCTCGATGGGGCCATGCAGGCTTGGATTGGCAGTGCTGTCCCCCCACTGGGGCCAGGCGGGCTCCAGCTCAGCACTTCCAGGTTGGGAAATTTCTGAACCTCATCCATATATTGGCTGCTCCTGAGTGTAAGCCGCATTTCCAGGTTGGGACCAAAATTTTTGTAAAAATGGTGTGGCTTATAATCGTGAAATTACTGTAATAATGTTGTCCCAGTGGCTCATTTCTGAGTGTAAGGTATCCAATTATATGTGGTCAAGACAGAAACTATAATGAAGAGATTAACTGTACTTGAAGTCCCTGTAACAAGGCAAATGCCACTGTGATGTCTTCCAGCACAGATTTTTTGTGCCTGTGTTGTACAAAACAAGGTCTTGCTAGAACAGAAAACTTGCACATATAATGTTTAGTATATCCAAGATAATAACTGCATAGCTATGCCATAAGACTTCCTTAGGTCTCTGTCATGTAGCCCAAACCACAAAATCCCAAAATAGGAAAAATTGGAAATAGCCACCAGTCATCTGGTCTAACAACCTTGATCAAGCAGGGTACCACAGACCACATTGCTCAGAATTGTGTCCAAACACAGTATTTGTCTACTTCACACCCATGACATTAAATTTACCATCCAAAGAGACACTCTAAGTTTTTGTGGAGTATGGCACAAGGACACTTAATTCAGTACTGATTTGTCAAGTCATCCCTCTGTAGGGGCAAGTCAGTTGCACCTTCTGAATATACACCTGGAAATTGCTGTCCTAGAGGTGGTGACACGTCTTGCTTGCAACTGGATTTTGCATCAGCATGTGCATCCATTGGAGGTCTGGATGACTTACTGACTCATGAGAACACATACTGTCTTGCCAGGATCATACAGGGGCTTTGGTTGATTATTACCATGGAGATCAAATCAGCCTATTTCAGACTGTGTAAGGATGTTAGAGCCAAATTTAAAAAACTTTGTATATTCTATGCCATGTTTTCCTAGTTCTCATGTATAAGAACACGGTTTTTTCATCATTGTCGTGCTGACGATATTGCTGGAAGACATACTAGCTGTGCCTGCATTCATCCACAGACTCCTTGTATCATACTAAAAGAAAAAACAAAACAAAGTCTTTCTTTGCCATTCCTTTCTTGTCTCACAACTGTTCCATCAAACTCAACCTGAACTCCTGTATTCTAATTCCTCTTCCAAAGCTTTAAAGAATAAAAAAACCCCAACAACATGATTTTCCTTTTTTCCATGCCAAGGTGCTCTTTCAGCCCTGAAAACACTTTGTTTTTTCTCTCAAAAACGGGGGGGGGAAAAAATGTAGGTTTTTTCCTCCCTTCCAATCCAAAGTCCTCTCCTTTCCCAACAATCCTGCAAAGTTTCTTACTCTCCTATGAATCATAATATCCTGTTAGTTAGCTACCTAAATTTCATTCACTAGAGAACCTTTTTTCCCCTCAAAATAGCCATGCACTTAAAGATCCACCAGTGGTTACAACACCTCATGCCAACACCCGCCTTGGGACCTGAATAGTACAGAGCCATTCTTTCCTACCTCAGGCACATTGCTGTGTCATAGGGTAGGATAGTAAAACAAATAAACTTATAATGTAGCAGAGCAGAATACAGCTGAAGTAAAAATGTATAATTAGATTAAGAGCACTAAACTAGAAAATTCTAATATTGAAGGCAAACACAGAAAAACTTCTGATCAAAAGGTGAGAAGAATGAGTCAGGGATGAAAATAAGAATCATAGCAGTAAAATCCCTGGAAAAAATGAACAATAAAGGTAAGTTATTAATAGAAATGATAGATGACAAAAAATCTGGGGAACAGGGAATAAAAACCTCTATGGCATTCTGCAAAATACGATGAAAATGAAGATGTTTTGCAAGATAGCCCAGAATGTGTCTACTCTATCCAGAGCATTTAGAGCAGTTCTATTACCAGCAGACAGAGGTTCTCTGTCTAAAGGTTACCAGGGTAGCTGTTGTCCAAGCAGAGGGAGCAGGGGAACTATCAAGAGGTTTGGCAGTGTCATAATACCACATCACAATCCAGGGTTTGGGTTTCTCCCTATTCCTATTGTTTTCCTTGCAATTCCCCATGGTGGCCTTCATGGTAAGACACCAGCTGAAGTTGGTGGCCAGTCTATTTTGGAGTGCCTGTCATATCAGCAAGCATTTCTTAGTTGTCTTTTTCTATTGTATCACTGGCATCAGAACCAATCCCTTCTCATTCAAGAATATGGGGAAAGAGAGAAAACATCTTTTTACTACTGCCTGGGAACTCACAATAATTGATTGAAATAGTTACCCAAATCAGTCTTCCCAAAGAGCAAGCGCATATCAAAATCCCTTTAAGAATATGTCGGAAGATGCCAAAATGCCAAAGCATTATGCTTTACAGCTTTTCTTTCTTTTTCTGGCTTTTGCCCCAGAGATAAAAGCAGTGTACCTGGGACTGCAGCTCATTTGGGAATTTATCCATATATACAGGCTTAGAAGATCAGCAGCAAACAAGTAAGTAATATGGTTTGGAATTACATAGCAAAAAGTTGGTTGGTTATTTGAAACTGTTATAAATTAATTATCATATATAGTATAATTTGAAGAAAAGGTAAGGGAGATAAACTGCTAAAACTTAACAAGAGAATGGCAGATGGAAAAATACTAAATATAAAAAATCTATCCCCAAACTCATACATTGCATTTATGTAAATAAGATTTAGGCACAGAGAGTAAAAGAAAGGACAGTCACACCCAGTTGAGAGTATGATCTGCTACCTCTGCTTGAGTTTTTGGAGTGAAATACTTCTTTCTGACTGCTGATGTTAGAACTTTTGAAGTCTGGCAAGTTTCCAGGCTCGTGGACAGGTTCTACCTTTCTTGAGGAGCTATGATTAAATTGCTACCAAAATGCTTGAGAGAGAGAACAGAGACAGGTAAAGACCCCCAGTGTGCTTGCCAGTGGCTTCAGCCCTTATTGCCCCATGGGGAAAGTCAGACAAGGCATCCTTACAATCCAATTCAGAGTGGAATAACCTTTTTTTATACTAGTGCCATGACTTTGACTAAAACGACAGGAAACAGAACCTAGAAATATATTTATTACTGTAGAAGGAGATAAGATACAGTAAGACAGGCTGTGGAAACACCTGCAGAATGCCATGGCAGGCTCAGGCAGCCTGCCTGAGGAATGGGCAGTGTGTGATCACCCCCATATAAGGACATTAAAGTGTTTTGCTGATGTGGCAATTTGTGATAGACTGTTTAGAGAAAAATAGCATATAAGGAAGTATTGTGTCTTGGAAGAGGTGCGTAACACCAGCTTGTTTCTCACTATAAATGTTTCAGTATCCCACTGGTCTGAGTCCCTGCATCAGTTGTTCACAAATTACATTTAGGAACAGAATGTGGATTGAAACAACACCGAAGTCCTTGTGTGACTGCCTATTACCCTGACTAAAGATAGACAGGCTTCTTGGAATATGACTATGCTTGTGAGAATTTTACTAAAAAGTCTCAGGCTGACACTTAGTGAGTGAGCAAAACAGCAAGGATCAGCACATGCCAAAATTAATGGCATTTCAATTCCCTTAATGGAAAGAGCAGCTTTCACTGACAGTGTGTCCTGATGCTGTGAAGAAAAAACAATCACCGTTTTTCTTTAGTGGAGTTCAGTAAGTGAAGGAATTATGCTTTTTCTTTTCTACAAAGGACATTTGTAATTTAATTGTGGAATAATGATGTGTGTCAAGACAGAAACAAAACAGTTAGGAAATACAACTCACTGATGTCAAAATGAGATGGAATGTGCAACAATTGACAGTAGCAGGGTACAGATTGCTGAGGCTCCACAGGGAAATATCTAGAGAGAAAAAATAATTGCAGAGAAATATACAGCATCTTAAAGAAGAAGTCTTCTCAGAGCCACTACCTATTTCCCACCTATTGGTTTTACTTTTAAAAATTTTATTTGCCTTTTATGCCGAACTCTTTCTAAAATGAGGAAGTGGAAGTGTGCAAAAGTTACTTCATGTTAACTTGCAAATCATAAAAACCTATCCTTTGCTTTTAATAAAATACATCAGTATCTAAGAACAGTAAAACAAGGAACTGTTAATTTTAGCATTCATATTTTGGAAGTCTTCATACATCTCTCATCAAGTGACTGATATAGATGCTGGCTACAGCCCTAAAAGACAATTTTAGGAGAAGGCTACTGGTTAACAGTTGTTCAGAGCATTAGAGAAAAAACGTGACTCTGTAGAAATGTAGAAATGTTTGGATCTTTAGGAAATCACCAACAAATGAGGAAATTCTGGATTGCTTCCTCAAATGTTACAAATCAGAATGCAGCAAGCACTGTGCATTTGACCCAAGAATATAAAGAATATATTTATTTTAGCTTGCAACCATTCCTTTATTTTTGGAAAGATAAAAGCCATAGAATGCACAAAAAAGAAAATACATTAGTAGAAATTTAACCACCTTAATATTGTGTTGTAACAAATATCATATTGTAGTTACACTTCTCACTAGAATGTAATCAGCTTGACAATCCTCCACCATTGTTTTAACTACTCTACTTTTTAGAGCAGACTTGTTTAAGCCTTATGCAGAAATTGAAATCCTTTCGTTATTACTACTTATTACAGTAATTTCATGATTACAAGCTGCACCTGAATGTAAGCTGCAGCTCCGGGTGTCGGCAACCTTTAGGTCTTTGTCCATATATAAGCCGCACCTGATTATAAGCTGCACTGTTGTCCGCAGCAAGGACTCGCATGCAACAAAGTTGCCAATTAGTAACAGAATCGCGGGATCACAGGGTTTACTGGCTCGGCTCGGGGCTGGGTGGGCTCGGCCAGTCCGCTTGGGGCTGCCGACAGGGCAAGGGGGCCCAGCTCAGCGCCGCCGCTTGGTGGGGCTGCTCGGGGTTGGCCGCTGCTGCCACCAGGCTTGCTTGCCCCAGCCTGGCACTGCCCTGCGACGGCAAGCAGGGATGAAGCCCGCCCGGTCCCGCGGCAGTGGCAGCAGGCGGGCACACAGCCCCCCTGCCTGCTCTAGCAGTGGGAAGCGGGCACGGAGCCCCCCCAACTCCGGTGATGGCGGGGGGGGATGGGGTCCGCCCGCTCCCACAGCGCCGGCGGCAGATGGGGATGGAGCCCCCCTGCTCCCGCGGTGCCAGTGGGAGGCGGGCATGGAGGCCCCCGTCTCCTCCCTGGGCTGCAGGGCTGGCAGGATGCAGCCCCCCACCTTCCCGCCCCTGCTCTGCTGGCACGGAGCCCGCCTCATATTTTTTGAAACCAATGAGTTATGAAAACATTGTAAGGCGTCTTATAAGGCTGCTTTCTATTCCATATATTTTATTAGAAAAGCAAAATGATATTTGATTTCTGTTTGTCTAAAATAAATAACTCACATGTATCAGTCTTCCCAAACGTTACAGATAGTAATTACAGTTATGAGGATATTTTATAAAAACTTTTGATGAATTGTTCTTTCTTCTCATTTATTCTCAAGTGAGCATTCCTTATGAGCCCTTTACTGTGTTTAAATTTAGAAAGAGGCTAGAAACTTCCATCTGAATTATGCTATATTTAGTGCTGAAAGTACTGCCATTGTTAAAGACTAATATATGTTTCTCTGAGTACAGAATTTGTTAAACACATTTTTTTACATGCTCTTAATCTCAAGAATTGCCTTTTCTCCTTGCATACAGTTCTTTCTATTTTATAACAGCAGCCACAGAAAATCAGTGGAAATTATTTATACAACAATTCTACATATCCACACTAACCCCTTTCTGTTTGATAAATAACAAGTTTCTTCTTGAATACTCCAAACTCCTCCCTATCTAGCTATAAAGGTTCATCTGAAATCCTTACCTGCCTTAGCAACTTTCTTTATTTCAGAACCTATCTGCACCTTTTGCCATTTGATGCCATATTTCCTACTGAGTACATATTTCCCTTTAATTATATTAAATTTAAATTAATTATAAAATAGTCTTTTAAATTCATTATTCAATTCAAGCTGGCCTGACATGGCATATTGATTTAATATTGAGCAGAGCTGGAATTCAACGCACCTTGTATGTGTTTTCAGCAGACACTTTTCCTTTATTTTTGTCTCTTAAGAATTCAGGAAAGGGAATTAGGATTTCAGAATTGAATCTATTTTTGGAGAAGACAATATGATCTGAAGAAGTCACTATGATCTGATGGAGTGATTAAGAAGCTAAGACACAAAAAAATAGTTCAAACAACTGGAGAAATTCTTTCCAGGAATGCATGGGGCAGATATAATTTTTTTTACCTTATGCACAAGTTGATCGCATGAAGCTGGTCTAACTAGTAAGGTTGACAGAAAGATTGAAATATGTAATTACAGAGTATTTAAGTATTTAAAAGATTAAATAAAGACAAGGGGAAAAGTAACTAACAAAATTGATGATTTCTATATCTTAGTTAATGGAGTTAAAAGGTGATTAAGAAAATTATATTATGGTTTAAAGGATCTGAAATGAAACAATAATGTGTAAGATTTATTCTCCAGACCAGAGTTTTTCCAGATTAAAATGGAATCTTTGAACTGCAATTGTCTAAATGAGTGAAAAAACAAAGATTAAAAATAGATGGATTAGAAAATGAAAGCAGCAGAAACAATCTGTCATCTTAACCTGCCTGAAGGACTAGTGAAAATGAGAAGAGAAAGTTAATAAATATTTCTTTAATGAAAAGTTTATTTAAAATTTATGTCTGCATTCTTTGTTCTTGCAAAGAACAGTGAGAAGAACACCTGTTAGCCTCCACAAAACAATGATAATAAAGTTTCTTGATTACAGAAATACAGATAAGCTGTTACAGCTGACTACACTGAATAACTCTGATGTATAATTCAGATAAGTACTGCTACTCCTTGATTGCAGATTGAAGGCACAAAGGAAGCAAAGTCCATAGAAACTGAGAGAAAGCTTTGGGATTATAAAATTGAGTACTTGTTTTATGCTGCTAGGCTTGAAATTGATGTGCATGAAATCAGACTGTTTTTTTTATAGTACAGAAAGATTATCACTTTTGATTTACACAAGAGAGGAATAGACAAGATGATTGCAAATAAAGGAGGATTGATATTCTGAATGTGAATATGTGTTGTTCATGATCGTCTCAAGAGCAAAGAGCCCACAAGGCCTATTTGCAGGGTTACTTGTGTTTAAATGACTGTTTAATGGATAATAGCCATGCAGTACACAACAGCCTCTTTCCTTCTCTCAGCCGATTTAATATTAGATATTTTTAATACTGTGTTTCTTCTTTCTCAAATACCTGTCCCTTTTTGGAGTTGTGGTGCAGGTACACACTTGATATATATTTCAGTAGGCTCTTGGGCTCCTACAGAGTACGGTAATTTCACAACTATAAGGCACACCCTTTTGACTAAAATTTTTCCCCAAACCCGGAAGTGCGCCTTATAGTCTGGTGCGCCTTATATGAAGTACAAAGTTGCAACATTTGCCACCCCGGAAGTGCGAGCCGTGAGCCGTGGGGGGAGCCAGCAGTGCTGTGCCAGCCGGGTGGAGGCAGGCCCGGGGGGCCGCAGGACCGCCCCTGTCGGGTCCGGGAGAGCCAATGGCTGCCGAGTGGAGGCAGGGCCGGGTTCCCACGGCACTGCCCCTGTCGGGTCTGGGGAGGCCCTGGGGCCCATGGCTGCCGGATGGAAGTGAGCCCGGGAGCCCGCGGCCCCCACTCCTGGGTCCATGTGGGCCTGGGCGGGCCTGGGGGCCCATGGCTGCCGGGTGGAGGCAGGCCTGGGGGCCCATGGCGCTGCCCCTCCCAGGTCTGGGCGGGCCTGGGCACCCGCAGCAACCCCTGCTCCCGGGCCCGGGTGGGCTCAGGGGCCCACGGCACCACCCCTCCGGGGTCCATGCGGGCTTGGGGACCCATGGCTGCCGGGTGGAGGCAGGCCTGGGGGCCCGCAGCGCCACCCCTGTCGGGTCCTGGCGGGCCCGGGGGCCAATGGCTGCTGGGTGGGGGCGGGGCCTTGGCCAGCAACCTTGCAGGAAGAGCTGGGGGCGGAGCCTTGCTGCAAAAAAAAAGTGCGCCCTATAGACGGGTGCGCCTTATCTGATCTACAATGTTGCGAGTTTTGCTGACTCCCGGCAGGTGCGCCTTATAGTTAGGTGCGCTGTATTGTCATGAAATTACTGTATATACATACACACATACACCTACACATGCACATAGACAGAGAAGAGACGCTTAGTCTCTTTCATGAGATAATTTAAGCACATCCATCTATTTAGAGTTTCCTGATAGAAATATTAAGGATTTTGGTGGTCACTGTGCTGGTTTCTGTGAACACATTTATGAATATCTGTATCTCCCAACTTTCTGTAGGGAATTTAGATGAACTTGAGCTCAACTTTGTGAATTTTATGTCTGAGCAAGAAATCTGTCTTGAAGGCATGACAGTAGAAAGTATCACAACATTTAATCTTTTCCTGACATTTGATTCACCAAGTCCTAGAGTGGGAATTATTGAGCTGTTTTAGGAGTCTCTCAGCCCAGCCTCTTTTATGGTCACAAGGTGTCTCACTGGGTAGATGTACCATTTTCAGGTATAGATATGTCCATTTCCAATTATATTTAAGTTTTCTATCTAAGAATAATGCAATTTGAATAAAATATTTTTGACCTACAATTAACTTTGGAGTAAATATTCTGCAAATATTCAGTATTGCTCTTTCTCCTGAGGAATGTCTTGATAAGGAGTTAATGGAAAGATCATCTTTTCCTGCAGTAACTGTGGCAGTTCTCCTATGGGTAAAACAGCTGGAAATGTGTCTTGGGTTTCAATACAGGGTGGGATAAAAGGTATGTATTCTATCACCATCTGTTGAGGGTGGGGGCAGTGATCCTTATCTCCATGGGAGATGTTCTGCTAATGGGCCATCCATTGAAACCAGAAGGGCATTGTTCTTTATCTTTTCACAACTCACCCTTCCTTCAAGGAGGTATCTTCTGCTAATGGCCCATTAAGTCCCACTGTGTGACTGATAAAATTACTTCATCCCATTGGAAGTTGCACCAGCCAGGGGGAAGGGCCCAACATTTCTTAGTAAAATAAAACAGAGGTGTGAGGGATAGTAAGGTAGCCCCCTTTTTCCACTTGACTCCAGAGGGAAGCTGGATTTCTCCACTGGACCTTTAGAAGGAAATTGCACCTTCTACAGGACCACTGCTTCAACTGAACCACATCTATCACTACAAAAGGACTATACCATTATAAAAAAAAAAAGCCACCATTTAATCAGGCTGCTACCAACACCCTGCCTGACAGGGTGTCAGGTCGTACTCTGACTTTGTCAGGGCTTGGGGTTTGTTTCTTTGTAGTATTGTATTTCTATTTAATTTCCCTAGTAAAGAATTGTTATTCCTAATTCTGATATCTTTGCCTGAAAGCCCCTTGATTTCAAAATTCTAATAATTTGGAGGGAGGGGGTTTACATTCTCCATTTCAAAGAGAAGCTCCTTCCTTTTCTTAGCAGACACCTGTCCTCCAAACTAGGACAAATATGATCAGAGAGATGTCTCTGAGCAATTTATTTTGAGTTCTGTCCTGGCACAGAACTAGGTACCACAACTGCATTTCCAAGTTTTATACCTTATTATATCTTAAATCTCTCCAGGATACAGGTGATATAATGGTCATTAATAGTCCCTTCAGTTTTCTATGTTCACATGTTCTATGCTGAAAGTCTTCTTAATTTCCTTACAAAAACAGAGCAGATTATTTATATACAAAAAATTTTAAAATAAGAAGTCCATTCTGAGGAGGCTGATAAATGAAATTTTTGTACCTCTTGGCCTAGTATAAAATTTTCAAGCATTATTAACAATTGCCTGAGGGAATGCTTGTGTTAAAAGAAAAATAAGAAAATAAGGGGACAGACAGTGAACCAAGTGAAAGCTAGTGAAACTGCCTGCCATTAACAATATCCCTTGCATTACTGTCATTTTACTAAGAACTCCCAACCTCAAACAAATAAGTAGATTGGAAAGATCAAATAGATGGACAACATTTGGAAAAGCATGTAGCAGCTTGTATCCTTTGATGGTCCTGCAGAATGCCATGAAGAAAAAGGGATCACTTTATTTACAATTAATTTAAACATTTAGATGTACCAGCTGGACTAAAAAGTGTGTCTAGCCATGACCGTTGCAGTCAGGATAGAACAATATAAAAGATTAACAAAACTGGGTTCTTGCATGTGTGGAAAAGCAGCTCTTAGGCCCTAAGAATGCCTTGGAAAACACACTCCTCCAAAATACATATTTCAGATTGGGGAATGTAATATACCCCAGGCTCACAGATCACTCACTGAGTCATCTCTACATCATATCTGAGCTATTTATTACACTGATTCTAAAACACACATGATATGCTACAGTCAGTAGCATATGTAGTTTGTTCATATCAATTAATGCTTTATACATTGCCTTCTGATGAGGCAAAACACTAAATCTGATGGCTCAGGTATTGTACATTCATACAGTGATTTTTCAGTAGCCAACATACTAGTGCTTCTATGGTTCAAGTACAAATACCATACAAGGATACTGACAGGCTATGGAGATATGAGTTTTAGCAATAAGTTTCATGAAATGGAAGAAAAAGTTAAAAATACAGTATCATGATCTAGTTCTAAAAGACAAAAGAAATGCATTAGACACGCATCAGCTACTTTAATTACCAGTTTTAAAGCTTCACTAGTTCTTCTATACTTTGTGCTTAATGAGCTTTTATAACAATTTTGTATTATCTCCAAATTATTATTATTAAGTAAGAACTTACAAAGTAACTAAGATATTTTGTTTCCAATATACAAGTGTTTAAAAAACTAATTCTTACCATAGTGTTGTTCATTAGAATAGCTGGTAAATAGGAAGAGCTTCTACCACAAGATCAGTATTTCTCACTTAGTTATCTTTAACTCTTGAATTCAAATAAAAATAGTTTGATAATCAATTTCCGAGGAATTCAAAGAGCTCATGAGCTTGAGAAGAGATTGGGATACTGCAGTATTCAAATATTCCTAACATTCATCTGAGATTACATGAATATTTCTGTGCTTGGTAAAATGCTTCACAGTGTTTTTTCTTCATGAAATTTTTTGAATACCTGCTCAGTATTAAAGGTGGAGTTTTGCAGCAGAGGTTTTCTCAGAGTTATTCTGCCCTTTAAATAGGTAGGCATGATCCAAAGAATTTTGAAACACTAAAATGTCATGGAACGCAAATGGAGCATATGTATTTTAGGGCAGACCTCTGCCTCAGAGATAGTTAATGAGAAATTGCAAGTTTCTGATGGTACTGTTATTATATTTCATGATAGGTCATAGATAATTTGTAAACTCACAGTAAAATAAAATAATATGCTCAGTTGCAAGGGACCAACAAGGATCATTGAGTCTAACTCCTGGCCCTGCACAGCACCATCCCCAGGAGTCTCACCACAGGCCTGAGAGCACTGTTCAAACATTTATTGAATTGTGTCAGGCTCGGTGCTGTGAGTACTTCCCTGGGGAGCCTGTTCCAGTTTCCAACCATCCTCTGGGTGAAAAACATCTTCCTGATGTCCACCCTGACTTAACTTTATGCCATTTATTCAAGTCCTGTCACTGAGCACCACAGAGAAGAGATGAGTGTCTGCCCCTTCTCTTCCCCTCACAAGGAAGTTGTAGGCTGCTATGAGATCTCCCTTCAGTCTCCTCTTTTCCTGGAAGAAATTCTTGGAGTCTGGATAGACCAAGTGACATCAGCCACTCCTCATATGGCTTCCCCTCCACACCCTTCATCATCCTTGTGGTCCTCCTTTGGACACTCTCTGATAGTTGAATGATTTTGTTATATTGTGGTGCCCAAAACTGGCCCCACCACTCAAAGTGTGGCTGCCCTACTGCAGAGCAGAGTGAGGCAATCCCCTACCTTGTGTGGCTGGCAATTCTGTGCCTGATGCCCCACAGTGTGGAAGCTAAGATTTAATTAGCATATGCAGTATGATAAACAAATACCTTAGCAAGAGCAAACAGAGCTTTGAAGATTACAAGAAGATTGGATCAAGACTGGCGACAGAAAAGAAGATTGAACTAAGTAAGAATGTAAAGTTTGTCTGTGTCAATGTTGTAAAAAATTACCAGCCTTCCTGAAAATGGTATATAAGCATATGTAGCTCAGAGTAGAATTCGAATTCTGATCACAAATCAGTAGTCTCCATCTCTCTCAGTTGTCAACACTCATGGTTGGCCCTCCTGGCTGCAAGGGCACAGCTGACTCATATTCAATTTGACATCAACCAGGACCCTGCATCCCTTTCCGTAGCTCTGCTCTCCAGCATCTCATTCCCCAGTCTGTCCAGGGTTGTTCCACCCCAAGTGCAGAATCTGGCACTCGTTTTCATTAAACTTAATACAGTTTGTGGCTGTCCAACTCTCAAATTTGTTGATGTAGCTGTGCAGGGCCTCTTTGCCCTCAAGGTATCATTGAAAAACTTATCTGGTGTGCCTTCAAGTCTTCTATACCAGCGATTTTAAGAGGGTGTTGAAGAGCACTGCCCTTGGAATGGAGTCCTGTGGAACCAGACTAGTTACAGGTCACCAGTCAGATGCCACCCTGTCACCCTTTGTGCCTGACTTGTGGACCAGTTTCTCACCCATGAGATGATGTGTTTATCATCAACTGGACAATTTGTACAGGACACTCTGAGGGACAATATCAAAGGCTTTACTGAAATCCAGAAACTGCTTTCCCTTGATCAACAAGATTGGGAATCTTGTCAAGAAAGAAAATCAAATTTATACAACAGGACTTTCTCCTTGTGAACCTGTGCTGGCTTGGATTGATGACTATGAAATATCGCTTCTTTCAAAGCTATTAAGATTTATTCAGTGTCAGTGAGATCAAGAGTAAGATGTTAGTGATTCCCAAATGACTCCCTTCCCAAAATTATTTTCTGTTAATTTTCATCTTATTAATTTGTATTTTCTTGAAGCCTCTGGCAAAATCTAAACCAATGTCACTTCTTATATGTCATAAGCACAATCACAATGTAGACCATATGTAGACCTAAAAGTTAAAGAGCATTAAAATAAAATAATGTAAGAGTCTGCTAGGTTCTTAGGCTTACCAGAAGGCATACTGTGTCTTTACTGCTTAGTATTACTGATAAGCCATTCAAATTTTGATGCTAGAAGTGCTAACAACACTACTTTGATCATTCCCAAAGGTAGATCTTTCCCCCATCTAAAATTGTTGAAGTATCACAGGCCACATGTTCTTTGCATCCTGATATGCAATAAAATTTCCCTTCCATGGGATATACTGTCTGATAATTAATATGTTTTGGTTTCACTGCATAGCAACTACATAGCATCGGTACTTCATTACAAAACACATATGTATGAGAAGGGCTTGCCTAGCCTCTGCCTGCTGATGCAAAGGAGACTTGCCCAAGAAATAACAAACTTCAATAGCTGGCCTGATAAGAGTCAGATTCCTCTACTTCCTAGTGATCCATGTGCAAGTTACAATTCAAAAATCACATTTGGAGTTATTACAGACTACCATATAGGCCTAAGAACACACCTGCAAGAGCAAACTTTACTATGAATCCTATGGTAAAGGCAGACAGGTAACTTCTGTCCCTCTTTCCACAACTCTTTTGCTCTGCATTAGGAAGCTTTTGCATAAAACCCAGAAACAAACAGAATTAAACTAGGAGACAAGTATTAGGTTTTCTCTAGGAAAGCTTCACAACATTGGTAGAAACGCTTTTTAGCTTTTTTTCCCCATCTTCATTTGTCTCCTAAATTTTTGACAGGAAGTTTTCAGTATCACTCATACCATTACAATAAGGGCAAAATTTCCATAAAAAAAAAAAAAGTGATTCTGTGCTCTTTTAGTTGCACATACTACATTTCATCCCTGTATAATCAGTAGTTTTATGCATAACATTTCAAACAAGACTGTCATTCTGAATAACAAAGTATTTTGAGGGCTTAAAGTAGAATGGAACATGAATAAACCTGGGTGTATTTGTGTGTGCAAAGAGCACTGATCGGTGTCCCCAGAAAGTCCCATGAGCTACATCATCTTCCTTTCTATTTTTACAAAGCGTGTGATTTTAAATTTTCTAATTCAAAGACGATCCTAGCAAAATCCCTGTTCGTGAGCTTGATGTTCAGAACTTTCCTGGTCTGCTTTGGAAGCGATATCACTTGAAAAAAGTGAAATCACATTTAACAAAAATGTCAAATACAAAATTCAATCAAATGCAACGGAATCCAAGACAATACATTTTGTGTCTACAAAGTTTAGGTTCTTGGCTATTGTGATAGCAGTAAAAACCAACATTTTAGAAGTTTGTTCTCCAGTATGATCAGAATAAGTTATAAAAAAATTTATCCAAGGAATACTTCTAATCTTCATCGGTTTTTCCTAGATGCAAATAGTCTAAAGTATCCTATACCTTATATAGTATATAAGGTTGGTTTATTCTTTGGTTATTAGTAAGCTTCCCCTCAGAAACACACAGCTTTAAAACCAGAAGACCAACAGCAAAGTGAGGTTTATTTGAAAAGGCCCTTAAAAAGAACTGTGATTACTTGGCTCATTAAATCTATTTTTTAACTTTGTCTTTCTCTTAGATTAAAGCTTTTAAGACCCATTTATATGGAAAATGGATTTTAATGCAATTGAAATAACCACCAGAACTACCAGGAATTATTCCATTATGTTATTGTCTTAGTTTTGATGTTTTTAGCTCAAATGGAACAGATTGTCAAAGTCAAGGGACACATGTGCTAACTTTTTCATTTAAATGGATTATTCTTATGATGAAGAGCGCTGTCTGCAAGGCCAACTTTTTTTGCATTGAGAAATGCAAACAGCAACAATAATGATGGCTCTTCAGTAAAAACTATAACTCAAATAGCAAGATGAAGCATTTCACTAGTGTTCAAAATGTTACTTCTTTTTCTGTTTTGAATCTTCTGCTCACTTTCACTTTTTTGTTATTATATTAAAAAAATTACATGGAATGAGGAAATCAGAACGAATCAACAAACAATCCGGATCTGCTTCTGAGAAATGTCTTTTAGTTTCTTCCAGAGTTTCATTGTGTAAGGAGCATTTTCTATTTTGATACTAGAAGTACCAGCTGTACTTTCAGTCATTCACAGTTCTTGGTTTTCCTCTGAGCTGAAAAATTATTTTCACATATATACATATGCTACTTTAGATAGATAGGTATAGATACATATCAATGTACGTGGACTTCTCAACTCCTTTCTATCCTGGTATTTGATACTCTGCCTGCCGAGTCATCCACAAAAGGAAGTAAGGAGGGAGGGAGGCTGGCTTAGTGAGAAGCGTAGAGACTGCAGACTTCATTCTAGGAGAATGTGGCTTCCAGCCTGGTGTTCTGTTATCTTTCTTTGATGTACAGTGCCATGAAATCTTCCCAATTCTATGATTTTGTTGTCAAGACATAGTTGGTCAGCAATGCCTACTCTGGAATGGTGAGGTAGGAATGGAGCCCGAGGGAGTCTACAGTATAGACGAGCGGTATCTTCTCTAGCTGAGTACAGTTACTTCGAAATCTTCAGCATCTTTGATGCTCACTTCCCTTCCTGGGGAATAGGTCTGTAGGCCTTCGTACACTACAGCCCCCTTGGAAGATACCTGGCAGCAACATTGTCTTCTTTGTGAGCAGATCTGTCCCAGTAGGTGAAACAGATGTTTTCAAATACTTTTCAAGGAGAGGACAGTGTCATTCCCTTCAGCTGCAACTTTAGTTTCAGAATGTTAAGTCACGTGGCAAAAACCTGTGCAAACAGAGGAGCATGAAGAAACAAAGCCAGTGTGGAAGGCCAAGAACACACTACCTTGCCATTTTTAGGCTGATCACAGGACTCATTAACACATAATCTTCCCGAGTCCGGAAAAGTCCCAGGGCACAAATACAAATGGAAGCCCAAGGCAAGGACACAGAAAGGCCCCCCTGTTTTGGTCCTTCCCAGATCTGTCTCAGGAGACACCCAGCTGCTTTGTTCAGGCATTCAATTCTTTATTTTCCAGGCATGAAACCCTTCAAGACGAATAAATTTCAGAGCACCTTGCAGACTGCATGGTCACTGCCAAAGGGAAACAGGACATACTACAGCATGCAGAACAGCATTTTGGGAGAAGTCTACCTATGTGAGATATATTGCGGGAACTACAGGGAATGAAAGGGAATGGATTTTAATGATTTAGAAGAAACAAGAGCGGGAAAATAGAGGAGTAAGTTTATGGAAAAGGGTCAGTTAAGTGTAAACACTTTGCTGGGAAAAGTGTACTAGGCAATCTACTGTATCACAAACATTTACATGCTGTTAAGTCAAAGGTTAAAAAAAGGTTCAAAATAACAGAAAAGAATTTACAATTTATGACAAGTATAATAAATTATGAAGGATAACCTAAATGTACATTTTTCGCTACAATGGGGGAGAGAGGACTGTATTAGTCTTGCTCCCTTTCTATCCACATCTTCCCTTCACCAACTTGTTAACTAAGATGGTTAACTGGTTGCCACTCTCAGATACTTACCTTTTGATAAACACCATTTTATGGATTGAACTCCATATTTTGCAAGGATAATGCAAAACCAAAGCAACAATTTCTAGTGCCTTCATTAAATTCCCTCTGTGTTTCCAGAAGAGGAAGAAGTCCTGTACAGTCTACATGCAAGAGATCAGAAGAGCATAAGAAACCAAGAAATATATCCTAAAGACTAAGCATAGCAAGGGCAAATTACAATACTTCAGCTCATCTAACAGACTGCTGTTTTCTAAAGGGTGTTATTGGTTTAATCCATGTAGTGTAATTTTATCTCTGATGTGATACATATGCAGCAGCAATAAAACTCGCTAAATGCCCTCACTCAAACTGAGGCATGCAAATTTAAAACAGAAATGAAAGTAAAGGTGGATGGCATTTCTTATAATCCATAGATTGTCTTTGTTGAACTTTGTTCTAATAATTGAAAGAGACTGACCCTGCCAGATTCAGCACAGTGTTTAGGCATAAGAAGGACTGATACTTTTTTTTAATTTTAAGATGCTACTCCATTTCCTTTCATGAGGAAAAATGTCTTACTGTTTCTTTATGGGTTGCAGACCAAGATCTGAAGTACATTTCAAGAGTTTTTATAATTTTTCTCAATTTTTAAATTATTAAATTCATAGATAGAAAAGCAAGAACGAAATGCTCATAGCATTATTGCATTATTACATTTACATTATATGTTACTTATTATTACACACTACTGCTATTTAATCTTAGACAGCATAAAGCTATTCATATTAGGAACATTTATTGTAGATTTTGCAAGCTCTGTAGGCCACCTCCTCCACTGGGAAAAAAAAAAAAAGACATTTAAAGATTGAATTTTGTGATATTATAAATTCTACCTAAGAAGGTAGAAATATTATACTCTTGGGAATATTCTATATCTGCTTCTTCCCTCATTGTTCCTATTATATTGACCTCAATATGATGTCACAAAGACATTACTGTTGCACTTTCAAGCACACATCTGGTAAACTTCTAAGTATATGCACTAATTGAATCATACTAGTTTAGAGAGTTCCACAAATATCAGCAATACTAACACACCAATCACTTTCCATACAACTGCCCTTCTGTCATTTCTTACACTCATGACGAGACTGGCCTAGTAGATGATACAAAGATCGCCATGTGGATGGTATAAATTCTCTAATTAAAGAATTTCAAATTGATACAAGTTCCTCTGAAGGGGCCAGACTGCCAAACAGTTAACACTATACTAGGGATTCAGAAGGAATTTAAACCACATATAACATTTTAAACTTAATCTCTGAGATCCTTCAAGTTTCAACTCAGAAATCTTCATTTAGATAATGAAAACATTAAAAGTAAGTAACACCTTTTTATTTATCTAAATTTATCATCCTGGATCTTAAACTTGTTCTATTGACAACAGTGTACACTAAACTCCCATTCACTGGAAGTTTAGGTTTTTTTCAGAAGATTCAATTTATGCCTTTTAGACTATAAATTTCAGTGTCTCGAATGGCTAGGAATGAGTATGTTAAGACACAAACAGAAAACTTTAGTTTCAGAACTAAAGACTGATTCCACTGTTGTCCGAACTGTCAAGAGGACATACAGAACATGATAGATAATTTTCAAGCTTTCAATTTTTCACAATCTTTTAGCTGACAAATTCATTTGGAAGCTATTTAAAATATATGGAAACACAAAGCACACTTTATAAATAACTTGTGCAATCAAGGTGCAAATTAAAAAGACAAAGTGAACTATAATATTGAAGTATTGCAGTAAATTGAGAATGACAACAATGTACACTTGGAATCCAGGTCTTAGAAATAACCAAATCACCTAATAGTTGTAAATCTTTGTTGTAGCCTTTGTTATAGATATGTATTTTTGTTGTTTTTCTACTGAAAATTGAGTACAGTAATTTCACGATTATAAGCTGCACCATTTAGACTAAAATTTTGGTCCAAACCCAAAGTGCAGCTTATAATCAGGTGCAGCTTATAAATGGACAAAAAATGAAAAGCTGCTGTTTTAGTTTGGAGGACAGATGTCTGCTGAGACAGGCAGAAGCTTCTCTTTGAAATGGAGAATGTAAACCCCCTCCCTCCAAATTATTAGAATTTTGAAATCAAGGGGCTTTCAGGCAAAG
>PYHW01010688.1:691401-704913 GCA_013186435.1 Turdus rufiventris
CAGTACTACAAAGAAACAAACTCCAAACCCTGACAAAGTCAGAGTACAACCTGACACCCTGTCAGGCAGGGTGTTGGTAGCAGTCCCACTAAATGGTGGCTGCAGTCTTTTTGTAGTGACAGATGTTATTCAGTTGGAGCAATGCTCCTGTAGAAGGTGCAGTTTCCCTCTGGAGGTCCAATGGTGATGTAGAGAAATCCGGTTTTCCTCTGGAATCCAGTGGAGAAAGGGGCTACCTTAGTGTCCCAAAACCTCTATTTTTATTTTTGGTAAGAAATGTTGGGCTCTTCCCCATGGCTGGAGCAACTTCCAATGGGATGCAGTAATTTTATCAGTCACACAGTGGGACTCAATGGGCCATTAGCAGAAAATGACTCTCTGGAGAAAGGATGGGTTGTGAAAAGATAAAGAACAATTGCCTCCCTGGTTTCAATGGATGGCTCATTAGCAGAATATCTCCAGCAGAGATAAGAATCACTGCCCCCACCCTCAAGAGATGCTGATAGAATAGATACTTTTTATCACACTCTGTATTGTAACGTGTGGCTTATAATCAGGTGTGGCTTATAATAATGAAATTACTGTATATATTTCTGTGCATTTAGCTTGAAATTCTACTGAATTAACCAATATAGCTAAAATGAAAAAAATGCTGTCTTTTAATCTTGAAATGAAATCAATATATCAATATATGAATAACAAATTGGAATGAGTCAACTCATTCAAATCCTGGGAAATTATAGGTTATGATGTTATCCGAGTTAATATGACCCCTCTGAAACAGAAGGACAGAATTTGACATCAACATCAGTCTGCAAATGCATAATTTTAGGCTATTGCTTTCCAACAACTAACTCTTATCCTGCCTAAATATTCCTTTTTGACATGGAATGTCTTGCAAACACTGTAACTTCATGTAGTAAACTAATATTACTCTGAGCAAGCACTGATTATGGTTGCATTATTCTTTGTCAAGGCTAGTATGATGCTTAAAGCAGAAGAAGAAAATATTCCATGATTCTGAAATACTCTACCCCAAAGCAACAAGGAGGGATCAAGACCTCCCTGCCTCTGCAATTAGGAGGGCTCACAAACTGGTCTTTTGCATATCACATATCATCACTTTTAGTTAGAATCTTCAGCTGTGGTTTACCTTTGGCTTTGGGCTTGGTACAATGAGAATTTCTCACCTTTTTCTCCTTTTTAGACTGTCAGGACAACACAGACTTCCATTACATGTATTTCTGGTATTTATGAATACCTAATTTAACAAGTTGTCATTTTCTCCTTTGATACTTCCAGAGTATTCTTCAAAACAAAATATACGTTCAGTTGTTTGCTCTGGATCTTAAATGATATATGCATAGCCCAATGATCACTTATTTATACTGTTTATTCTGATTATCTCTTGTTTCTATCAGTAAAATTATTTCACTATTACTGTGAGCAACATCTGGAAAGGAGATGTTGTCACAGGCACAGCATGAAAGTCATTATTCCATTCCTCTTTGTGATGCTGAACCTGCCTAATTTTATCTGTTTTTATTTTTTTTTCAGTGAAGAAACTAATATTTTCTCCACACACAAAAAATTAAATTTCTTTACAGTTTCTTTACATTTCCATTATCCAAACAAATTTAGAAGTAATCATAAACTTTCTTGTTTATTTTGAAGAGGCAGAAGTAATTTTCTCTATTTGATCAAATAAAACTAATTATTGGGAATGTATCTTGTAGGAGATTGTAGGAGACGCCGGTGGGCTGGATGGTTGGGACAGATGGAGAGATCTCTAAAGCCAGGTCTTGGAATTTATGGTTTATTGCAAAAGGGCGTGGGTGAAAAGGTCCTGCTTGGAGCTGCTAGCTGCAGCTTGAAGCAGGACAGTAAGAGAGTGCAGGGTAAGAGAAAGAGATAGGAGGGTGGTAAAAGAGAGACAGCTAAGAGAGGTAAGAGGAAAAGCTAAGAGTTTTAAGAAAGCTAAGAGTATAGAAAGTGAGGTTCCCATTACAATACAATAAATCTTCTTCTGTGTTGAGCATTTTAATTTTTACTAACTAATCTAATACAAGATACAAATCCTATAGCATTTACATACAGCCTATAAGAATTATTGCATTACCATATTGTGTTACACTTTAAACCCTAAAAACTACCCTTTGGACCCCTTCTGCCAAGATAGCAGGGTCTTCTCTAACCTTTGGACCTGCTTGCAAGCAAAGGGATTGTTCAATTAAGAGGGGATTACTTTCAGCTGCCTTTTCTATTGTTTTCTAGTTATTCAGTAACTAAGATTTGGTATCTCAAAGATGGCTTTCATTTCAATTTTTCCTATGGTTTCCATAGTCTCAAAATCTTTTGCTAGGCAATCATATTTATAAGGTTTTCCTGATTCATCCTTCCCAACAGTATCTCTCACTTGTGAATTTATATTCTTATGAATCAGTTAAGTAACAAATGATAAAAGAGTTTTCTAAATTAATTTTGCCCAGATAAAGCCCTGCTTCTATATGCCAGCACTGTTATTGTAACACAACTTGCAAAGTAATAATCAAATATCCACTTCTTTAGAATAGTTAGATTTTATTTTGCAAAACTGAGTATACGAAAATAAAAACAGGGAATATTTTTGAAGATTTCTATTTAACTAGTTGCTATGGTTCTTCTATACAATTTTTTGTACAAATAACAGTTTCATAGTTTTAATCAATATTTCTGTGTGTAAAGCTTGCATTCTACCTTTGCTAAAAACTCAAGACTAAAACATAAACTTCATTCAGTAGCCAGCAAAAAAACCATATTTTTATTTATGAAGAAAGACAGAATTTCTGTGCTGAACCTCCCACTACTGATCTGATGAACATTTTACCTTCCATACAAAGTAAGGCCATCCATGCTTCATTTTTCCCTTCTATATTTAGGAAGTGATATCAAGCAACATAAAATACTATGGAGTTATTTATTTTCAAATATGCTGAAGAATTCTCATTTAGCCCAATTTGTTACATCAGTTTTAAATTTAGATTTAAAGATCGATCTATGGAGCAGGCAATTTTTTGGGCACCTTTGCTAGTGCTAATATGAACCCTACAGAAATTATGCTTCTGCTGCTACAGCTAAGCACATTTCTCAAGTTAAATAAGAACAACTTTCATAAGCTTAAGCCAAAAATAAGATCTCACTCTCAAATAAGACGTGCTTTCGATATCAGATGGAATTTCCAAATGCCAACTCTTGCATCATATGAAACCTCTCTTCCCTCATACTGGTGTTTCCACATCATTCAGATAAGCACTGGTGAAGGAAGTGAAAGAAGGAGCAAGACTTTCATTTCTCCAATAGATCATGTGGCAATTCTTTTGCAGTCTGATCTGAAGTGTTGACTTCTCCCTTTCATTAGTTTTTTTCTTTTCTTGGAGGAGACTCAAACAGCATAGAAGGAAAATGAGGTGAAGTCTGTCTGTGGGAAAGTACACATGAAGATTTTAACTCAGTTGGGGTAGATGAGCTCTTTTTCCAGTAGATCTCAGAGGTCTGGGAATATGCCCAGGCTGAGGGACTGCTCTGTTTTGAATAAAAATGTAGAGACAAGTAGGCAAGGAGCACACCTGCTAAAGTCAAAACAACTGCCTTAGTACTGATTAACGGTGTTGTAGACAATACACCTCAAATGAAGTATCTACTAACAAAAAATACCATAAAAGATTTCGTTTCTCATCTCAGTCTACACATAAGAGGATTCTATACTCTTGATGATGAAAGCAAGATAAAGCTTAAAAGGAAAAAAATAATGTGTTTAATTATCTGAGAATATATCAACATATATGACAAAATAAAAAATTACCTCTGATTTATAAGTAACAAAAAATCCTGTGAGGAATATATATGCATTTCATTAGATTTTATATATATATATACACATAAATATATACACATTTATCTTCAAAATATTAGTGTGATATTATATATGTGCTTCTATTTATCTGTGTATGTGTATGCTCTAAACATATGAAAACAGTATGTGCAAGTGCACATTCACACTCAGTAAAGGGGAAACTATTTCCATGTCAGTTGCGAATTAGCAAAATGCAGAACATGTGGGGTAGAAGTAGAAAAATACTGAAAAAATCTTCTGTGTTGTGGAGAACTTGATCTGCAACAGACTAGCATTAGCAGGAAGTGAACAGTTTCCTAATATGTTATCTTCTTGAGATTAATGAACATAAAATATCCTCTTTGCTGTCATGTACAGGCTGTCAGGGAATCCTGTGAGTTCCCTGCAGATGGGCAGGAGAAAAAGCAGACCTCAGAAACTTAGTCACGACTCATAGATAAAACTAATAAAGAAAGAGTAGGCCATCAAAACACACAGACCTCACTTAGTCCTATCATTATTTGCCATTGCAACTATAGAGAAATAGAAGTCTGCAATTACAGAGAACAGTCACCTTACAATTCTTCAGAACTTCACCTTTTTTCTTGTGATATCAATGCTCCAGAGATGTGTCAAGTTAGATTTTATCCTAGTCCAGCTTAACTCTTTTGAAGCTATCAATTCCATCCATAACCAAAGCTAAGCTCTGAGGCAACCATGCCGAGGTATTGCAGAATATCATCATTCCAGTCTAGAAAGCCATTTCTCATTGTAACAATCCATGTTTTAAGTTGATTTATTTCTAGGTTTTGAGGGTCTTTAAATTTGGAAAAATATTTTAAAAGTTAACATCTTTGGTTACAGGTCTCTGTACAAGTATTTGTTACAGTCCTAAATTCAGGTAAGTACAACCAAAAGCTAAGCTGAGAAAGTATGACTATAAAATCTGGTCACTGAAAACAAAGATTTATGGAGTGAAAAGTAGATGCTACTGGGTTTAAGTTTTGATTTGTACTGTCTGTTTTTTGAACATATTTGCTGCCTATCCATGTGTGAATAGAATGCAAGAGTTTGTGAAGAAGTAAAGGTTATATGTAATTTGGTGAAGTTATATGCATTTTTCTTTTGACATAAGGTGAGGCCAAGGTGATAATGATCTCTTTCTATTTTACTGCAGATGTGTTAAAAGGCTTTGGAAACTTTTGCAATGCTGTCATTCATCTGAAGAAAAGTCCTTTCCCCTTCCATCTGTTTTGGCTTACGCACACACAAAATCCACATTAAGGCTGAAGGGAAGAGAAAAGCTTCATTCTGTTGCTGTGTGACATGATTCCGGCTTTTCTCGTGTTTTCTACCATCCTTGGCCTCTCAGAAACTCAATTTTTTCTGACATCAGAAGAAATTCTTCTGACTACAATCAAACATGTTCAGTCTTAGGCAGCAGCACACATTTGTTACTGATGCTGAATAGGCACTTTTCCTTTGAATTGCCTAGCAGTGAGGTGTAGGATCTCTTTTCTTCCCAAATAGCTTGTACTCTTTAATCATACTTCACCTTGTTTCTTGGATTCCATTTTTCATCAGAATTCCTCAGCAGAAGTTAAATTATCTCATGACAATTTCTGTAAGAAAAACAAGCTAATGAGAATAATATTCAGGAGGTAGTAAGGAGGCAAAAGTCCTAGGAACACTATCTGAACAGCACAGCTAATTAATCAAAAAGATTTTTGAGAAGGTATTTTTTTAAAAAGATGCTTGCACTTGACTATCTGCTGCCATCAAGGAAAGTAGCTCATTTCATCACTTCTGTATTAGCAAAACACTGTGAGTGTGAATCCACTTTATCAGGATTTCAGAAATTGACTGCTTACTAATTTGAGGCAAGAAGACCTAGTACAAAAATCCTACATGTCTTTAAAGTGCAGTACTTTCATGACTATAAGGTGCACCCTTTTGAGTAAAATTTTGATTGAAACCCAGAAGCGCGCCTCATAATCCGGTGCACCTATATGGACAAAGTTCAGAAATTTGCCTACCCGGAAGTGTGAATCACGAGCACCATGCTGCGAGCCACGAGCACCATGCTGCGAACCACAAGCACCACGCTGTGAGCCATGTGCCATGCCAGCCGCAAAAGCCACGTGCCGTGCCAGCCGCAAGAGCTGCATGCCGCACTAGCCAGTGCCGGGGGCGGGTGGGAGTGCTGAGGCCCGCGGCTCAGGGACAGTGTCTGGGACTGTGTTTAAAGGCTATGCCAATCCATGAATAATGTTTGCAAATTGAGTACCTGCCAGTAAACACTGCTATCCCACGATTCCGTTACTAATTCGTTCCTTAGTTGCACGCAGATCCTCACTGCAAAAAAAAGTGTGCCTTATAGTCCGGTGCTCCTTTTACATAGACAAAGTTTGGAAATTTACCGTTAGCTGACACTGCACCACACCTTTCCCAAGCAAAATTCTAGTCACTTGCATTGTTTAGACTAGGGGATTGTTGGGGCATGGCAATTTAGATGAATCCTGCGTTTCCGACCACTATAAACCAATCAGAGAAAAGCTTCTTGCCTACCTGGGGATGAAGGTGTTACTGAGGGACGATGTTAATGGGGAGAGTGACTTCGAAATGGCTCCACAGAGGAGACTTGCTTACGATGCAGATTTTAAATTGAAAGCAATCAACCATGCAAAAGAACATGGAAATAGATCTGCAGCTAGAGAATACAACATTAATGAGTCCATGGTGCACACATGGAGAAAGCAAGAAGATGACCTACGTCTTGCAGAGAAGACAAAGAAAAGTTTCCGCAGAAATAAAGAAAGATGGCCACAACTAGAAGGCAGACTTGACCGATGGATTTCTCAACAAACAGCAGCTGGTAGAAGCTTCTCAACTGTTGCCATTCGGATAAAAGCCAAAGCAATGGCAAATGAAATGAGTATAAGTGACTTTAAAGCAGGGCTGCCTTGGTGATTCCGTTTCATGAAATGACGGCAGCTCTCTATCCGTACAAGGACAACAATTTCTCAGCAGCTGCCGGCGGATTACGAGGAAAAGTTAGCCAGCTTCCAGAGTTACTGCAAAAGCAAGATCTCTGAACCAGAGCCAGACCACATCATCAACGTGGATGAAGTCCCCCTTACTTTTGATATGCTGCTGACCCGAACTGTCTAGAGAACCAGAACATCCATGGTACCAATTTGCACCACAAGGAATGAAAAGACATTATTTACTGTAGTTCTCGGTGTTTCGTCAAATGGGCAGAAATTACCCCCAATAGTAAATTTCAAAAGAAAAACGTGGCCTAAAGAAACTTTTCCAGCTGGAATAATTGTTGAAGTGAATCTGAAAGGCTGGATGGATGAAGAGATAATGAAGAAGTGGCTATTAGTAGTTTATGTTCGCAGACCAGATGGATTTTTTCGTGCGCCGCCAGCATTGTTGGTTTATGACTCCATGCGTGCCCACAAAACAAAAAGTATGAAAGTCCTAGTGAAAAAGATGAACTTGGAGCTTGTTGTAATACCAGGTGGTTTGACCAAAGATGTGCAACCACTGGACATAAGTGTCATTCATTCCTTCAAGGCGAAACCGTGAATTATGTGGGAAAACTGGATGGTGGAAGGAGAGCACTCTTTCACAAATACCGGGAGGCAACGCTGGGCAAATTATGCCACTGTGTGCCAGTGGATAGTGGATGCCTGGCATAAAATATCCTCCAGAACTGTCATCCAAAGGTTTGCGAAGGCCAACATCATTCTTGGACTGACCAGTGACGGCATAGAGAGTACTGAAACTGATGACTCTGACGATGAAGATATGGGCGCTACAGGTTCGGGTTTGCTGGATGCCGCCATCGCCCAATTAATTTCCGATACGGAGGATGAAGAGTTTGAAGGTTTCATGGAAGATGAATAGAGCCAACTGAAAAATAAAGCTGTTTAAAAGTTTCATAGAAGTGAGTGATTTTTCTCTAGTTTATTTTTTTAGTGTTTTGATTCTTTTAGGCTGCATTTAAAGGCTATGCCGATACATTGCAAAGGTTTGCAAATTGAGCACCTGCCCATAAACCCGCAATTGTGCAATTCTTTCTGTATACTTTTTCCGTTGCAAAGGTTTGCAAATTCAGCACCTGCCCGTAAACCCGCGTTTGCATGATTCTTTCTGTATCCTTTTTCCGTTGCAAAGGTTTGCAAATTTTGCACTCACCCGTAAACCCACGATCACGCGATTCGTTATTAATTCATTACTTTGTTGCGTGCAGGTCCTTGCTGGAAAAAAAAAAAGCGCGCCTTATAGTCTGGTGCACCTTATATATGGACAAAGTTCGGAAATTTGCCAACACCTGGAGGTATGCCTTATAATCCAGTGCGCCTTATACTTGTGAAATTATTGTAGTTTTGGAGATGCCTATCACATAAAAATGTGATATATTTGGAAGGGTATAATTAGTTTACAGAACATATTTTTAGGCAACCATGCCCATTCTGACACTAGAACTAATAATTTTTCCTGCTTTACATAGGTCTGGGTTTTAATTCCTTGATAGCATCATTGTGAGGCAACAAGGGTATTTTTGGCAGGAGCATTCCAGAAATGCCTCTTATTGTCCCTTAGATGGAGACTGTGCTTAAAAGCAGGAGTTGAACTTTTACTGAAGTATAGTCAGGATTGCTCACTGTATAACATTCACACATTAACGTAACTGTCAGAGTATGTTGTCAAAAAGTGGCTTAGGTTGTTTAAAGAATCACCATCAAACATATTAGCAAAAGCAGATGTGATGTAAATAGGCAGAAAACAAGAGAGTTGGATGGCAAGACTTACTCCTTTGCTTTCTACATGGATGAAGCATATAGAGAAAAACCATCAGAAACACCAAAAGAAGAACCACTGCCTGAGATATCTGTGTTGGCTTCTGATCTAGCAGCTGTTTGCTCTAAAATATCAAAGAGCACTGAGACTCAAGCAATGTCTCCTTAGTAGAGTGTATCCTTCTTGTTCCTTTTTGTCATTTTATGTTTCTTGTTGCACTCCCTTTGGAATGCATTTTAGTTTCCAGGAAATAAGTATTCTTTTTCTTTGGGACCACAGCCCCTTGAAGGGGCAGCAGAACAAACAGAAACGCAAACGCCCCATCTCAGTATGAGGAAAAGGTTTAATTTCGAGGCTGACAGAGAGGAATGGGCTGCACAGAGAGGTTGCAGAGAATACATCTCTGAAGATATTCCAAAGTGACCTGGTCACTGAGTAAACCTGCTCTGGCAATGGGATTGGACTAAAGATCTTCAGAGATTTCTTCTAACAAGATGTTCAGTGCTACTCTGCTAACTAGCTACACATGCAGCTGGCTAGCTCTGTGACCACCTGAGTGCCACAAAAGGACAATTAAACCATTAGAGGAAATTACCTCTTTTGGTATTACTCCATTTGGGGTTTTCCTTTGAAAAGCAGTCTTTCATCTTGTCAGTCAGGTATCTTAAAGCAGCGCTTGAATCTCATAAAAATCTTTAAAGTTTTGCAGTAAGAAAAGGGTGAAAACATCTCATTGATTTGTGCATTTATTTGGGGATATAAGGAAGAAGCAGGAGATAAGGCATAAACTGAATACCAAAAGGAGAGGTTCATGAGGCCACTTTCAGAACTGGCAGGAGAAAGTATAGCTGAACAATGCCAGTGTGAGCAGTCTTCAGTACAGTGCAGCAATATTTCATAAACACAATATGCTTATATTTTTGCTGTAGTAAGCAATTAAAAGACAACGTTTCAATAAAAATAGATAACAATTAAAAACAATCAAATTAATATTCCAGAGCCATAAGCAGAATTCAGCAAAATTTGGCCTCTTTTATGCCTGTGTAATGGAAAATAACACAGTCATAGTATTTTAAAAGAAGCTCCAATAGTGTGGGAAGACTGAAACTGCAATTACAGCATAAAAATATCCAACTCGTTACAGAAAAAGTTGGGGATATTTCCTGGTATCTGTAACCAGTATGGAGGTGTATATTTCCTTTTGCAAGGTATCTGTAAAGGTTTAGAAATCTGTTATTGTTTGAATCTATGATTGATAGTGATGTATTTAATAGGCTTTAAATATACTGTATGATACTTGCAGTATTATCTATGATTTCCACATTCCTTCATACAATCACTGAGCACAACTTCTTCCATTTCATTTAAAAATCTAAAGTGTGTACAGAGCTTAAATCTAGATCTCACTGAGTCAGTTTTGCTCTCCTGTTTTGCTTCAAACATTTTATAATAGATTCTATTAATGAGGCATTTGGGCCAGGACCTTTCCTGTCTGGCTGATATTCAGTGCCTGGAGGCCCAGGGTCCCTGCCCAGATTGAGGGCAGTGTTTTTTCATTTTCAAGCACACACAGAAGTGAAGCTGACCACACATCCTTGTGACACACAGAGGACATCAACATGGTTGGTCACTTGCACTGGCACTGCACAGTACCCCAGGGCTCCCTGCTCCTCCTGGGTTGGCAGGCAGAAGGTCCCTGGTGCAACAATCTGACAACACTCTCCAGGTTTATGAACATGTTCATGGAGCCCCCTTTGCCTGCCTGGTGCCCCTGCCCCAACCCTGGAGCCCCTTGTCAGACCCATGTGTCCTCAACTTGCTGGCTGGTCCAGAAGTTTGCTGGTGATGGCCACATGTGTCTCATCTACACCAGATTTGGGGAGAACAGAGACACTTTGCCACCAGACAAATAGACTGTAACCTGTGAACACAGTAGACTGTGGTTCTACTGCAACAACCAGCGCTGATCCCCCCCACTTGCCTCACTCACGCAGAACCTGCCTAACAGCTGGTTTTGGGAACACCCAGCATTCCGTTCCCCCCACAGGAGGTTAGGGAACACTACTTTACTACAGTGCCAACACTGAATCCCAAAATCATTAAGGTTGGAAAAGACCTCCAGAATCATTGAGTATAACAGTTCACCCAGCACTGCCAAACCTACCACTATACCATGACTCTCAGGTCTGACTCCCCCACTTCACTGGGCAGGCTGTCTGAATGCCTAACTACCCTTTCAGTGAAGAAATTTCCCCTAATACTCATCACAACCCCCTCCTGGCATAAAGCCTTTCATTTCAGTAGTTGTAGAGGTTAGGGTTAGGGTTAAGGTTAGTTGTAGAGAGTGACTGAGACCCCCACCACTTGCTCCAGCAGCTAACATCAAGGCCAGGGGCATCCACACCCTAATTAGCACTTCAGCAGCTGGCACCCAGTCCTCTCACAACAGTTCCCCACCATCTGGCACTGAGTCCTTCCAGCATGCACACACATGGGAAAGACATTGAGATTACACAGAGAAGGTAAGAGAAGATTTAATGGACTTGAGATAGACTGGGGCAATCAGCCTTAGGAATCTGCCAGAAGGATACTGACCCACCATGATTTACATTTTCCATCTATTCCTCTTCTCTTTCTCCCCTGCACATTGCCCCGTTTGCAAAGACCCACCAATTCCCCTCCAACATCCTGGACAACCAGGACTGCATCCTTATCAGTTGCAAAGTACCATCTGCCCACAGTTCCTTGATAGCTGTTCAGTGTGACTGATGAGGTTGATTTCTCCTTGTCTCCGTTATGACTTGCCTGTCAGGTTTGGGTCTCCACATACTTTGCTTCCCCCTTCTCCTTAGTATCCCATTTGACAAAGTCCTTGATCAGAAATCATACGGGAATAAAAAATCCTACACTCTAACATTTTGTGTGACTCATCAATTTTGGTTCTCATCTCTGCCTCCCTTATTATGGTCAGACAAGTCTGGGTCTCTCGGTTCCTGTTTATGGCTTCGTCCTTTCCTTAATATCCCCTTTTGTGTTGAGAAAGTCCCTGATTAAAGGAGCAGACATTCTTCTTCCAGATTCTTACAATTAGCACAAGATTGATAAAATTACCATAACTGTGTTACAAAGGACTATGGAACAGAATATAGCAGAAAACATGAAAGGAAATTTTTATTTTTCAGTTATACAAATAAAAAACAATCCCCATAGCTGTACTTGAAATAAGACTAACAGTGTCAAACATGTAAATTCTGAGAGAATTTGTATCAATATTTTAAACCACAGAAATTGTATGATATACATTTAGTATAGTACTCTCCTTGATCTACATTTATAACAATTGTGCTTTTCCCTACACAAAGTAACAGTGCTCTTAAAAATAAATAATGTGCAATTTCAGACTTCTATCCTGAAATATGCTAATCTTGATCCCCATCTAAATCCTGGACACGTCTCTTCCAGGAAAGTCAGCAAAAGGAGTGCTTAGCACTTTGCTAGATCAACCACTAAAAACAGGTACTGAACCCACACCTGTTTTTCTTCAAATTGCAGTCAATTACAGAAAAAGTACTGACCTCAAGCACATGTTGCTTATATAGTTTAACAAAAGAATGACAATTGTTACTACATGTCAGACTCAGATTTGAAAGGTTCAGTAGATCTTGTATCTGGAGAGTGGCTCAGAGCTGTGGAAGAGAACTGTCCCCAAGCTGAAAAGTTAACAATCAAACATTTATCTATTATTTATATGAAATAAGAAAGACTGTCATGTGAACATTAACATGTGTCTTAATAAGAGATTTACAATCAATTTATCTGAAGGAAATCAAGTTGCTTAATGCAAAGCTGCCATAAGCTTTGGAAAAATATATATGTTCTGCTGTCTTGATTTAGTTTCCAGTTCTTATTTTTAATGTACATTTAGGAACTACAGCAGGCAATTGATATAGCTGATGAGAGGACAAATTTGAGGAATACTCTGAACACAACTGGCTGGCATTTCAGTTGTTCTGCACCAGGGCAGACAACATTACAACATTAGGGATTTTTCTTTTTATCCTACTACTTTCTACTAGTTGTTGATACTATTGGATTATAAAAGTGGAAATTATTAATTGATTATCTCTTCTGTGTTGTGGGTAGCAGAGCTGTGAATGTAGATAAACAACAGAAATCACCCAAGGCAGCTATGAAGGCTTAAACTGTTGACTGCTAACCAGTGAAGGACCGCAAAGTGAAATCTGTTCTACCTCAAAGTCTCTATACAGCAGTTAAGATTTTACTGCAATGCCCTAGGTCACCTTTAGGGGAAAAAGTCACACAGTGGAAGTACAGTAATTTCACGACTATAAGGCGCACCCTTTTGACAAAAATTTTCCCCCGAACCCGGAAGTGCGCCTTATAGTCCAGTACGCCTTATATGATGGACAAAGTTCGGAAATTTGCCAATCTGGAAGTGAGAGCTGCAAGCTGCGGTGGGAGCCAGCAGGGCCATGGCTGCTGGGTGGAGGCGGGGCTGTGGGGCTGTGGCTGCCGGGTGGAGGCAGGGCAATGGGGCTGGGGCTGCCAGGTGCCTGCAAAGGTGGGACTGCTGGGTGCCTGCGGGGTCATAGGGCCGGGACTGCCGGGTGCCTATGGGGCTGTGGGGTTGGGGCTGCCGGCTGCCTGCGGGGCTGGGACTGCTGGCTGGAGGCGGGGCCATGGTCGCTGGGTGCCTGCGGGGCTGTGGGGCTGGGGCTGCTGGCTGGGGGCAGGGCCGGAGTTGCTGGCTGGAGGTGGGGTCGGGGCTGCTGGGTGCCTGTGGGGATGGGGCTGCTGGGTGCCTGCGG
>PYHW01010688.1:721376-731614 GCA_013186435.1 Turdus rufiventris
TTGGAGTTTGTTTCTTTGTAGTACTGTATTTCTATTTTAATTTCCCTAGAAAAGAACTCTTATTCCTAATTCCCATATTTTTGCCTGAGAGCCCCTTGATTTCACAATTCTAATAATTTGGAGGGAGGGTGTTTACATTCTCCATTTCAAAGAGAAGCTCCTGCCTTTCTCAGCAGAAACCTGTCCTCCAAACTGAAACAGCAACTTTTCGTTCTTTGTCCATATATAAGCCGCACCTGATTATAAGCCGTTCAGAACAAAATTTTAGTGAAAATGGTGCGGTTTGTATTCGTGAAATTACTGTAATTAAAATATTATTGAAGGAACTCATATGGATTAAAAAGCAAGGCTACAGAAGACACTAAGCCAAACTGCTCCTTTCTGTACTGACACTGCTGTTTACATTTGTGCCAGGGTATTACTTCTCTGAAGCACTATTCATGTTAACAGTCCAATGATCCGAATTGACCAAAGCAAAAGGCCAAACCATATAGTGCTTATAGCTATAGCTTTGCTTATTTCCACATTACCTCAGTAGTTAACTGTAATATATGTTATAAAGTAACTTGTGTTGGTTTGTGATTTATGTAAAATAAATAATGTTCATACAAATAAAGAAAATAATAAAGAAACTTTAGACCACTAGCCATGAGAAGGAAAGACTGCCTCATGAGAATTCCAATGCTGCAACTATTGACAAAGCCGAGATTAGCAAGTTAATAGAACTGGCTTCAGATGGATTCAGAGATGACTCTTTACAGAGACAGTCCAGGAAACACCCAAGTGATTAACACTTGATAAGTATCGCCAATCAAGATAACCAGAGTCATCAGGGAAAACTACATCTCAATACCTGGTTCCCATAAGCCAAAACCTGCGTTTATTGAAATTCATCACTTCCCAGAAACGGTTTTGTCCAGTCCAGTGCAGAGAAAGGAGGCTACATGAATATGCAAAACCAAAAAAAGAAAGGAGGACCTCTGCCTCAGGCTAGAAAAACTGTATAAAACCAGGACTAACTGAGAGACTTTCAGGAACACAGCAGGATCTGAAGCGATGGAGTTCGGATCAGTGTGTGTGCCCAGCCAGTGCTGATCCTGGGCTTGGTGTCATCCTTTTTGATTGTGCTTATCGAGGATAGTATTTTGGTGGTGAAATTAAAATTGTTTCTTTAATCATTCTTAATTCAGCTTGATTCTTTTATTACCTATAATATTAACTAAGCCTTTGAAGAAAACCATTACTGGCTGGATGCTTAATACAACCTCTCCTCATCAAAGCAGCTCAGTAAGATCAAAACTAAATGCACACATCTTTAAAAACTCTTGGAAGGCATTACAATCAAAACAGAACGTAGCAGAATTTTTATTATTGTCTTGTCTTGGAAACATCACCTTAAAAATAAAAGGAAGAAAACCTAACAATATTCTCATGGACACATGTTCCAGCCAGAATCAATATATAATTCATGTCATGTGTCAAAAAAAAATCCAAAGAGAAGCTACTCTCAATTCTATTAATACTGTATGGCCAACATCAATGTTGGATGGATTCTACACCACTGTCTGTGGATTCTACTCCTATTACTGGTTTATCAAAAATAGACTACAAAAAATGTTTCTAGTTTGCTTCTCAATTGCACAGCTACAGTTTTGGTTCTTTTTACAGAAGTGTGAAATAATCAAAAGGGAATTATAACATATTTTTATGGTTTTCAGAAACACAGGTGTTATGTGAGGGAAAAGAAACAAAAAAAAAAAACCAACCAAAAACCTAAAATTGAAAAATAATCATAATAAATACCAAAGTAGTTTTCAAGTAAATAAAGATTTGCAGATACGCTGTATGAATAAACTATGTGCTATGTATTCCCTGCTTAGCTCCTAGAAGTCATTAGTATTAGACTGCTGCTGCTAATGGTAGATAACCTAAGCAACAAAATTTGAAAATTGAAAATTTCATTCCTCTTTTTTTTTTATGACTAATTCTGCTGCTCTCCACTACTTGAAACCTGAAATTCAATCTGGGAAGAGTAAGTTTTACAAGTGTTAGGTATATAAAAAATTGCTGATATGGACAAAATGGCAGAATGGACCAGGGAGTGAAAAATACACGAAAGCAGTTCTGTCAGTAGCATTGTCAGTTCTGAATTTGAGTTCTCTACTTCAATTGTGCTTGCCTCCAATGAAAACTCTCTCTCAAAAAGTGAGATATCTCTTGACAGACCTTGCTGAATCTTTCAGAAACCTGATAAAATAGGACAATTTGTGCAAAGGAAATAAAAGCTCATCCTGTGAAACTTTGAAGTAGATCAGAGCATATCCTTAGGAGATGCAGGAGTGCTGCAGCTCTGGCAAGTAGCTGCTAGACTGAAAAGTGTCTCCACTTCAAGAACAGGAACATCACTTCCTGCTTCCTGCATAGCACAGGATATTTGGATTAGAAGAACAACTTCACAGAATAGATTAGGTTCCTAAAATCCAAACTAACTGGATTTCCATTTATTTGCATAAATTAAACAAAGCCAACTCCAAGGATACGTTATGCTAGGGCACAAGGGTCCTATAAGGCAGAACTCTTATTTTTAACATCCACATGTACAAAAAACAGCCTTGTACTGCACTGAACAGTAGCTTGTGTGAATTTTTTTTCCCCAGTCTTTTGAATATTTATATACATGATGTAAAAGACAACATAGTCATTTTATATTTAGAATTCTATTTTTAGTGTAATAGCCATTTTTTTTCTGAGGGGATTTATTTATCCATGTATTCCAAAACACATTTTCTTAATAAATATATTTTAGCAGTAAACTGAAAACGGAAGTCTGTTAGCAGGAAGAAAATAAACAGAAGTTTTGGCAATATAGATTACTCAGATTAGCTGTTTCTCAGCACAGAGCTGCTAGAGAACTACTTGTTTTCTGCATGTTTCAGTTTATGAAAGTATTTTCTCTGTAATTCCCAGAGTAAAGAACCCTGAAGATATGGTTAAGTTGTGCAAAAAGTCGCTACATCCAAAGAATAACTGTTCGCTTTCACTAATAAAGAATAGAGGATCCTGCACTGAGAAGTGACCATAAACAGGCACAGCATACTCCTCACATAGGCAAAACTCAGAGATTTCAGTGGAAGTTCTGCCATGATTAATGCAGGGTAATACTGCTCTTTCACAGGCAGGATGAAGAAGGAAATAAGCAGAGCACAGGCAAATCCTACAGGACGTCCACATAATTGTTCTGTACCCAAAAGATGAGAAGGACTCTAATGTGAAGCAATTTCAGTGATACTGCTGCTGAGTGACTAATAATTCAAAATAGCCAGTTTCCTGCTGCATGACTCCAGTTGGAAGAGCAGCCAAGAAAACATTCACACACATCACAATGAGCATGAGAGCTTTTTTTTTGTGGATTTAGGAAAGGAAATACAAGAAAAAACTTCCCAGAAAACGAGTACATTTTAAATCTGTACTGCTTGTCAGGGCAAGGGGGTGGTGGTGTTCAGCCTCTTCAACAGATGTCCTCAAATATTCACCAGCAGAAGCACAAAAAAAAAGAGCTGTGCAAGGTTCTGGGAGTTCACTGATCTCTACTTAATGTTTCTACATGTTTCATCTCAGGAATCCTCTCTAATCCCTCCACAGATCCATTATGTGGGATCCATAGCAGAACATCCTGCTGATTCTTCTTCTGAGTTTGGTTGTCTGCTGCCACTGCAAGTAAACAATACGATCTGGACTCTAACCCCAGCAGGCTCAGTCTCTGTTTGCCACTTACAGTTCTGTTACTGAGACAAGCCTCTATACAGACACTTTCCACCTCAGAGAGTATAATTTCACTTGGAAAATATTATTACAAGTAATCCTAATGAAACAGTTCAGCATTAAATCTCAGCTTTCTTAATAAAAAAAGGTTTCTGAAATTAGTCATCAATAGTCATAAAACAGAAATTAAAAAAAAATATGTGATTTGTTCATTATAATTACTTTATAATTAATATTTTTGGAAGTGACATTAGAGACCAAGTAAATGCTTTTAATCCATTAATATATTAATTTAAAGATCTTATTTCCATCTTGAACTCAGTCATGTATTGATTGCCTCATTTATTTTGTCAATATGTATACAGTGATACTAAAAGTTTCATGAATTAGCTTTTAGAGATACTTGGGGAAAAAATCATGCAATAGCTCCCAAATTACTTCAAAATCTAGTATTCAAAACTTAGATGAAGAAGTGAATAAGCAAACTAGAGAAATAGTATCACAAGTAACCACTTGAACTAAATTTACTGAAGGAAAAAAAACCTGAATACAATGGCCATTTATGATATTACTGACATAAAAAGTAGTTATCGTGCTGGGCCTTCTATGTATATAATCTGGTTTTAGAATCTGAAACACTTCTGAGATTCGAGAGAAGCATCCATCACTCATAGCAGTTTTATAAAGCATGAAATCAGCAAAACACTAGTTTCTTTTCCCAAGACATATTACCTTTTTTTAACCCAAAAAGTACATAATGGAAAGGTAAAAAATGTTTAAAAATTATCTCAGAATGTGGTCATCTGATCAATAGAAACTATTTGATCAACAGCAACTCCGAAACGCTATGTACTGCTTATAAAGTTTCTTTCATTAAAAGAGAAGGAAGCACAGGAGTGAGAATTTCAGTGCAGTCTCTGATTGTAGCCAAACTGGTCTGTTACTAGACAGAACTCTAACAAAACTTTATATTGCATTAGAAATAAAGAATTTGGCCTCATTAGATGAAGTCTAAGAAACTTTATGTTCTACCCTTAGAAAGTGCCTAACACCATCTTTAAAAGATGAATGAAGAAAAAAATTGACAGTTTGATACATACAAAAAGCAGTACAGACAACACTTTCCAAAACTTGAGCCTGCACCCTTCAGCATAAGATGTTCTCTATCTGTATTTAATATGTCAGGTTGGAATCATGAAATTTTTTGATTATTAGATAATAAATGATTTGGCCCAAAATTCACCTACTTCCATATTTTAATAAAATTTTAGGTTCATTAAATCAAAGAACTCTTGATATCATTTTAAATTTACTGATTCAACAGATTCAACAGATTCAACAACTGGATGCAGTCATATCAGACAACACTGCTATGTATAATCCAAAATACAGCTCAATCCAAATTTTCAACAATTCAGATGGCAGAGCTTTTGTTGCCTCATTCAGAGAGCAAATGTAGGTACTTACAATTTTTTTTAAGACTAAAGGACATTCTAATTGGCCAGCTAAAGACTGCTCATTCTGAATTACCATTCACGTTTTTCCCAGATTTAGAAGATGGAAATTAAAACTTTTGTTTGCAAACTCCGACAGGTTTATATACACATATATACACAAACCACTATACTTATGTATTATACATATTTTTGAATACTTGAAAAGTCAACAGAATCATGGTTCATAAACTGCTAAAGTCTAAATGTCTAATGAAACTGAGTAACTCAGTAAAAAAGCAAATGTTTTCTAAAGGATTTTCTAATTTTAAAGGCAATAGATTATTTTTTTCCAGTGCTAGAAGTGCACCACAGAGGGAATGCAGCAGTTAATCTATGAAACATGACAAGATATCCTGATAAGCAACTTATGTCTAAGCTTTATTCTCATACTAAATCGGGATAACAGTTCAAACACCCTTTCTAAACTTAACTCTGCTGCTGTAACAGGAACTGCAGCTACATAATCAGTAACTGGTGTTCAAGCCAATAGCAGCACTTTAAGGCATCTTCCTAAACTCCACAAAAAGCAAATTTCAAGGAACTCTAGCTGAATATTACCATACTGTCATAATTTGCCGTACAAACACATTGCATTAGCATCACCTTTTAAATGATTTTCAGGCATAGCCTTAGATACTTGTAGTATATATATATATATAGTATATAGTAGTTACAAAACCATGGGAGCCTTCATCTGACAGTTTTGTTTAATCATGGGGTTAAAAAGAAAAATATCTGCTCAAAGCATGGATACTTTTTTTTTTTAAATAAGTGGTTTCCTTAACATTTTCTCTGTTTCTGATCAGTGTTTTTAATTGCCCAAGCATCTGGCCAAATTCAAAAGGAGAAAGATTGCTCCATATCCCAGATACTATATGAAGGAGATCAGTATTTTCAGATCTGCTAGGCTTCATTATTTACAAGGTTGATTCCTTACCCCTGATGCTATTTAGATTGTATTTTTTACCTTCACAGTTGTTTCCCAAAGAAGACATGTAGCACTTCCATTGTACACTGAATTCAGACTATTTTTAAGATTAGCTTATCACTAAATGATGTTACCTTTTTACACATAAAAGTGCAATTGGAAAAGCTATTGTGCTAATGCATTTCAGCTGGCTAAATGAGTGGCCAGCATTTATTACCAAACAAACTTGTCGTAAATGCAATCCATTACATCAATACGGGAAATGTCATGCTCCTTCTGACACTTATCTTTTTTCTGCCTACTAGTTATGAGTTTCATTGTGCTGAGGACAGACCAGTCTTTCCCATACACTTACCCTCTGACAGCATGAATAAGTCTCAGTGATGGATAGGCAGTTCGCACTTTCAATTTATTCTTAAGGATTAATGCATTAACCCACTCCACATGCTTCTCTCCACCTTTGACCATGAAAGCTGGGATCCAAAGGACACTGTCATTCAGCATGGATAGTCTATGCACAAATTTTTCTCTGTCACTCTCATTCCGAAAGCCTCCAAATGCTCTTTGTACAACTGATGGGTTCATGGTAATAAAATCGGATTTAGTTCCCACATCGGCAGCAAACTCCACCACAGGAGCTAGATTGCACCTGAAGAGGAAGAAATTAATGAAAAAATGAAAACAAATATGAAACATTAACTCATAAAAATGTGTGCATGAAGGGAAAGCTAAAAATGAACAGGCAAGCCCAATTCAATTTAATGTGAGAAAAAAATACCAATGATAATTTGATACCACATAGTATTTTATCAAGTTGGACAACAAGGATTTTTAAAAACATTATGTGTACAGAATGCTGTAAATAAATTCCACTTTGGAACCATCTGAAAACCATATCGTCATGCTCTAGAATGCATCAACATCTAAAAGCAATACTAATGAATAATGTGCTTTCTTAAACCTGTTACCTTTCACTATTCATTTAACATCACATTACCAACAGCTCTCACACAAAGAAAGCCATGCTAGCAAAATAAGGCATAATTTATACAGTTTAGTCCACGTATTTTTATTTTACTTTATTTACAACACAGTATTTAAATATTATTTACAAACTAACTTTACCCCATCTTTAAATGAGTTTTTGGTACTTTTGTTTTTGGTATTATCACTTCAGTTGATGTTTAGAAAACTAGTATTTTTATTTGACTAAGAACTGAGTCTTTTGGAAAAAAGTATTAAACTTCCAATTTTTGGTTCACATCTCATTTTCAAACCTTCTCTAATTTTGCAGTAGCTTTGTGCCTTTTTCCTAGGGTTGAGAAGTTCTCATTATGAAGTTCTCATTGTTCAGCAGATTTTTACCCCAATTACATAAATACATACATATGTGATCACATATATGCATTGAATGCAGGTGACAAAATGCATTTCAGAAATTAGTCGTGATTTCAGCAACCAGTATGATCTGACTGAAACAAATCATCTCCACAACATCCTCAAGGAATTAGCCTGTAGCTGGTATGCCCCAGAAATGCATCCTGACACAACAATATTTTCGTAACTTAAGAGACTGCTCTCTTGAGGCAAAGGATTGTAAGAAACAATGCTGGAACAGGTTCTTCCAAAACATGGCATGTTATCACACTCCTAATATAAACAATATACCGTTAATTCTGCAATTTTTTATCCACTAGTTTCTTTCAATGCTAGATCTCCAATGACATAAAAATGAGTCAGCATTACTTAACACCCACTGATGACTAGTCCTGTCTGATAATACTAATTCCCCAGAAAATAATTTTCATTATATAATTATCAGGTTAAGAAGTGGTCCTATTTTCTTCAGAAAGATGTTCTGAAGACTATAAAGCAAATATATTCCTAGGAGATGAAGAAGTTCAAGTTTCTGATAACATGTGGGCAGATGCAGGCTAAGGAAATAGATTTACATTCTTCATTATCTTCATACATCTTTTCCACAAACCATCTGCATGCATTTCAGGCAGAGTAGTATCTTCTAGAAAATGGCAGCTAAAGCATGAGGAAAACACCCACTGAATTGAATACTGGCTTTGTAAATTGTTTCTGAAAACCTTAATCCAAGAACTTACAACTTGTCATTATTGTAAGTTTTTTAAAATCTAAAAATAAACATTATAAAATAATCAAACCAAGTACTTGAAATGAAGCAATCAAATTCAGTGAATTACTGCTGCTTTTGAAAATACCTCTTAAGGGCAGATTGCACAACATAATGAGGGATTTGTACAGCGGGTTTGTTTCAGTAGTCACATACATGCACATGATGAAATCTATTACTTAAAAACATAAAACAGATTCTTGACATTGCAAATCCTGCACTCTCTGGGTCCCACTTTGAGAAACAGACCATGAATGTACCAACATCACCATGCGTAAAGAGCTGTATGCCGTAGGCATACATTGTATGTCATTACTGCTACATCAGTAACTCAAATCTGTATCTTAGAAAGGTATACAGTGTAAACAGTACAAATTTGTAATTTAATGCATATTCAGATTTTCCAGTATAACTTCAGAAAATAGTGAGCAATCCAAATACACTCTGTAACAATAGGACAGCAATGCTTTACCACCTTTATTGTAAAATTCCTTGCTTATAACTACAGTAATTTCACAATTATAAGCTGCACTATTTTGACTAAAGTTTTGGTCCGTACCCAGAAGTGCGGCTTGTAATCCAGAGCAGTTTATATATGAACAATGTTCTAAAAGTTGCCAACCTGGAAGTGAGAGCGCGCAGCAGCCCCAAGCCGAGCTGGAGCCCGGCCGGCCCCAGCAGAGGTGGGGAAGCCCAGCAGAGCCGGGGCCAGCAGCATGGGGCCGCCTGGCAGCGCGGGGGAGCCCAGTGGCGTGGGGGAGCCTAGCGGCACGGTGGAGCCCGGTAGAGCTGGGTCAGGGCTAGCAAACACAGCGGCAAGCGAGCCCTGAGCGGCAGTGCCGACCTGGGCCACCCGGCCGCGTTGGCAGCCCTGAGCAGGCCGAGCCCTCCCAGCCCCGAGCCAAGCCAGTAAACCCCACGATCCCGCAATTCTGTTACCAATTGGCAACTTTGTGGAAGTTGCACATGGATCCTCGCTGCGAACGAAAGCGCATCTTATAATCCAGTGCAGCTTATATATGGAGGAAGAACGAAAAGTTGCCGACACCCTGGAAAGTGCGACTTATAATCAGGTGCAGCTTGTAATCGTGAAATTACTGTAGTCTGAATATACCCTCCTTCACTTTAAAATTACTGCACCTTGTCCTGGTGCAACAGGCTGGAGTAAAAAATGTATACCTGTATTTCTTATATGTTTCTTTATTAAACTGACTATTGTGTATTTGTATATAGACCTGAGTGCATGTATATAGCTTTTACCTGTTTTGCAGCTTTTTATCTTAACCTCTAACACATCTTCCTGCAATGCCAGTTTCACATTTTGTTATCATTTTTATTTTGTTATAAGATGTCAGTGACCTCTCACCAATTCTCATGATTCTTTCAAGAAAGCTTCACATTCAGAGGTAAACATACATATACTAATTTTCTATTAAATGACATGAAGAAGCCTGTCAGTGGAACAACTTTTAGATAATCAAAGCAATTCTCTTTCCTTGTTGTATTTTTTAATTCTAGTTAGTTTGCCATAAAGGACAGAATGCCAAATATAATCACAACACTAATGAAGCAGTGAGGGTGTTTCTGCACCAAAAGCTTTACCATCAAATGCCTATGGATTTATTTACCATAAATAAATACATACTTTCATTAGGATCTTTTATGGAAGAATATATAGAAGAGTATAATTTACAGTAATTTCACGACCATAAGGTGCACCGGACTATAAGGCATACCAGCCGACAGCCAGCAAAATTCGCAACATGTAGATCAGATAAGGCGCACCAGACTATAAGGTGCACCTTCTTTTGCAGCGAGGCCCCGCCCCCAGTTCCCCTGCGCGGTTGCTGGCCGAAGCCCCGCCTCAACCCGGCAGCCATTGGCCCCTGGGTCAGCCTGTGCATGTCTG
>PYHW01010688.1:773424-791692 GCA_013186435.1 Turdus rufiventris
TGTTGCAACTTTGTACTTCATATAAGGCGCACCAGACTATAAGGCGCACTTCCGGGTTTGGGGAAAAATTTTAGTCAAAAGGGTGCACCTTATAGTCGTGAAATTACTGTAATAATCTAATCCTATTACTTGTAGTCTCCTCAAAGACAGTACTGAGGTCAGTAATTTTTTCTTTATTTGATGAATCAGGAAAAACATACAAATTCTTAGCCAGTCACAGTTACAGAAGTCCTTTAGAAACTTTTCAATGCTGAGACTTTTTCTTCTGAAGAAGTATAAGCATTGTATCAATTTCAGAGACTTACTCTTTTGACTTTGATTTGCATTAAATGAAAGGCAGAAGACTTTTTAGTTTTGCTTAGACAATTTTATTTTTTAGTGTACTTTAAAGAAAATTATGTCACAAAATCAAAAATGGCTATTTTTGGTAGCAACAGAGAACATCACTATTTTTAGAGTTCAGAGAAATAGTATGGAAAGTAAATTTGATTTACCAAGGCTTATCACAGACTGTGAACTTTAAAGCAAAATAAATATTTGGTTTTGATATCATTGGTTTAGCCCTAAATAAAATAAAGTAATATGTGAAATGAAGAAAAAAGTACAGTAATTTCAGGACTATAAGGTGCACCCTTTTGACTAAAATCTTGGTCCGAACCCAGAAGTGCACCTTATAGTCCGGTGCACCTTATATAATGTACAAAGTTATAGAATTTGCCAACCTGGAAGTGCGAGCCATGAGCTGAGCTGCGAGGAGGGGGCGCCGAGCTGTGAGGTGGTGGTGGGAGCAGACGGCTGTGGCCGGCAGGAACCATGCAGGGTGTGCGGGACTGGGCAGCCCCTGGCCAGCAGCAGCCACATGGGGAGAGAGGGAGTGGGCAGCCCTGAGCTGTGGGCGGTCCTGAACCCGGTGTGGGGGCAGTGGGGCCGATTTGAGCCTGCATGGCCCTGGCAGGGGAATGACGGGGATGATGCGAGCCTACCTGGCCCCGGCAGGGGAAAAGCAGGGCTGATCCGAACCTGCCCGGCCCCAACAGGGGTAAGCCGGGGCCGATCCGAGCCTGCCCAACCCCAGCGGAGGGGGTGGCGGGGCTGATCTGAGCCTGCACAGCCCCAGCAGGGGAAAGGCAGGGCCAATCTGAGCCTGCATGGCCCCAGAGGGGGAAAAGCAAGGCTGATCTGAGCTCGCCCGGCCCCAGCGGAGGGGGCAGCTGGGCTGATCCAAGCCTGCACTGCCCCGGCAGGGGAAAAGTGGGACTGATCCAAGCCCACCTGGCCCCGAGCTGCCCCGAGCCATGGGCGGGCCTGAGACGCTGCGAGCCATGGCAGCCCTGAGCCACCCTGAACTGCAACAACCCCGAGGTGTGAGCTGTGGCCGCCCCGAGCCACGGCCACCCCAAGCCCCGCCTCGCCAGCCAGGGGTGGGCTGGAGTGCCAGGCCCTGCGCATGGGGAGGGTGCTTGGGGCTGCGCTTAAAGGCTATGCCAATCTGTGAAAAATGTTTGCAAATTGAGCACCTGCCAGTAAACTGCATGATCGCAGGACTCCGTTACTAATTCATTACTTTGTTGTGCACAGCACGGATCTTCGCGGCAAAAGAAAGTGCGCCTTATAGTCAGGTGCGCCTTATATAATGCACAAAGTTGCGAAATTTGCTGACTCCCGGAGGTGCGCCTTATAGTCCAGTGTGCCTTATGGTCATGAAATTACTGTATATCTGTAGACAAATACTTGTAAAGTGCTGTGAGTCACTAGATGTGAATATTCTCTAATCACAGAATTACAGAGGAAGAGACAAATCTGAGTCTAAAGTTCTGCCCACTTAGCTGGGCAGAATTTTGGGAACTTACTTTCACATAAAGAAAGATGTGAATAATCTAGGTTTATGTCCAGAAACAGGTATTACAAAAATATTTTTCTCAGCTGCTGCAAAGTACAGTAATTTCACGACCACAAGGCGCACCGGACTATAAGGCGCACTTTTTTTTTCCAGTGAGGCTCCGCCCCCAGCTCCCCCTGTGCGTTTGCTGGCCAAGGCTCCGCCTCAACCTGGCAGCCATTGGCCCCCGGGCCGGCCTGTACTTGGCCAGGGCATGACCGCCACCACTCCGTGGAGCGTCCCCGGGGCCGGGGCATGGCCGCCACCACTCAGTGGAGCATCCCTGGGGCAGGGGCATGGCTGCCGGCACTCCATGGAGCGTCCCCGGGGCCAGAGCATGGCCACCGCCACTCCGTGGAGCGTCCCCGGGGCCGGGGCATGGCCACCACCTGTCCGTCTGACGTCCCCAGGGCCGGGGCATGGCCGCCACCGCTCAGTGGAGCATCCCTGGGGCCGGGGCGTGGCTGCCGCCACTCCATGGGACGTTCCCGGAGCCCTGCTTCTCCAGGAGTCCCCTGGCGCTCCGGGTGACTCGATACCAGCAGGCCCTGTGCCGCCGCTGCCCCGATTTCGGTGACTCTCCCCCTCCCCACACGGCGGCTGCCCCAATTTCGGCGGCTCTCCCCTTCCCCGCGCCGGGACCGCCCAGATTTTGGCAGCTTTCCCTGCCCCTGCGCCGGGACCACCCCAATTTCAGCGGCTCTCCCCTTCCCCGCGCCGGGACCGCCCAGATTTCAGCGGCTTTCTACCCACCCCACACCGGGGCCGTCCTGATTTCAGCGGCTTTCCTGGCCCCAGCGCTGGGACTGCCCCGATTTCGGCGGCTCTCCCCTTCCCCGCGCTGGGGCCGCCCCACTTTCGGTGGCTTTCTACTCCCCCCACCCCTGGGCCGCCCCGATTTCAGTAGCTTTCTACCCCATCCCACGCCAGGGCCGCCCCGATGCTTCATGGGGGACGTCCCGATGCCGGCTTTCTCGCCCCGCAGAGCCCCTCTCCCCTCGCATCCTGACGTTGCTGCGGGGCCACTCCCTACTCCCAGCCTGGCACAGCCCCACTGCTACTCCCCCTCACAGTCTGGCCCTGATGCGGGGCCACTCCCCCTCGCAGCTCACACTTCCAGGTTGTCAACTTTCACCGCTTTGTCCCTCAGATAAGGCACACCGGACTATAAGGTGCACTTCCGGGTTCGAGGGAAAATTTTAGTCAAAAGGGTGCGCCTTATAGTTGTGAAATTTCTGTACTTTAGTCTTGTTTGCTTTCCGTAGAGAATTTCTACAATGCAAAACACAGATGTGTCACTGTCATGGACTGCTAGCCGGTCAGCAGTGAAGTAAGAGGCAGTGGTGCTGCGACCTTCCAGAAGCACCCTCAGTAAGGAGGCCATTCGGTGGCACAGGCACACACACACCCAGTCACTCAAGCACACCCTCCAGATAGCTTCTGTGAAGTCACTGGCAACAAAGAAGTGGGAAGGGTCTTTGTATAGAATTCCAAGGTTTATTCCAATCATGCATGAAGGGAATCAGGGACAAAGGCAAAAGACACAATGGAGGGTCCAGGTTTAAATATGGGGAATAAGGAGGGGCTGGAGTGGAGCATCAGGACCAATGGTTTGAGGGCTCAGGGGTGGTACAAAGGTGGGGCAAAGGATGGCAGCTAATAGGGTTGAGGGGGCAGACACTGCATGAAAATGGAGCTAAGGGGTAGACAGGGAAGGGAGAGCATTTAGGGCACATACATATAAGGGGGAAAAGGGGTGAAGAGGCCAATGGGCCAGTCAGGGAGGTGGAACTGGGCATCTTGGGAGAAGCTCTGTTCAGTCACCCTGAACAGGGAGATTTTCCCAACATAGGGTCTGTCCTTCCAATGAACCCTTATTTTGTAGGCCCACCGACCTCCACATGTCATATCTAGATCTGTTCTTATCTCCATTTACTTTACTGAAAATAAAAAAATGCTAAGCAGAGGGAAGAGCAGACAGAGGAGAGGTGTGCTGTAAAATGACAATCATCTCTGGCAGTGGTTGGAAATTGCTTTGTAGTGAGGTAAGTCCTATCAGCCCAAGCTCTGGCACAGAGCTCAGAAACATTCTGTGCTCTCAGAATAAGAGCTTAGAAAGCCATTTTTTTCATAGTAGTATAATATTTATGAGGAGTTCCAAGTGACGGTTGCTTCCCCCAAAATCAATGGCTTTTAGATTTCTTAATATTATAGGAGTATTTCTTAGTACACATGCATTGACATTCAGCTTTCAAAAGCACCTGGGATACCTTAGCGTGGTTGAACCACACTACTGCAAAAGACATTTAGCAGCACCTTTCTCTGAATCTTGGGCTGGACAAATTAATCCTGGACATGTCTCACATCCAGGACTCCTAGCCTTTCTGTCAATATCTCAGATTATCAAGATTTGAGGTGTGCATCCTGCAAAGCACCATTGTTAGGGCAATGGTTTTAGAATGCCAGCTGATGTTTTTGCAAGAATAATTTGTTTATTTGAAGGGAATTTGGTACATTTTCAGTGTGGGAAAGTAAGCAACTTGCTGCTGAATGAGCTCAGGCTTGCTACCAAAAAATCCTTGTTCTTTGCAAAGTTAACTTTCATCACATGCCATTCTGTGCTCTTCCCCTGTGAAATTCTTCCTACAGGGCAAGGCAGAAAGCAGTTTGATGACATGGACTTTCTCCAGATGAAACGTTGGTATGTATTCACAGACCTCTTTCGGCACTGACAGATCCTACACCATACAAATGCTCCTTGTTTTTTATCTTCAATAGATATATCTTTTTTGGCAGGCTACCAGTTCTTTGGGTTTGTGAATACAATGTTTTTTTCCTTTGTCTTGACTCCCTGCATCTAGTCAAGTATCAACTGCATTGCATATTGTTTTTGCTCTATCGCCTGTACAGTATAGGAAGTTTTTAAACTAACTGAATTGTATCTCATTTGATCAGTTTCATCTTTAGATTTGGCTTAATGATTGCTTCTTAAAGGCTGAAAAATAAACTGGAAAAATTATTTTGACCCTTTTTCAATCAAGTGCAAGTAGCATTTTCATAAGGTGAAACTTTATAACCATGCCAAATAATATTTCTTAATAGTAGAATCCTGAATTTAAGCATAGGACATTCTTATATTCCATCAGAGAGATGAAAGTAGAACTGAAAACACTACATTTCAGCATGCTCTGCAGGCCCTTTTCTCTACCCACTCTGTGCATTCTCAGTAGTACTGACCAATCCACACAAACTCTGACACACAGTTTGCACCTCTGTTTCCATGTGCCATGTAATGCCATAGCTTCCTAGCTGTCACAGCCTGTATCTCTTCATCTCCTTGGTACTGATACTTACATTTCAAGATCAGAATTTTATTTTTTGAGCCAATTTGAACTCATAGTTGTTGTATCAAAGTTCTTATCTCCAAATTACTTCTTGGCTTAGAAGTTTTAGCAAGTTTTAGCTATCTCTCTGTTTTAGTTGGCAACTCTGCATTCCAACTTCTGTCATCGCTCTCAAGAAGGATTTACTTTAATCATTTAAGACTGCAAGACTTACTCTTTGGTTATTTTAGTAATTTTTACTTTTCGGTTGACAGCTGCTATATTCTCTTTCCATATTAAGTCAAGCAGACCTTCAGATTCTGTCTCAGGTCTCAAGTGAACATTAACTGAAGCTACCACTTCAGTCAGCCCCTCATAACTATGATATTTTAATTCTGCTGGAGCACTTGCCTGGCCTCTTCTTCCACCTTCCAGCTAGTGAAAACTGTGCTTCACAAACGCTCTTGTTAGGAAGCAAAAAAAGAAAGAGACTCTAGATAATTAAACATAGATATTATAATAAGAGTCAATATCCAAGAGTGTTCTTTACTGCTGTTTATAGCTGGCCTATGAACAGCAGCTGTTATGTTCTCTCAGAACTTAAAGTGGTGTGAAAGATATTTCAGAAAAGATTCTACCACACTTTATAGGCAGAAAATCAGGTTTAAACTTAGTTTTTAAGTCCTCTGGCTATGCTTGCAAAATAGCAAGCACATGAAGGAAGATAGACTCCAGCATTGCACTGCAACCTCCATATATTATGACTGTATAAAATTACATTAATAATAAATTTTAATATTTTTATTTTGAATAGAAAGTTTGAGGTTTTTTGTTATTGTTAAAATGTTTTAAAGGGTTTTAGACCAAAACAGCCTGTTTAGGATACTATTTAGTCCTTACAGATAATATTTTCTTCATATATTAATTCTCAGGAGTTTTTTGGTTTTGGTTTTTAGTGTTTTTTGGTTTTTTAATGACTTCATTTAAGAGCAGATGGAACAGAACTTCTAAAATGGCATAGTTCTAGTCACAATCTAAAATTATTAACAGGGTGCATATGTGGCCAATATTTATAGAAATAAATACAGATTAAGGAGATATGTCAAATGTAGGAGGAGTTTTGAGCATTAAAATTCATATTCATATTCAATTTGTATGTTTCAAGAAGACATCATCTAATGCATATACTAGAACAACGAGGAGACTACAGTTATTACATTATTTAAACAGCTGCACTTTGGAAGGATGTTCAGAGGGCAGATATTTAATAAACATTTAACATTACTTTTATGGAAAAATTTAACAAGCTGTTGAATTAATTAATCGAGAGCTTGAACCTCCGAAACAGAGCCGCATCCAGTCAACATTACGGAAGCCATCTCAGTCTACACCTGTTCTTACCACATGAGCTGAAAACGGCAGAATCAAGTCACATCTCACTTGGACTTTATCTTCATACCATCCTAAGCACCTGCTCATTAGTCCTGGTCAATTGACTGTGGACTTGCTTTCCACTCTGGGGCCTGGATTAAAGACTGAAAGATGGATGAAGTTTAAAGCTAAAGTACTTGCTTCTTAATAATTTCCTAATGAGGAAATATTTGTGTTAATCCCTCCATATAAGTATAGATTAAAAATGCAAAAACACAAAAGTAGACTGGGATATTGGTAGTACTGCAATAGGATTCTTTTCAAATGTAATATTCTATTTTATTTGAACAGTTTCCAAAAAAGCATACTCTGAGAATATCTCTTATGTCAGACCTAAAAACCAAGATGGGAATAATCTACAACTCTGTCAGCTATATACATATATATACAATATTCATATGGTCTGAGTAATAACTTGAAAAATGTATAGATGTTTAAGTATAGTCTGAACATACTGTTTTAACATTAAAGTGTTTGAACTCTTCTGCCCAACCCCAACCTCCCCATCTAAGTTGCCTGATACATCTGCCTCATATATATTTTTTTTCTAACTGCTGCTAAAGCATTTTAGTTTCTTTAAATTTTATGTTATGTTTTATTTTTAATGTGTAAGAATTAAATACTTATAACAATTTTCTGAACAGGAATGCTTTTTTCAGTCAAGACCAAAAAAACCCCATGTAGAAAAGGTAAATGTAAAAAATTATTTCTTGAACTGCTGAATCTCCTACTGTTTTTGCCTGGGGTAATCTTCCATATATATATTATTAATTCTTAGACTCACAGTGAGTAATGACCATGTGAGTAAATTGCAACCTTTTATTAATACGCAAAAACATTGTGTATGTCTGCAAATGATCTTGCTCTTCGAAGTAGCATGAGATGGAATAGAGAAAGTTCTCCCCATTTGTCAGCTTCAGCTGCTCTAATAACTGCAATAAAGAAATTCCATCCTATTTTTCAATCACAGACTCTGTGGACTGATTAGACTTCTGATGGGTCATATCATCCAGACAGTACTTAATTTTTGATGTTCAAGTAGAAAAAAGATGAAAAAGCAAAAAAACCTCCACCAATAAATGTACATCTTCAAGTTCATTAATAAACTTGACCTGTACAACATATGACCTGTACAACTCTCCTTTTCTCTGCTGTAAGTGCTGTAAATTGCCTTTTCTCTTCAGTTAAATTTGAAACTATATCTGTTTGTACAAGGCTAAAAAATGAAATGGGAGGTTTTTTGACTGAGAATGAGAAATTAAGTCAGCACTTCAAAAAGTCTAGTTTCCATGAAAGAAAAACAGAGGTAGATTTTTCTTTTAGTATATATTGTAATATTTTACTAAATATGTATTTTAATAAATATTTTAATAAATATAATAAAATTTGTCAGGAATATGAGTAAAACAGGCAGATGATTTTCAAAGTTGTCAGGGCTTCAATTAGTCCTGACTGTTACAGTAATAAATTCTTAGGAGGCTGACCTGATATAGATGAAATAGGATTTCTGGGCCGTATGTTGCCTTTCACTTGCATTAAAGTAATTCAGACTTTTCTGTATTTATTTATAGAAACTTGACAATTTTATACATGCACTCTCAGGATCGGAAGAAAAACCTATGCTGTAAATTGGACAATCTTACAGTTAGACTCAGCCTCTAGAACCTTTTTCCCTTGTACAATACTATTTTTTCTACTATAAATTTTTTCTCTAAATGGCCTACAGTGAATAGAAGGTCAAACCAGACCTTTAAATACCAAGCCCAGGAAATCAGAATAAATAATAAATCTAGTTTATGCAAAATAAACTCTAGAATTTGCTTTTTACAGTTGTGGCAGGGATCTCACTCCTTTGCCTTCAGTGCTTCTTAGGCTAACCAAAAGCACCCATAAAATGAAAACCTAGTAATCACACAAAAACTTTTAACATTGGAGTGTATAAAAAATTAAAAACAAATCCAGCTCTCCTCTGGTAATTTCTTGCATGTAACTAATTCCTTTTGAAATAAAGCAGATAACCAGAAGACTCTGACTTTTTTTCTGATCTACTGGGAAAATGTATATTTGGGTGAGAATGATGTGATCAATGAACACACTGGAAAAATTCATCATTATTACTTACCAAGACATCTGTCTATAAAATGATATTTTAAACTTCATCATAATCCTTTTTATTTATGTTATTTCACAACCATTTTAAATGCTGCATTTACTTCCATGTCAAGGAAATGTAAGGGAAATAAGTGCAGTACAGCATCTATCTAAGAGTTGCAATTTGAGAGAATACATTCATAACGCAATTTATGTGCTTTACTTTCAAATGAAAAAATGTTAAAAAGTTAATGTGCTCCAGCTGATGCTCTCCTTACATTTTTATTTAAAGTTACTACTATAGAAGCATGGCATGAATATTAATTTTAAAGATATTAGTGTCTGGAGCTGAGAGCAGATGAGTGCTAAATGCTGGAGTGTAACATTGACTGGTGCTGGGTTCGATGAGACTTTTGTTCTTGTGAACGCTCCTTAAATAGAGAGTTTGGAGCTCCCAGCCAAACACATGTGATATGATTAGTTGGGAGTTTTGATTGATTAACACTGACCAATTGGCATCTGAATCTTAGGATGGAACTCTTTGGGTGAATTTGAGTTCCGATCTATCCTATTTTGAGTTTCAATCTATCCTATTATTGTTCACCTTGGGGCCTGTTTATCAAACCAGGCTACTTGAACTAGATCTCTTATTTATGGCTGAATTAATTGCCCAGCTACAAGCCAGCTGCAGCTAATGGATATATATATTTAGGGCAAAATTGTGTTCTATGCAATATCCACTTTTTTTAATTATTTTTTTTCCCTTTTTATGGAGAAAACCAGTAGTTTCAGTCATTTTTTAGAAAATGTTTGCAAATGTTGCTGTATTTTCTGATGGGAATATTTATTTGTCACTGATCACTGAATTGTTGTCCCATTTAATCAAAATCTGCAGACTTAGACAATGCCTTCTGTGTAATACCATGGTCTGTCTTCTTTAATTCATGTGTATTTAGGTTTATCTCTAGCCAGCATCTAAATGCCAAAAATCCATTCACTCACTCACTCACTCACTCAAAAAACAAAAAACAAAAAACAAAAAAACCCCCAACACCAAAACCAAACAAACAAAAACAACGAACCCAAAAAACCTCCCAAACAAAGCACCAAAACAAAAACCAAAAAAAACAACCAAACAAAAACCTTCATGGGTATTGAAATGGTTTGATAACTGAGTGGATGTATTTGGGATTTATTAAGAATAAGGTATGAGTGTTTGGAGTGAAGCTATGTGAATGGACAGCAATGAAAAACATATGCTGAGTAATATTTACAGAGATAAAACCTATGAAATCAACAAAGAAGAGAAATCCAAAGTAAATAGGTTGAGATGAGCTCCATTTTGGTCATAAATGTTAAAACAGTGTGGGAAATTAAGGACAGGCGATCGGAAGCTATTGCGTTGTATGGACAGATAGAACCCCTCCCCTCTGCAGTTAAAGTTACCTAACGCCCTTTTGACAGCCAGCCACACCCAGTCTGTGATGTGAGCAGACGGAAGTGATGCTGTGATCACAAGTTATATAAACCCCTGCAATCAGTTAATAAACACCATTTGCCGTCCACCATACTGGTGTTTGTGAGCTTATGGTCCGAGTGGTCTGGGGTGGGTCGCTGTGCCGTTCCCGAACCAGGTCGCTATTCCTCAGCGAAGGCAACAAAACAGATGTACAAAAAGACTGTAATTTCTTTTCATTATCTTATTTCTTCATCAGACTGTATATTGAAAAGTAGGCTAAAACTTGTTGTTGCAGTCAGTACTGTATCTACAAAAACACCAAGCTGGAACCATAATGTTCCATGACAGATCCTTTACAGAGAAGAAAACAGGTTTGAAATAGTTTTCTGGTATGGCTGGGGCTCCTCAGCGCTGTAGGGAGAGAAATGGGATAGAGTTGAGATCCAGGCCATGTGATGTGCCTGTAGAACACCATGACAGCACAGAGAGCCTTGTCTCTGCCTGACCTTGGCAAGGAAGAAATGCCAGGTGGCAGATGCCCTGCAGAGAGGAGCCTGACAGAAACTGCTGGACACCTGAACAGTCTGTGATCACTCCACAGAGGGACATTAAGAAAGCATGTTGCTGTCATGGCAGTGTGTGATAGGTTGCTTAGTGAAGAACATCCTGTAAGGAAATACTGTGTCTTCAAGGTATTAAACCAACTCATTTGTCTGAATAAATGTCTCAGTAGCCCTGCTGGTCTGAGTCCTGCCTTGGTTGTCACACAGCATAGTTTTAATAACTGTGTTATTTCAAAAGAAAATGTGCAATAGTCTCTGGCTGGATCCTTTTAGGTATTCCATAGAGGGAAGGCAATATTTAATGTAAAATTTACTTGTTTGAAGATGATGTTACATGGGATTTCTGTTTTATTATTAGATAAATCAAATGAAAAAAGGTGATGAAACAATGAAACAAAATGTGCTGAAGCACAGTACAAATATAGGTTAATCAGTCACTCCATATATTATTCCATGCTGCATCATGGTACATTTGTGGGTACATTGCCTTTGCCCTTCTCCTATGAGCCTTCTTCCATATTAGGGTTTTATTTGTCAGTAACTGCAGGTGGTACTGCAATCTTATTTTCCTAGTGCCTTGTCTCACATCTTCTGGGAGGAAAAAAGGTAATGAGAATAGAATGCACAACTCCGGCCTGCAACTTACCAAAAGGAGAAAAAGATAGGAAAGGAGGTAAAAATGGAAGATTATTTTCTTTAGTAAATACGTATTTCAATGGAATTAAGCTAAGTAAGGCTGCCCCCCATCCTTTGTATTTATGGACTGTTGTGTTGGTTCAGACTATTGGCCAAAATCTTGCCTTCAGTAGTGTGCTGCAAAGCCTGCTCTCCAAGGCTTGTTACAAGGTAATGCATCTGCTGGTGGTCCTTCCCAGGAATCCGTAGTAGTTTAAATGTGTGAGCCACAAAACTTCTTCAGAACTATGTGACCTATTTTGAGTGTAAGCCATCAATGTAATGTTAATAGAAAAACACCTTAAAATAAGTTGAAAACAAAATCCAAATACAATTACAATGCATTTCAAGTCAACTGTAAAGGTTACAGGAAGAGTTTTGGAATATATCTTCTTGGAAAGTTTTAAATTTAAATAGAAATAAATTCAAGAATTATAATGGAACAAATTCCTTGAGGGAAAACATTGTTTTGGGCAGCATTTTCTAGATAACATTGCATAGCATAAGGTAAACTACGGCAGTAGTCTATTGGAAAGTCTTTAATGCATAATTTGACATTTGAGAAATAGTCAGGCCTACTTTTAATATTTGTCCTCTGCTGATCATTTGTTAACTGAGATCTTTAGGTCTATCAGGCAGAAACATTTTTCCACTTAGCATCCTTTCCTCATGTAATCCTTCCTGAACGGCATCTAAAGGAGCTCTAATTACAGGTAAAGTGTTCATGTAAACAACTATCAAAAAATAATGACTCTGAGCCTGGTCTCTTGATTATTTTTGGACAGGCTTTGCTCCTTAAGTGGAGGCTCTGAGACCTTCTAAGCTGGGAAAACTGTGCATTGCTTGAAGACAATCTCATCCAACAACAGCTGAATTTATTTGTAGTAGATCAGTTTCAATAAAAGAAATCACACAGGAGCCACTCTGGAAAGGTCACCAATATGTTAATTGGAAGTTATTTGTGATTCACATATCATAAATGTATCTCCAGCCATTCTTTCATAGAACAGAGGTAGAATTGTAATTTTATGTAGTGCTGTTGTAGTTTGATTTTGGTAGTGAAGTACCACCTTTCACACAATATTGCCTGTTTAAAGCTCTCACCCTGGCAATGCGATCTGAACTGAATTTTCTCCTCCCCTTGAGGAGATGAAAAGGAAAATCCTGGCTTTTGCAACAATGCTGTAACAGTGTTACTCTGGTTGAAAAAAATCTCTGAATCACGCAGAAATTTTTATACCAAAGTGAAGAGGATGTCCCCCAAAACAGCTAAGCGCTGTGTAGGGCACACATACCTTGACTCTGCCTAAAATTTCCACTTCTGCCAGTTTTCCTGGATTTGGCTGTATTGTTGGTGACTTCAACTGAATATTTTTAGCATGAGTAGGTTTCTTATATATGAAACATTCTGAGTACATTTTAGCTCCACTTTTGACTCTGAATGATTTTTGCCTCACTGAAGTCTATGGAATGCACCAGACTTCAAAGTGGTAAGTATTAGGCATATTTTGATGCTCAGTTGTCAGTAAAGTGCAAATAAGAGAATTTTTGCTGCTCAGTCTGGACATAAAGACCACAGAAGTGAATGACCTTTGGTTATAGTGCTTCCAAAGCTCTTCTTATGGAAGATCTTAATACATTTAAATTGAATTGAAGTTGTACATTAAAATTTTTTGTTATCAAGCTTGATAATACTGCAGTTCCAGAAGGTGGGCTAATTGATCTCTAAATGTTTTTTCAAGGTCCAAAGTTAATTTAAAAAAAGACAGACAGAGTTTATCTTATTTTATATTGAAGACTCACACTGTATTCCATCCAGTTCATTGGTGCCACCAAGTAACGATCTCTGGTGAACTATACACATGCTGAATGACAAATGATTAACAAAGATAAGTACCACATTCCTTTATCAATTGTATTAATGGTCGTTTGGCTTTTTTCCTTTTATAAAAAGTTCATATTTTCAGGCTGCTTTTAAAATAGTGTTGAGGTTTAACCCCAGTCAGCAATCAAGTACCACACAGCCACTCATCTGCTTGCCCTCTGTGAGGAGGGGAGTTGGAAGGGAAGTAGAACTTCTGAGTTGAGATGAAAGCATGTAAAAAAAAAGAGATAAAATTAATAATAACAACAGCAACAATAGCAACAATAACAATAACAACTGTAATCGCAAGAAAAGAGAGAGAGGGAGGAATAAAATCCAAGAGAAAGAAATGATACACAGTGTAGTTGCTCAACACATTGAAATATGCTCAGTCCAACCCTGGGCAGTGCTTGGCCTCTCTCAGACAACTGCCCCTAGTTTATGTGCTGGGTAAGATGTTCTATGGTGTTGGAATATCTCTTTCCAATTACCCATTCAGGTCACCTGGCCATGCTCCCTCCCAGCTTCTTGTGTACTTCCTCATTGGCAGAGTTTGAGATATTGGCAAGTTCTTAACTCAGCGTAAGCACTGCTTAGCAAGAGCCGAAACATCAGGTCATCATTCTTTATCAACATCACCTCACACTGAATCCAAAGAACAGCACCTCATCAGCTACTGGGAAGAAAATTTACTTTATCCCAGCTGAAACCAGAATAAACAACATCCAAGAATTTCTCCCTTGTTAATATTTTTCCAGTATTCTTTGAATAGTAGTAAGTTACATTGCATTCCTTGTGCAGCTACGCAGACATGTTTATTTTTACTCCAATACATATTTTCATGGTCAGGTGTTCTTAATTTTTTCAAGCAAAGTAGAAAGTGTGAGTTATTTTCTAATTTATCTGGTTGTTTATTTTCCAATAATTATTATTTGTATACAATCTATCAATTAATGATAAAACAAAAATATTAATTTAAGAGTTCTCCAAGGCTTTAATTCTCATGCTTTTCCTAGCAAGTCTGCTACTCTGCAAATGCAAAGATATAAATCTGGTATTCAAAGAGTATCAGGAGTAGACATGTGGCTGTAAGTTGAAGAGATAGCTACAAACCTGTCCTAGCAAATTCCCTTAATCTAGTGCTTGCTTAGTTTATAGAGTAGTGAATATATTTAAGTTATCTAATAAAATTCCTGTTGATTAATGGAGAACTTACCAAGATAATTTTAAATGAAAAATTATCACAGGATGAGGACATAAATATTTCCTTTTTTTATTATTATTTTTTATTGGTGTTTTACCCTAAGTTTTAATATCTTAAATGAGTATCTTAACCGTCACATTTCTGATTGTATTACTTGAGAGCAGTGGAGGATGTAAATATTTTGTGTTTAAAATCCAATTCATTCAGCAACTGTTCTTTAATATCTGAATAATTGGAAAGGTATTCTTACTTGCAGTTTTCCAAGCTAACATCCTCTTTATCAAATTTCTCTCTTATGAGATTTTTTTTTCCTTTTGTATTTCATTATGATGATCAGAAGCAGATTTTTATTTCCCAAGGACAACATTTTCTATGTGCGCTAAAATTATATATGCACGGAGGGTGAGATGTGGTTAGCCACTTATATTTTTCCTTGTTTCTTTTCTAGTTTTAAGTCCATTGACCAATCAGCAAATATATATTGTCTTGGCAGCACTATACTACTAACCAAAGAGACCACCACTTAGAAAACAGCTAAGGCCCAAACTCAATTGTTGGAATATTTAAGCAGCTAAATGAAAAGCTTATGTGAAGATTAAATCACTGGAGACCAAAAATGGAAATGCAAATCAATCAGCATTTCTCTCACCATTACCTCTTCATAAATATAAAGAAATTATGTAGTTGTTTAGCACTATTGGTTTAAGAAGACTATATGCTAAAACAGACTTATACATTTGGGTCTTGGGCAGAATCTTGGAATGCTTGTTTCCTTGCTGTGTCACAGACTTCTGCAGAAATCAGTTATGCTCAGAGCCTCCAAAGACTATTTATTTGCCTGTTACTGATTGCAATATCAAACATCTTTGAGAACATCATCTCCACAGAAGCAGCAACAAATTGAATAACACTTAAGTGGTGCATATTGGGGTTAAATATGGCACAGATTGGGTGGTGTATGAGTTGGGGAGCAATGGAACATTGGTGAAGCATGTATAAATTAGTAATTTTTTTTTTTTTTGGTTTTACACTTCAGATTGATGGGTACACATGAAGAATTATACATGTCCACATTCCTGAATTAAAGTTTAAGGTCAGAAAAGAAGGTAAAGTAATTGTATTCAACGTTACAACACAGCATACTGTTCCATTTTTAGGAACACGCAACTGGGAAAAATATTTAGAAAGCCTCTCCCCCGAAAAAACCCTGTGTAAAATTGCATCTATGAAACGTCTAAAAAGACAACACACAAGATTTAGCATACATTTTCAAACAGGGACTCTCAGCAGTCCTAAATACAGCACTGGTCGTTTATGTTCAGTTAAAAGGGTAATAACAAAAGTCACCCGCAGTTGAAGCAATTGTACTGTAGCTGCTGTGGTGTCTCTGGGAACTGTGATAGCCCAAACCTGCTAGGAAGATTGTCAGGTTCTCAAAACAAAATGCTACAAGGAGCTAATTGATTCATCTGGGAGGAAAAGTAAACAATCATTTCTTATGATAACTTACCTATTTTATAAAATTATAATATTTATAATTAAAAATAAATATTTAACCTATCTTGGCTCTTCTTTCAACAGCCTCCTTATTGGTCTGTCCTTAGCTGAAACAGACTAATTCAAAATACCTATCTTCCTCTTATGAGCAAATAAATCTTTAACCAAATCTGGCCAGGCCTCTTGTCTCATACCAGTTCTCAAGGACTGAATGTTTGGTTCAATTAATTGGAAAAAAGTGGTGTAGTTTCCTTTTTGTGATTATAGATGTTTCTGTAATTCCAGGGACAATTCTCTGTGGGGGAGAAAATTTTCCACCATTGTATTCTGATAAAAAAGGGTGACCAGTAACAGTAGTGTTCCCATTAGTGTTGTGATCCTATATCCCCTATATTTAAGGATATGCTCGAAGCTCACTTGCTACAGTAGTTAACTAGTTACCAGATGACCATTACTGAGGCCAGTTATCACAGAGCAACCTTTGTCTGCTCTGGTAAATTCTTTAAAAAGCTATCAAAGCTGCCCTCTAGACTTGTTGTCCTACCCAACACTAATTTCTAACACATATACTGAAAAATGAGAGAAAGCCCTAATTGGCACAGACCCCCCTATAAAGAAATAAAGACCAAAAGAAATAATGGCAGTAGTTTTTTCTAATCATTTAGTAGTAGACAGGATTGAATTCAATTGTCTGGGAGTATATCTTACCTGTATTGTACCAATATGATATAACTGTATTGTCTTCTGTGTTTTCAGCCCTGTTGCATCTCCCCAAGAAGGTCTAGCTACTTTGGAGAGAGTACAATGACAAATTTTATGGCTTTAAATTGTAATGCATGTGCATTTCTTCATGTACATCAGGCCCTTAAATGTACACATGGCACAAATCTAAATTAGATTTGTTCTCTGAACAGCAATGCCTTAAGTTTGTTCTCTCAGAGGTAAGGCCTTAAATTCCTTTATGATATTCTTCATGTTCTCAGATTAATTAATTCCTCTATGTTTTGTAGTGACAGAGGAGATTACAGGACCTCTAAGAAATGTTTTAACAGCAACCTTCTAGGATACAGAAGCTGCCACTAATTCTTGTTGTCTTAGTAAGTAGTTCAAAATATCTTTGTAAACAAATACTGAAATAGGGGACATTTTTGTCCTTCTGAACTTCTCACTTGAGAGGTGGAGCTTCAAGAGAAGCAGCTGGAGTTGTAGTACAACATGAAGTGCAAAAACTGCCAGCCAGTATCAGTACAACATCTGCTGGCATTCTACAAGTTTTCTAGGAGTATCTGTTAGAAGAAAAGACTCTGGTATGGGAGTCATCACTGAGGAAGATCTGTATCCTAACCCTTGTCCCTGGCAGGCATCAATTTAAGTTGTGGTGATACCAAAGAAAAAAGTTCCAAGGGATTATGGAATCGTGTCCTGGTGTGAAGTTATGGTGGCTTGTATTCCCAGTTGTGTGTTCTGTTTAAGTGAAGGTTTGTTTTATCTACTTATCAGTTAGCTCCCCTCCCCCATCGTCTGTGCTTAGGGGAGGCTAGGTTTTCAAGCTTTGCTGGCTCTTGCTTGCTTGCTCCGCTTGTTTGCTTGCTTACTCGCTCGCTTGCTTGGCTCGGCTTGCTGGCTTTAGTTTTGCTGGCTTTTGCTTATTAGTTAGTTTAGTTAGGCAATCCAATCTCTTTCCCTGGACTGATTTTTTTGTTGTTGTTGTTGTTCTTTCCTTCTTTCCCTTTCTGTATACCATCTGAACCTGTTCTGGACCAGGACCTGGAAACACTGAAGAACACCGGGACTCTGCAATTTGAGATCTGCAGTCATTCCCGGCGCCGGAGACTGATGCCACTCGCAGGAGAGATTTTCTGAGTTTGTCATCCTCTCACACCGGTGAAAGAGTTTTTTTGTCATCTGGGGCTGTTCATTTTCTTTTCTTGTGTTGGGGAGTGTTTTGTTTGATTAATAAACAGGTTTTTTCCACTTTTCCTCTGAGGAAATTCTTCCTGAACCCCGTGGTGGGGGAGGAGTCTTGGGGGTTTTGTTTTCTGGGGGCTCCTTCTGGAGGTTTTCCCTAAATTTGCCCTAAACTAGGACAAATATTGGCGCCCAATTGTAGGGTTCGAGAAAGTGGAAAAAACTTTGTTCTAATAATGTTATTTGAATTCATAAGGTCTCATGGGGTAGAGGCCTGCATATGTTCTTGGTCCCTAGGGTTTTTTGAGGTCTTAATACCTCTGTGGTCCCTAGGTTTATTTTCTCATCCAGAAATAGCTCCGGTGTTGTCCCTA
>PYHW01010688.1:820074-842371 GCA_013186435.1 Turdus rufiventris
ACCAATGAAATTTTATAACATTTACATTTTATGTAATTTTACTAATCATGAGGGAGGGGGGAAATGTGGAGAACAGGGACATGCGTGCAGAAGATATCGGGCTGTATGGTTAGTCAGAAACCCCCCACCCTTGCAGTCAGACCTTTGTCCCTTACCTGATTGCACCTAGCTGGACGTGAGCTGAAGGAAATGACACTGTGACTGCCCGAGCTATAAAAACCCTTGTGACCCCTCAATAAAGGCCATTTGCCGTCCACCACATTGGTGTCTGTGAGCAGATGGACCGAGTGACCCTGGGGTGGGTCACCGTGCTGGTTCCTGAACCAGGTCACCACGCCTTGTTATTGCTTGCTCAGATTATAATAAATTACCTTTAATTGACTAATGTCAATTCACATAAAATTTATAACACTGGGAAGCCTGTATCAATACTCAGCAACTCTTCTGGCTAAGAAATTTTTCCATATTCAGTCTAAATCTCCCCTGCCACAATTTGAGGCATTTCCTCTCATTCTGTTGGTTGTTACCTAGAAGGAGAGACCAACCCCTACCAGGCTACAGTTTCCTCTCAGGAAGCTGAGGAGAGTGACAAGGTCCCCTCTGGGCCTCCTTTTCTCCAGGCCGAACACTATCAACTCCCTCAGCTGCTTCTGATCAGACTAATGCTAGAGACCCTTCCTCAAAACTGCTGCCCTTCTCTGGATTCACTTCAGCCCTTCAATGTCTTTCTGTTCATGAATAGCCCAAAACTGGATAAAGGATTTGATGTGTGACATCACCAATGCTGAATACAGGGGTATTTATGTCCCATGCTGCAACAAACTTTAGATGCATCCCAGTTGTGCTATTAATCCATTCACCCATGGTGACTGGGGAGTGGGGAGGGCATTTCAGGATCTTTCTTTATAACACTTATAATAAAGGCTTACTTATTTACATTACTACAAGGTGCTATTCTGAACAGATAGATCAGAATCTATGTTCTGGCATTCTACCCTACTAGCCATCATGGCCAGTAAAGAACCCTTCCATTAAGAGACAATTTTTAGAAATACCTGAAAATATACATGAAAGTGTGTGAAATATTAGTTTAAGATGTACTGGTCACTGTCATAAAGTGTAGAAACGTGGAGGAAAAAAAGCAAGTAGAGCAAGGAATACCTAGCTGGGCTTAACCATGCTGCCAGTGGCATCTAGCAGGACTGTTTTGGACATTAAGAGGTGAGTGACAGAGAACAGAATTAGTCCAAATTAGTCCAAAAGACTGAGATATAGTTACTCCTAGAAGACCTTTAACAACCACCTTGTCTGAATTCTAGTGATGCTTTTTTCAACCTAGAAATGAAACAAGACACACTTTTGAGATAATGTTGGTATAAACGGTAATATAAAAACTGGTCTTTATTGGAGGCCTCCAATGGCAGTTGCGAAAAAATATCCACAAAACCCCATCCACACGGGGGTGCATACAATTTTATAACTACAGTAATTTCACGATTACAAGCCGCACTGAGTATAAGCCACATTTTCGGTGTGTGTCCACAAAGTTCATGTCTTTGTCAACACACAAGCCGCACCCAATTATTAGCCGCACTTTCGTTCGCAGCAAGGACCCACGTGCAACAAAGTTGCCAAATACTGACAGAATTGCGAGATGATGGCATTTACTGGCTCGGCTTGGGCTGTGAGGGCTCGGGGTTGCCGATTGGGCCAGGTGGCCCAGCTCGGCGCTGCCACTCGGCGGGGNGGGGCCACTCGGGGCCGGCCGCCACTGGGCTCACTCGCCCTGGCCCGGCGCTGCCCTGCGGTGGCAGGGGGCATGGAGGCCACTGGCACCCGCGGCAGTGGTAGGAGGCAGGGATGGAGCCCGCTGGCTTCCATGGCGGTGGTTGCAGGGGGGGGACGGGGGAAGGGAACCCCCCCATGGCCCCCGAGCCACGGGGCCAGCAGGAGGGAGGCCCCGGTCTCTCCCCGGGGCTGCCGTGCAACAGAGTAACAATTTGTAACAATCGTGAAATGCCTGGTTTTACTGGCAGGTTGCTCAACTGAGCACCTCGGTTTGCACTTCCGGGCTTGGAACTGTCAGAAAATTATTCACATATTAGCCACTCCTGAGTGTAAGCCGCATTTCTGATGTGGGAGCAAAATTTTAGTCAAAATGGTGCAGCTTGTAATCGTGAAATTACTGTAATTAACTTAATTGACAAAAAAGCACCAGTTAGGAGCACAAGTGATGATGCCATTCTCCCCACCAGTAAATCCCCTTCTAAGTCCTCCCCTCTCAGATGGACACTAAACTTAGTAACAAAAATGTGCCTTAAAGAGCTGTTTTTTGGCCTGGATTCCTAAGGAGAAGCAAGATAGGATAGGGGCTTTGCAATATATTTGGTCTTTCTGCCTATCAGGGCAGGGAAAGGTACTAGGAAAAATAGCTACAGATGCAATAATAGACAACAGTAGGCTACAGAGTTCCAAATATATCTGTAAAGAATACAGAGAATATATATAAAAGCAAAACAGCATAATTATTAGGCATCACTAGCTCAGCAAAAGGTCTAGGTTTTTAGTAGTTACTTGTTGCTGGCAAATGGCAATATGCCAGGAGAAATCAGGACTTAAATTTTAGAGACAGAGTTGATGCAAAGTCTTTAGTATCCATGTTCATGAGCTTTTTAAAAGGAGTTAATATTTTTTTTCTTTCATTTGCTTTACATTTGGATGATAGTACCTTACTGACCCTTGCCTGATGGACTGACAACTTTCTGTTGGTTACATTTATGCTTATTATAAAAAGACCTTCAAATTTGTTAAAATAAACAGCACAAATTTATTTGGTTCATATATGGACTAATAATATGATTCTTGCTGAATATTCTTCAGTTGATAGAGACCTTGAAGAACTTGTGGGCACCTGATCTGGGTGTATTACTTCCAAATAAATTATACATGTACTTTCAAAATCTCACATTTATTTAATTATCCATGTGTGTCCATGCTTTATTCAGGACACTTCACACTGAGTTAGAATCCTATACTTCAAAACATGAGAAACTACTTTACTACTTCCTGATGCATCACTGAATATTGATATATAAATGAATATTATTTGTTTATTTGCAGATTGCCGAGTAGTCCAGATCCACCAGTGTATTTTTCATTATTTAAATTTTCTTTCAGTAGCTCTGTGTATTGAGATAACCTTTTTTTATAATAATTATCATAATAACTTTATGTTTTCTTATAAGGAACTGATAAAAAAAGACAATCAATATCACAGAAACATAAAGGACTCTGTTTTCATAGGAAAAAAATATCCAAACCAAAACATGAATATGTATAAGTTTTAACTAAATTTCTGATTATTTTTCTGAATTGAGTTTGCTCAGTATTTTGGTGAGGGCTATTTTCTCACCTAGAAGTCCATACTGGAATATTCTTGTTTTCCCTCCCTCTAAGATGATTTCAGTGTTCAATGATTTATCAGTGATCCAGCTAAGTAGTTTCTGAAAGGTTTATTAGAATCTGCTACTTAGCATCTATGCAAGCTTTTATTACATTTGAAAGCACTACAACAGCCATCCTTCACTTCATACACAATAAACTCACAATTATTAGACATACCTTTTTCTCAGGTCTTGTTACGATATCATTGAATGCTTTTTTTGTTCCTTGTATCACAGAAAAAAAGAAGAAATTCTCTCATTCCCAGATGCCAGTTTAATTTTTGAAACTTTATTTCCCTTGTTGATTTACAGAAATTTTATCTTCTAATTTATGTTAATCACCAAAAGTCTCCTTTTCATTCCAGGAGTAATAGATTTCTTTTATGTTTTAGAAATTCTTCTACTTCACTCTGCCTGTGAATACTTCCTTCCAATAGATAACTTGAAATACAGTTTTATTACTTCCATAAGCCTGAGGGGCACCAATTGTGACTGATGGCATTTTGGACTCTGAGGTATTGGCCACAACCCTCTGGATTGGACATATCATCTCAGGAACTTCTAGGCTGTGCTTCACGTCTTGTTCAACTGTTCTATTGCACTAAGTTATGGTTTGTGTTGCACTGCAATGGTTTGCTTTGTATTCCCCCCTGAGTTTATGGAGTTGGTTCAGTCCTCCCCGGCCCCTCCCCACCGGTGGGATCTCATTGGTTTAGTTCGGTTTTTTTTCTTTTCCCCCTCCCCTCTGCCTGAGTTTAAAATTCCCTGCCATGCTGTGGATCCGTCTCTCTCTCTTCTCTCTGAATTGTTCGTTAACAAACTTCTAGACTCTATCTCGGGAAGAGGAGCCTCCTTTATCTTTTGCTTTCGTGCACGTGTGTTCCACACTCTACTCTGGTTCAGAGCTAGCCAGAGGGACCGGAGGGAAGAGGAAAAACCCACATTCAACCAAAATATGTCTCTGACTTTAAAAAGAGAAGGATTATGGCCTTTCTTCCTTAGTAGCTGCTGTCAAGGCTAAACATTTTTTGAGAGAAAAAAATGTCCTTAAATAAGCTGAAATCTGACCTGAAGTTATTTAAACATTTTTCTCGCACAGAGCAGAAAAACCTAAATGAATAGAATATACCTGAAAAACCAAGGAAAATGTTAATTCTTCTTCCTTAAATGACACGCCCTTTTAGAAAGGGAGACTATCAATGCTGTCCTACTATTCCTTATCCCACTGGGCCTACAATTATCACATCTATTACATTCATGTTACATCTAGTGTATGTAAGACACAATCCACAAGCAGTTCATCTCACCTTCCTGACACAAGGATCATTGTTCTTTTTGGGTTTGTGTTTGTTTTCTTTGCTGGTTTTTAAAATACCTTAAATTTCCAGTATCTTCTGTTTATTTTGCCTACTGCAATTTACAATCCTTGTTTTTATTCCTTNCCCCCCGCCCCTACCTTTGCATATTGCATATATTTTTTACTTCTTAACTGATCACCTTTTCACTTGGAAAGTGACACTGTTTTACAACTATATGTATTTTCTAACAGCAATTTTAAGTGAAACAAAAAAAAGCAGGTACCAAGTAGTAGGAATGAACATTGTAAGAGTTATTTTTCCCGCTCATTAGTTATTAGTTATTAGTTGTTATTAGTTATTAGTTGTACTTGCAGCACAGAGAAGGCACCTAAACAATATGGCTATATTTTATTTCTACATTCATCAGGACAGAAACAAATAGTAGCATAAGCTGGGTGAACAAATTGCCTTAAATGCCGAACACATTTTGTCAAGTAGACTGTAAGAAGACACATTTTGTTAATTGGTTTATTGAATGAGAATCCATGACTCATTATTCTTAACCCTAGCAGACTGCTAACAATATTCTGATGATAAAATAAGTAACCCCAGAGGGAATACAACATGCCACACAAAGAAGGTTTTCATCCCTGTTAACTCCAGTCAATGCACACTGGATTTTTTTCATTGTTTTGCCTAGGGAGTAAGACTAATATTGTAAACAACAAGGAAATTCATACAGGGCATTTTTTGCTTCTGCTCCTTTCTGTAAATGACCTTTACTCATGTGGCCCTAATCATAATCTGAATTTTGTCTAAGCATCTTATGATGGGAATTATACTGTGCTGAAAATACTGAGCAAGAGATTTAACAGACTTCTACAAGGGAAAATTTGTAGTAGGAAAAATGTTGGAAAAAATTATTCACTTCTCTGTTGTCATTAGATATTTGTTTGTAAAGGGCTCTTCAGTGGCTTAATACCACCTTAACTGTACAGTGAGTTCACTCTCACTTCTGCAAAATACTAGAGATTTTTATTTTATACTAATTGTTTAAAATGGGGTCTAATGGTTCATCTAATCTAGATACTGTTTGAGGGCATTTATTGCTGAAATTTTAGACTATTGGTCTAGATAAATTGGTCCCTGACGTCTTATAAACTAAGATCGAAGAACTGGAAAATTCACAAAATGTGGTCCAAACTGCTCAGTCCACACAACCTTGTCCCACTAATTCTACAAGAATTAGAGGAATGAGAATTAACCAGGGTACTAGAATTAACCCTTCCTACTCAGACTGCAGTAAGCCACTGGGAAGCGCCCAGTGCTAACTGATAGGGGGATGCAGTCCACTGTGCTCACTGAATCACGGAATCGCAGAATCACTGAATCATAGAATGGGTAAGGTTGGAAGGGAGGCTCATCTGATCCAACCTCCTGGCTCAAGCAGGGCTATCCCAGAACACATGGCACAGGATTTCTCCCAGATGGCTTTTGCGTATTTCCAGTGAGGAAAACTTGCAACCTCTCTGGACGACGGTGAGGACCCAATTTAGTTTCGATTTGTCTCAACACTGGTTGTCAGAGGCATGTGGGGGAAGGTGGGCACATTTGCTGCTTGCAGGAGGCAGCTAGAAGGTGGGTGAAAGCCTTGTCTCTGGGGAGACTTTGCCTGATAACACCTCACATGGGACAGACAGGCAGCAGGAGACATGGTACCCTCCAGAGGGGTTCTCCAGTCAGATGGCAAAAAAGACCCATGGATTGCAGTGGGGCACTGGACTAGGCCAATGGTCTCCTGTCAGCAGGCAGACCTTAGGAGGAGCTAAGGGCATAAAAATAACTGCAGGACAAGCTCCAGACTTTTTGGGTCTTGAGCTTTTTTTTTGGGTCCAGGCTGCTGAGGCTTGCTGGATCACTTATTCCTTTGCTCTAACCCTGGCCTTTTTAAATTCATTTTGCCCTGACCCCAGCCTGCTTTTTTGGATTTCCTGCACTCACTGACCTCCCTTTGCTCACCCTCACACCTGTCCTGCCCTGGTGTCCCTGACTGTCACCCTTTCACTTTGCCTCCGCATCCCTGCCTGAGTTACCGCTGCTCAATCCTGCTGCTCCAGCCCAGCCAACTGCTGCTCTCCTCACCGTGACCCTGTCCAGGATCACGGGCTTCCCGTGCAGGTGCCCACTCAGAGCGTGTGCCAGTGCCTGTTGCTGCAGGAACCGTGCCTTGGAGCCGCGTCTGTCTGAGAGCTGCTCCTGCTCGTTAGCACAGCCTCTCCACGCTCTACACTCTCTGCTCCACTGATGGTAACTTCTGCTTTTTCTCTATGTCCCCTCTCTCTTCCCCCCTTCTCAGGCTCTCAGATTGAAGGTTTGGCCTAATTTTGTTCCTGACTACATAATTCTAAAAAGAACTCCCTGCAGTGTCCCTCAGTGGAATGTGATAACATGTTCCAGTGTGGATGTAAAGCTCTTCCTCATGTTCAGGTGGACCTTCCCATGCATTAGTTTCTGCCCATTGCCTCCTGTTCCATTGTCTGGCACCACTGAGCAGAGTCTGGTCCATTCTCTGACACCTGCCTTCATATTGACAGACACTGCTGAGGTTCCCTCTTTTCTCGAGACTGAACAGACTCAGCTCCCTCAGCCCTTCTTCATGAGAGATGTTCCAGTTCCCTACCTTTGCAGCCCTCCACTGGGCCCACTCCAGAGCTCCAAATCCCTCTTACATTGAGGACCCCAGAAGTAGACACAGAACTCCAAATATGCCTCATGAGATCTTAGTAGAAGGGCAAGATCCCCTTGTTTAACCTGCTGGAAATGTTCTTCCTTGAACTTCCCCCTAATTCTTATCACCATAGTTTGATATAAAATACCAGTACGGTTTTTAAAAAATTTGCAGCAATTATTTATGTCAGAAGAATTCTTCAGGCCTTTGACTGTTACTAGAAACCATTTCTGTTTGTAAAACTCAAACTAATCCATATTGTATTTGATTTTAAAACAATTTGGTAAGAATAGATTTATTTATATTATTACTTACATGAACATTTATTTTGAATGTTTAACCATTTAGAAGGAACATTCTAGTATCTAAATAAACATTTTTCTTCCAATTATATAATATTTTGAAAGTATTATTTTAGTCTTTTATTTAATTACTAGGTAGAAGCATAATGAAAACATATTATTTAAATGAAGAGCTATTTAATGACTTGTTAATGAAGGCAGGTCTTTCCTTTAATCAGATCTACGGGTCAAAAATATTTTGCCTGTATATATTTCCAGAAGAACACCTGGAAATAATAATGTTTGGTTTCTTCAGCCCTGCAATTTGCACTTATTTCTAGAAAATAATCCCTTGCAGTGCATAAACAAGCCTAAGATGGTAAACACCTTGAGTTACATTCAAGAGAGTCATCTTTGATTTTAGCATCAGAGACATGTTTTTAAAAAACACCTTATATCATCAGGGAGAGATGCATAGACATATCGATGGATTCTAATTCATCATCTAATTTTTTAATCTGTTACTACTAATCATAGGTACAACCTCTGTTGCTATCACATACTGAGCTTCTTCACTCTAATGGTAATGGTCCAAATAGCATGTTTTACAAATTATGCATATGCTTATGTGAACCCACATATTAATGTGTGTTTGTGTAACATTTATTTGCAGTGCTGGCTGCTTGCTCATTCTGCACCTGGCCCACAGCAAGAAAGAGAGATAACAGGAAGGGCAGAAGTGGGACAATTTTTGGATCAATGAAAAATAGGAGGAGGAAAGGGGAAAACGACAAGCAACACAAAGGAAGTTCCTCATCTTCTGCCATAAGTAGATGAGTGCCTCATCAGTTTCTTAGCAATGGCCACCTTGGAAGACAAAAATTCCTTTTCTTCTTCCTGTCCCAGGTGAGTGTGACATTATGAGGCACAGAACTCACTGTAGGACAGCTGTTTCAGCCCATCTTCTTACTCACTCCAGTGCAGTTGTTGGAGACATTAGAACAGTCTAGAAGTCTTTAGGTAGACAAAACTTTGATACTGAGCAAGTATTGCTCAGGAATATTCAAAATAGCAGTGTGCTATCAATATAGGTTTAGTCACAAACTCAAAATATAGAACCTTGTGGTCTGTTGTGAAGAAAGTTAACATCATCCCAGCCAAAAGTTACTGTTGTCTCTTCTGGCCCACTAATCCTAAAGCAAACTAAAGCAGAGTGAGGATTCTACATGTTGCAGAGGATATTGAGAAAGTGGGTTAACAAGAAACAAAGATAAAGTTGCCTGTTAGGTACCAGACAGTTTGGATTCTTTGTAAAACCATAATAGAAAATACTATCCTTATTGACTGGGTGTGAAGGGATAAAAATTAAATGTATATACAGACCATAAAACTACTTTTCTCTAGCCAGAGTAATTTAATTTGTATTTGATCACAAATGCTAAAGATTTACTAAAGCTGAATTTTACCAAGTTTTTGTAATGGGATAACTTATTTCCTCCCCGCGCCCCCCCCACCCCCCCCAGACAAATACAAACTATACAGCATTTCAATTGTCACTCTTTCAGCTCCAGCTGTAGGATATGCCTCATAATGGGAAACTGTATTTCCCCCCACGTAGCTTTAGCACTAATTAAGGATTATTGTAAAATTCAGTCAGGTCTGAAATGCCTGAATAAATGGTTCTGGGATGAATATTCTGAAGAGCAGAGGGCAGGCACCTTGCTGAATATTCAAATATTTTATGAAAACACAGCAAAGTTTTAAAATATTGCAGGGGCAGCACTCATTATTTATCATAATAAGTATAGTCCTAGAAATCTAAAATTCTAGCTGCTACCCAGTAATTTGGATGTCCTATTGCACTTCTGGTTAGAACCAGGTTGCCCTTCTATCAGTAGGTAAATTGAGAGACAAGTACGTGCTGTCAGTAGGAATCTAGCAATTAATCGGTTTGCTGGTGAGAAATATTTAATTGTAGTTTAGAGCTAAGAAATGTATGAGCATTAGAGAAAAATTCAAAATATATAACAGTTTCTCTCATTTAGTCTTTAACACTTACAAACCCACACATGCTTCCAGAACATACAGATATTTTTTGAGTGTTACATAGAGAAAATACAATTTTTTCCTTCACATTAGGGCTGTCAGGATTTCATAGGGATTCTTCATTATATTGACCAAGCAAAAGACCACTATAAAAGTAATTCTTGCACTGCCCAAAGTGTACCCTTTCGATAAATAACTTTTTTATTCCTTTTTCTCTGTCTAGTCTCTATTCCATGTCAGCATTCCCAGGCATCAATTAGAGTAATACATCAAGAACAACACATGATCAGACAGTGTAATGAATATATTTGTATTTCTATATAAAATATCTAAACATATAACACATATATATATTTATATGTATATACTATATTTAACATATATATACTGCAATGTCATTGACAGCTAGCTAGGGAACTATTTGTGCTCTGATGACAATAGAATTTGTTCATATTATCTACTCTAATTCTACTTTCCTGCAGTTTGAAGCCACTGGCCCTTCATCCTGTCACTACATGCTTCTGTAAATAGCCTGTCTTCATCTTTCTGTGGATTCTCTTTGGGTACTGGGATTCAGCCTGAAATTAGGTCACCCAGAAGCCTTCTCTTCTCCAGGCTGAACAACTTAAATTCTCTCAACCTTTCCGCATAGCAGAGGTGCACCACCCCTCTGATCACCTTGGTGTACCTCCTCTGGACTCTGTCCAGCAGCTCCATGTCCTTCCTGTGCTGGGACCCCAGGGCTGGAGGAAGCTCTGCAGGTGGCATCTCACCAGAGTGGGGCAGAGGAACAGAATCCCCTCCCTTCCCTGCTGCCCATGGGACACTGGATGCAGCCCCGGACACACTTGGTCGTGTGGGCTGGGAGTGCCCATGGCTGGCTCATGTCCAGCTCTCACCCCCAGCACCCCCAAGTCCTTCTGGGAAGGGCTGCTCTTGATCTGTTCATTCCCAGCCTGGGCTGGCAGCAGGGATTGCCCTGACCCAGGTGGAGCACCAGCCCTTGGCCTTGTTAAATCTTATGATTCCCATAGGCCACTTCTCAAACTTGTCTAGGTCCCTCTGGATGGCATCCTGTCCCTCAGGAGGGTCAACTGCACCACTCAGCTTAGTGTCATCTGCAAACTTGCTGAGGGTGCACTCAACCCCTTTGTCTATGTCACTGATGAAGATATTAAATAATGTTGTCCCAGTACAGCCCCTCGAGGGACACCACTTATCACTGCTGTCCATTGGGACTCTCAGCCACTGGTCTCTGCCCTCTGGATGAGACCTTTCAGACACTTTGTTATCCATCTAAATCCACTCATCAAATTAATCTTTCTCCAATTGTGAGAATCGCAAGTACAGAGAGCTCTCTGGGCCTTGTGCATACAGGCTCAGAGACAGAGATGAATACAATGTTTGACCTAAGACGTTGGAGAAGGCTTGGAGAGTTTGGACACTGAAAATGGAACAGAAATAAAACAAGAATGCAAGTTTTTAGTTTAAGTAGAAATATGTTTTAAGCAAACAGAGACATGCATTTTGTAAGCCAAGCAATATGTTAAGTAAGATAGTAAAAGATTTTAAAGCTTAGCAATAGAACCTGTTATAAAGAAGTTTAAGATGCATCAATGTAGATTCGTGAAGTGTTATATGATTGGTTAAAAAATGACTCCTTGCAGCAAAGTCACAAAAAGCAAAGTAATTAATGATTGGTGTAAAAAGATGCTACCAAGTTTCGTGGAAGTATGAGATTGGCTAAAACACATAAGTCATTGTAACTAAGAATTAGATGGCTTCTGATATTATGGCATTAAATGTAACACCATAGGTCTCACCATTCTATGAGACTGATGGCATGAGACAGTAAACCATCTTTTAAAAAGTCTCTCAGTTGTCAGATTTTGATCAGATTTTGATCAGATTTTGACATCCCATTTACAGAGAAGATGCTGTGGAGGACTCTGTCAAAGACTTTATAGAAGTTCAGATAAATGAGATCTGCAACTCTTTTTTTGTCCACTCATCAGTGGAGTTACTCCAATACAAAAAGCCGCCAGGTCTTTTTTATCAGTTGAGGATATGATTGACCTTCTGGGCTGCGAATGCATAGTGCCCGATCACATCCAGCTTGAGCTCTAGCCACCTTGTCATTACAAGATACTTCAGGCAGGACTTGACTTTGGGGTGGCCATCCTGGCTTTCTTCCATGAGCCTTAGCAGAGCTTCTAAAAGGATCTGTTCTATGATTTTCCCAGGCACAGAAGTGAGGCTGACAACTTAAAGTTCCCAGGGTCCTCCTTTCCACCCTTTTTAGGTATTGGTAGAGTGCTTCCCTTTTTTCAGTCCCCAGGGATTTTGCCTGACTGCCAAGACTTTTCACATTATTGTATGTGGTTCCGGAGTGGTGATAAACACAGTAACATGGTAGCTTTCTTGCAGGACAGGAAAGAGTGATTTTATTCAAGAAAATCATGGGTTTAAATAATATACATCATGCAAAACAAATTAGAGACAATTAATTGGTCAGAGGAGCTACACCCCTTTAGAAACATGCTCTGTGAAAAACAACACATCCTCTAGCAGGTGTTTTTCTATGTTATTGAATTCTCTGAAACCTTTCTCCTGGGAAAGTCAGAGATAAAGCTTGTCTGAAGAAACTTTCTCCTGAGAAAAGAGTCAGAACTGATAGCAGCCTGGGAAAAATCCTGGCTGGATTTTTCCTAGGCCTCAGACACTTGCCCACATTTTCATATCTCAGGGAGAATGGCTTGGCAACTACATCAGCCAAATTCTCAGGACTCCATGAATCTTGTTAGGTTCCACTAACTTATGTACATTCAGGTTCCTCAGATGGTCATGTACCTGACCTTTATTTACAGTGGGAGGGACTTTACTCCTTCATTACCCATCCTGGGTCCTGCCTGTCAGGAAGTGTGAGAAGAGACTTTGCCATTGAAGAGTGCAGCAAAAAAGTTGATGAATACATTAGCCTTCTCCTAATCAGCTGCTATCAGTTTTCTAGCATTGTTTATCAGTTGGAACACAGTTTCTTCAATCTTCCTTTTCTGGTTAATGCACCTGCAAAAACACTGCTATTATTTATGTCCCTTTTGCCAGCTTCAGTTCCAGCTTTGCCTTGGTATTCCTGATTCTTATTTTAGCCTCATCCCTCCTAAGGTAGCTGGATATTTATTAGAATTTCCTGCCTGCAGAGTGGGAAAGAGTCCTTACCTGTCTCCTGCTGCAGTCAGAGTTCTAGCTCTGCAGTGCTTACTCTATCAACCACCTCCTCCCAGGCAACACAGATGTGCAACAGATACACTCCTGCTTCCTTTCACAAAGCAAAATGAGATTATCTGCTTCTGAATATACACAGCAGACAAGATTTGTAATTAATCAGAAAATAATTAGCTTGTATGTTTTACTGGTAAATCACAGCAGACGTTTCTCAAGTCTTTTACTGTAGGTTTGTCTGTATGGCTACTCACTTGAGACTTCAGACTAATATGGAGAGGAGTTCTGATAGCATTTATGTTGCATGTAAAATCTAATATTGTGTGCCTGTATGGCACAAATATTAGACGACAATCCAATAAAAGCAGTTTGCCTTACTTTGCAAAGATATTTATTTCATAAAATATTGCCAAATTTTTTATTCTTGTTCCGTGTAACATTCATTGAGCAAGGATTTTCTCATTGTTCAAAGAACAGTATGTTTCATATTCCTATTAGCATCAAGGCACCTGGAAAATTTCAGATGTTTAATTCAGCTATACCAAGATTTGCATTAGCCCTTCAGTGAAGAGCAGGCCAGTGTAATTCAGCACTTCAGAAACTCCACGTATATAATAAAATACAAATCATAAAAATGCCTAGAACTTCTAACTAAGCACAAAGATAGTATTAGATGTTACATACACAAAGACATAGACTTGATGCAAGAGGGAAACCCAGTGATTCATCCAGCATCACCAATTTGCATCAGTACAAAGACTACAGTGTAATCAAGTCTCAGACATGAGCCTTGCCAAATAACATCTCTGGTTACTCAAGCATTGTGCTTCAGTTTAGAGAACAAGCCCTAGCTCTGAAACCAGTTGAGCTGGAGCTTGTTCAGGACTCACACAGCCTGGGTCAGAATAGAAGCATAGACCTCAGTCAGGAGTATTTTACAATCCAAGCTGTTAATGTAGCCACATATTTTGTTCCCCTTTTTACTTCATTTTCCATATTCCCAACATGCCTTATTGATCTTCTCTTTGCTTCCTCTCTTCTGAGTCCTTCCTTATGCAAGTTAGAAGACTAATTAATGTTTAAAATAAAAATAAGATGTCTTTGTAAAATTTCTTAGCTGCCTCACGTATCCTTGACCCATGATACAGTTGCTGTTATTTGTCCAAAGGCAGTGAGCACATGTATTAAAGTGACTGGTTTACACTTGAATTGCTACTGAGAAGTATTTCAAGATCATGAAGTGTTTTAAAATGAATAGAAGTCCTCAGAAGAAACAACTCTGATTTCAACAACACTAATACAAGCCACAAAAAACACAGCAGGCGCATACAGTTGGCATTTTGTATTCGAAACATTTTGTGCCATGATTTGTGTAGGTCTACAAGGACTATTCCATATGCTCTATAGCTGCAAAATGCTATGGGCACATATATGGGCACAATGCCATACTGGCAAACATTCAATTTTGGAAAATATTCTCACTCATATTCATTAATCTAATATGTTTTTCAATGTATAATTTATTATCCTCTTTCAATGCTCAGTGTGATCACAGTCCTGAAATCCTTATTTGAGCAAATACTTCACCAACTCATAAGAGTTTAAGAAAACTAAAAAGTATTTTACAATCAAGACCAGACTTTTCAGCTTTTAGTGCTTCTAGATGGAGTTCTAATCTGGCTTTTCCTTCATTAAAAATGTAAAATAATACAATATAAATATAATGCAATACAATATGATACAATACAGTATAACATGATACAATACATTATGACACAATACAATATAATGCAATATAATTAAAACCATTATATTTATCTTTCCTTTGCAAATAACACCAAAGAATATTGTCTTTCTACAGGAAGTAACATCTTTTGATTCAAATCACCACATAATTTTTGCAGTGCTGTAACTTGTATTCAAGGTTTAAATAGGTTATTATCTCTATATTCGCAGACACCACAAGAAGTCTAAGCAACAGTTAAAATACCCCTAAAAACTACCCTCTCTGACAATGATTTTAGGTGTGCTTTTAAGGCATTTTTCATGATGTGAGTTGAAAATTTCTGCATTTCACTCTTCTTATCAGTTTAGAAATTCTACAGAAAAACTGAAATTTAATTTCTGAAATTCTTTCAGTCGCTCATGATGAGCTGAATCACACTGAGCCTTGCTCTTCTGCCATCAAAAACCAGCAGCAAAACAGGCTTGAGAATCATACTAAAAACATTAAAATGCTCTACTTTTTGTCCTAAGTACAAGGACATCAAACTCAAGCGTGTTCAAGAGGATATTCTGCTTTTATCTATAATCTGGAATAAAATTAAGGAAATGCATTTAACTCCCTATTTGGAAATATGATTACCAGTATTACTTCATAACTTTTATTACTGCCCTTTCACACCTGCGAGCAATAAAGCCTTTTATTGCCAATTATACTTTTTAAGATCAAATTTTACATACTTTAGTAAATTAAGTAAATTAAAGAGTAAATTAACAGACTAGATAGGTAATCTCAGAATATGTCTGATTTCATTGTTTAAATTGATGCATTGTTTTAATTGATATTTCTGGATTCTGCTTTTACAATGATAATTTAATTTTTCTGAAGCAAGACAGCCAAGAGGGAATAAAACCATTTCAGTTACTCCTACACAGTTAATAACTTATTTTAGTGACAGTGATGGTTCTTTTTAATAATTTTATAAGTTAAATATTTCATCTTCAATTACAGTAATTTCACGATTATAAGCTGCACCATTTTGACTAAAATTTTGGTCTGAACCCAGAAGTGCAGCTTATGCTCTGGAGTGGCCAATATATTAACAAAATTGGGAAATTTGCCAACCTGGAAATGCGAGCCTGTAGCAGCCCTGAGCCAAGCCAAAGCCTGCCCGGCCCCAGCGGTGCTGGGGCAGCCCTGCACCAAGCAGCGTCTGCATGGCGCCGGTGGCAGTGGGGCAGCACCAAGCTGAGTCCGCCCGGCCACGAGCCGAGCCAGTGAACCCCATGATCCTGTGATTCTGTTACTAATTGGCAACTTTGTGAAAGTTGCATGCAGATCCTCGCTGCGAACAATAGTGCGGATTATAATCTGGTGTGGTTTATATATGGATAAAGAATGAAACGTTGCCGACACCCCCAGAAGTGTGGCACCTTTTAATCAGGTGCAGCTCATAATAATGAAATTACTGTAATTCAGTTTTAGAAGCCTAATTATGTGTGCCTAAAGCAGTTAAAATTGGTGATCTTGTCCAGTAAAAATGCTGTCACATTTTCAACACTTACAACTTCTGTGTATTTATCTGATTTCTTGTCTTGGTATTTATTTGGTTTCCAGGGTTGATGTTTGGGGTTTTTAGGAAGACAAAACATTCTTGATGGTGTAATGATTCCAGAAGGAGTTAAGATAGCTCATCATTACCCCAAGAATTCAGACTGACATATAGTGCAAATTTAAATTAATTCATAAGATACACACCCTCTTCATATACAGTCATATTGACCTGCACCAAGTCAAAGATTTAGAGAATACAGTGTCCATCTTCATTTCAGTATAAGCTTTGTTATGAAATGTATTCACTCTCAGAAGTGAAAAGCAAGTGAGGTTTCAAATCCTGGTTGATATATGTGGACTGCGAAATGTAAAGTCCTACCAAATGCTATGTACAGTAATTTCGCAAGTATAAGGTGCACCGGAGTATAAGGCGCACTTCCGGGTGTCAGCAGATCTCTGAACTTTGTCTGTACATAAGGCACTCTGGCGTATAGGGGGCACTTTTCTTTTTCAGGGAGGATGTGAGTGCAACAAAGTAAACAATTAGTAACAGAATTGCGTGATCGCGGGGTTTACTGGCTCAGCTGGGGCCCAGCAGCCCTGCTCAGCACTGCCGCCAGGGCTGGGAAGTTCGGCTCGGGGCTGCTGCGGGCTCACACTTCTGGGTTGGCAAATTTCCCAACTTTGTCCATATATAAGGTGCTCTGGGGTATAAGGCACACTTCCAGGTTTGGACCAAAATTTTAGTCAAAAGAGTGTGCCTTATACTTGTGAAATTACTGTAAATGAGTTGATTTTACCTCTTTTTTTGGTTAATTCTCTTTTTAATTACAGTAATTTCATGATTATAAGCAGCCCCTGATTATAAGCTGCACTTCCGGGGTGTCGGCAACATTCCATTCTTCGTTCATATATAAGTCACGCCGGATTATAAACTGCACTTTCGTTTGCAGTGAGGATCCACGTGCAACAAAGTAACGCATTAGTAACAATCGTGCAATCTCAGGGTTTACTGGTTCGGCTGGGGGCTGGCCGCTTGGCAGCGAGGGGTGGCCAGCACTGCTCCGCACCTCTCAGCAGGGAGGGGCAGCTGGCACCACTCCACACCACTCGGCAGGGAGGGGTGGCTGGTGTTGCCTCGTGCTGCTCGGCAGGAGGAATGGCCGACACTGCCCCACTCTGCAGGGAGGGGTGGTTGGTGCTTCTCCGCTGCCTTGCGCTGCTCGGCAGGGAGGGGTGGCCAGTGCTGCCCCATGCCACTCAGCAGGGCCAGCCTCCGGGCTCGCCGCTTGCACCACTGCTGCTGGGTTCACCCCAGCCCAGCGCTGCCCCATGGTGCCAGTGGGAGCCCGCTCCCCCTGCCACTCAACAGAGTAACCAATTTGTAACAATTGTGCAGTTGCGGGTTTTACTGGCAGGTGTTCCATTCACGAGCTCAGCTCGGCCCACAGCTCGCACTTCTGGGTTGGGAAATATCCTGAACTTTGTTCATATATTGGCCGCTCTGGAGTATAAGCCACACTTCCAGGTTGGGACCAAAATTTTAGTCAATATCGTGTGGCTTATATTTGTACATTAGCAGTCTTCTGCTGGTAAAGATACATATTCTCCAAAAGAATTAAATATAGATGTTGCAATTAACAAATTTTTTACTTTTTTCTTCAATCTCTAAGAGCATCAATTCCAAAATTAGTTGGAATAATCTTTCTCATAAGGAATACATTCCTGAAAAAGGTTTTCAATGGGCCTATATTATTGCATTGCCCAAAAATTCAGAACTCATAATCTTACTTTTGTAGTACATCCTCAAACTAATATTGCCAAATACATATTTTCCTAACTTTTTCACAGCCAATGGTCTCATGGGGTTAGATTCCTTTTCAATCATATTGTGTGTGACAGTCAGATTTCTTTTTAATAGTTAAGAGTGCAGTTAATTGCACTAGATTTTTTTTCTCAGTCTCAACATTTCTCTCAGCAGGTGCCTTTCAACTGTCTTCCTCAGGTGATTAGAGGTGTTGGGGCCTGTTGTAATAAGTTTGACGATAATTTCTCTGGAGATTATTCAGTATCTCAATACTTCTAAAATATTGCTACATCAGCTGTACATCATTGCTCTTGTAGATATCTACTCTGAAATCACCATATTACCACACATATTCCGGTATAATTTACATTACTACATGTATGCACACAAAAATCATACCTATCTTCTATAAGAAGATATACCTATCTTCATTCACATACACTTCTTTTAAAATCACAAGGCAGTGCCATTTCATTACAAGGTAGTTAGTCTCTAGACATTCAAGTTTCTTTGTAAACCCAGCAATAAGTCTGTATACTGCAACCCATAACACTGACTCAAGCATTTGACTATACAGTATCTGTCATGTGCTCAGATGCTGTTATCAGCACATGGTGGGCAGTATGCAGTTCTGGAGACAGGTATAGAGAGGGGTACTTTCTCTCCCTGTCCTTTGTCTTTGATGTCCAAAGTCAATGAATTCTTTTCTTATACAACAGAATAGGAAAGAAATATGCCTATTTCCTAGTACAATTGCAAAATGTGGAATAAGTAAAAATTTTCTTAAGATGTTCTTTGATGTTTGATCTTCATATACTTCTGAGCCAAATCAATAAGGAGTGAGGTTTAATCTGTGAAACAGAAAGCACCTAACAAGCTGTAATTGATGTTCATGCGTAAGAAAAACAAATTCCTAGGTGAAGTTCAGGGCTTGATATGCTTCAATAATCTCAGGCCCAGGGTGAGTTTAAGAGAGTTGGGTAAGAGGATAGTCACCAATAATGGAGGAAAAGAGTAGGCCAGGAGACCAGCTCCTTTATAAGGCCTTTATTGAAGGTCAGCTCTGGGTGGGGTCCGAGGGGTTGTGTGCACCGCCACTGCTCCTAATGGATGACCTGAAGGAGGAGGAGTTCAGCTTTGCTGTGCAATAGAGCTGGGGCTTCCATCCTCACGAGAATCACTTCTGTTGGCTCATTTTCTAGGTCCTCTTTTTGGTCCTATTCCCTTCAACTTATGGTAATAACACCACATTCTTTAAACTGTAATGAACGGATAGCCTGAGTTCTTCTTCAGTGGGATGTGTTGTTGGTTTTTCCAGGTGTCATGTGGTCTTGTTGTCCTAGAAATGTTTTTCTTCAGATGGTACCAAGCATCCCTTGCGTCCCTTTTCATTTACATATAGTTTGTTTGCTGACATCATGCCTCTTCCAGTCATAGGCGCCATTTTGGGGAGCAGCAGAGGCATTACCCGATGGGAGGGAAAGGGCATAAGGATAAGGCAATTCTAATAATTGGGAACTAGAACAGAGTGAGGCTGGTAATTTAACATGGATACAGGTTGATTCTACAGTCAACTGAACAAACTTAGGAACTTTTTCCTAATGGACACAAAGAATGCACAATTTATGGGCCAAAAAAGACATCTGGTAGAATTCCCAAGATGAGGAAAAACTAATAAATATGACTCGCTAAACATGCTAAACCAGCTCCAACTGAGTAAAAGGTAATTCTGGCAGGGGCAGCCACTGACCCAAGAAGCCCATCAACTAAAAAGATGAGAAAGACTGGGCATGGGGCCTAACATCAGAAGTGAGAGACTCATTAAGTAATAGATGATAGAATAATAACTAATAAGAGAACTACGTAACTTTGTTATGGATCAGGTGAGAGCTTTAGACAAGGCCTGCCTTGGGCTCAGATTTTTGGCAGCAGCTCCACTCAGGTGATGTGCACCTAAATTGCTCTGGCTCACAAAGTCTCAAGAATGACAGTTCAGGTTATATTATAAAATGAGTTATTTATTGAATAGACAGGATATTAACAGATACAAGGCCTTAAACAGAGTCACTACACAGGCTAAAACAAAAGAACTGCCAGAACATGACATCAAACAACGCATGACGTATTATACCAGAGCAATAACCTATGTTATAACTAACAGAGGAACATTATAGATTAGGAGTTAATGCAACTAACACTGAGTTGATGATGTGGTACACTAAGTCTTTTTACTCAAGCTTCAAGAGGGTAACCACAAAGTGGCATCCTGATTTTGGGGAAAAGAGCCCATATTTTTAGAGAATGTGCAGAAGACTTTCTGCTTTGTGTAGCTTTTATAGTTTTTGAAGTGAAGTATGTGTCAGACAGAAATTCAAGCTTATCTTCCTACAATCTTGTTTTCAAGGCAAGATGTTTACTGTCGGCTAGGTATGTCACTTCCATGGCACCAAATTAACTCACTGTAAGACAAGCTGTCCTGATTGATTTATTTCAACAATTAACAAATTCATGGGAGAGGAAAGATGCCCTGAATTATTACAACTGATAGGCAACATAAACCCTCTTGAGGCATGGGGGAGTTGTCCTGCTACAAACTCGTGTGACTTGTAGTCAGTGATCACTATTTCCATGTGCTGATTTCAAAGTGAACCAGCAGGAGGAATTAACCCCCACACAAATACTTTGAGAGAGATTTCAGATTGGAGCTACAATTTAATTAGAAAGATAATAATAAATGCAAGGATACAGAAAAACTGGCTTAAAACTACTAAGTTAGTACAACCTAGCAGCCTGTTGACTAATCTGATTAAGCAGTGGGTGCAGCTTTATGAAAAGCAATGATTCTGTGGAAGGTCTGGTCCTCCTGTGGAAGTTCGGGTCCTGCTCTGGATGTCCAGTGGTGGTGGTGACCCAATCCTCAAACTGCCCAGATGATATATATATTATATACAATGGAGTTCAGGTGGTACTTACACCAGGGTGAGGAGTTTCATGATGGAAGGATTTAACCCTGTGAGTCATAGAGTATTTTTGGAGTCCTCCTTGGTCCTTCCAGCTGCCTATTTGGCTGATGCCTATTCAGTTCATTATGGCTTGTTAGCAGAGATGATCCCTTCTGGGTGGGTAGGATGTACTGCTGCTTCCCCAGAGGGAGTTATCAGGGCTGAGTCATTGGTGTAAAGAGAAAAAAAAAACATTACCCTGCCTTGCCAAATTACCGTTTTTTCCTTATCTCACCCAAATTGTAACCTAAGGGGTGGGGTGTGCACTGGGCAGCTATTGCAGACAGCTCACCATTAACAGTTCATCAGGAATAATGTAGATGGGTGTAGAGTACAGAGTTTGGTTACACCTCACATTGTAAGCCAGGACATTCCTATCTTGCTAAAATATATGAATACTAAAAAATTTTGATAGTTGTTGTGTGCTACTTGGTCCGAGGCTCACCCCGCACTCTGGTACTTCTGTAGCAGGGCAAGCCTGGGACAATAGCATGAACTAGGGTAAAAGATACAAAAGAGGCTCTTTTCTCCCAGGGGGGTTCCGTGGTTTATTTCTTCATAGCATCCAGGAGGTAAAAGAGGAAGATCTCCCAAGGACAGGGGTCATTTCTAAGGTCAGGAGGGGGCAGAGGGAGTTTGGAATCCTGCCAACAGGGTAAAGCAGAGGAGATAGGGTCAGTCATAGGTATTACAGGGGTCACAGGAGTCATGGGGCATACCATTCTTAATACATCTTGGATAGTGGGTTACAAAGTTCTGCTTGATTTTTGGAATACCACCAAGAACCCAATGTCAAGTGAAATAAATAAATAATCTCTTTTGAGTGTATAATTATTGATTTGTTGCATATTGGGTAATGTGTCTGACCTTTTGCAGGCAACATTACCTAGGGAATAATTTTGGGTTTATACATGGGAGAATCTGGTTCAACTCTCTATTAAAAAGTATCATTTTTGAAGAAAACATGCTCTAATACACAAGACAAAGTCTTATATAACAGAAAGCAGTGTTTTACCAAAATATGAATATTGGTTTTGTACCGATAATCAACTGTGACAGACAAATGACTAACAATTTAAAGTTAGACAGGGTATGTTTATTCAGTGCTGGGCAGCAGCGTGGGGTAGCCCCCCAATACGCACTGCAAAATTACAGGTGGTCACAGAGTCTATTTATTGACAAAAGGTTCAAAC
>PYHW01010688.1:859818-872238 GCA_013186435.1 Turdus rufiventris
CTTTTGGAGAATGCACATTCCTGAGTACAGCCAGATTGTGAGCCCTCTCTACCTGGTCACCCGCAAGAAGAACGATTTCCACTGGAGCGCTGAACAGCATCAAGCCTTTTCCAAGATCAAGCAGGAGGTTACTCATGCAGTAACCCTTGGCCCAGTGAGGACAGGACCAGAAGTGAAGAATGTGATTTACACTGAAGCCAGGAGCCATTGCCTGTCCTAGAGCCTTTGGAAGAAGGTGCCTGGAGAAACCTGAGGCCGACCTCTGAGATTCTGGAGCCAAAGTTATAGAGAGTCTGAAACCAACTACACTCCCACAGAAAAAGAGATCTTGGTTGCCTATGAAAGAGTCCAAGCTGCCTTAGAGGTGATTGGCACAGAAGCACAACTCTTTCTGGCACTCCCACTACCAGTGCTGGGGTGGATGTTCAAAGGAAAAATTCCCTCTACCCACCATGTCACCGACGCCACATGGAGGAAGTGGATTGCCCTCATCACGCAACGCGCCCATATTGGAAACCCGAATCGCCCTGGGATTTTGGAGATAATTATGAACTGGCCAGAAGTTGAAAATTTTAGTCTCACTGATGAAGAGGAGCAGGAACAAGCAACCGGGCTGAGGAAGCCCCACTGTATAACCAACTGCCAGCAGATGAAACACGCTATGCTCTTCACCAACGGATCCAGCCTACGTGGTGGGGGTAGTGTCCAGGGGGGAGCAGGCAGTTCTCAAAGACATTGAGAACGAGCATCTCTTCAGGTTGCTTTCAAAACTAATTTATTTAGTTTCACACTGAGAGTATCCGTTCTATGTGATGCATGTAAGGTCGCACACTGATTTGCCAGGCGAAATCACAGAAGGGAATAATCAGGCAAACTCCCTTGCTTCCCCATGTGATATATTTGTTATAATTTGTGTTTATATAATATAAGAAGATTGTATGAAATAAAATAAAATAAAAAGAACCTCTTAAAAGCCAAGCACCCGGAGCCATAGACAATGGCCATAATTAGCATATCAACAGACTTACCTTGGCAATCTCAACAACTGACGGAAACGATCACTGATAAAGACCTTATCAAGTACCTTATATCAGACAGCTGATCACCTCCGCTGGTTCCCGTAACCACTCCCAAGGAACATTACATTTCAACGTGAAGCAGACACCACCTTCATCAGCACGCAGGAAGGACCTTTGTCCAGGGCATCACCAGAAAAGGATTTAATCTAAATATGAGAATCTACAACAGAAACAAAGGAAACTCTTGCCTCAGGCCAGAAAAACTGTATAAAAGCTGGAGTCCCTGGGATGGTAGTGGTGAACACAGGGGGATCTGATGCGATAGAGGTCAGATCAGCGTGTATTTTCACCCAATGTCGACCCTGGGCTTGGTACTGTTGTTTCACTTGTGGCTTCCCAGGACCGTATTTTCAGTCGCAAAAATAAAAATTGCTGTTTTACTATTTAATTCAGCTTGATTCGGTTATTATCTATAACACCCAGCTGAGAAAGCACACCTCCCTGACATCTTCCAACAGGCAAAGCTGAGCCATCAGCAGTATCATCAGAATGCACCAGGTCTGATCTGTCAGTTCCACCTAACATGGAGTCAGGCGCGGGCTGTTGTGGCCACCTGTCCCAGCTGCCAGTTCCCGTCCATGCCTTACTGGGTATGCGGGTTAATCCCCGAGGCCTTGGCAGTGGACAGACATCACACACATTCCCAGTTTCAGTCACCTCAAATATGTTCATGCAAGCATTGACACATATTCAGGTGCAGTTTATGCCTCTGCTCACACAGGAGAAAAGTCTGTGCATGCCAAACAACACCTAGTGCAGGCCTTTTCAGTGCTGGGGATCGCTAGGGAAATCAAAACCAATAATAGCCCAGCATATGTGTCCAAGGAGTTCCTGGAATTTGTCCAGCAGTGGGGAGTGGAACATAAACCTGGCATTCCCCATTCCCCCACAGGCTAAGGTGTGATCAAGCGTGCCCACCAGACACTCAAGCAGGTCCTGGTTAGACAGAGCAGTTCAGCTGTGTGTATGTCTCCAAAGCAGAAACTCTGCAAAGTCATGTTTACTATCAATTTTCTGAATTGTTAATTTAAAAATATTAATTCATCTGTGGTACATCACTGTAACAGTGGTAATCAATTCAAATTACCCCAGAGTCCACCACTCTTGATTAAGGACCCAGAAACCTGGGAAACCAAAAGCCCTTATGAGCTCATTACCTGGGGTTGGGGTTATGCATGTGTATCCACCCCCTCAGGCCCTCAATGGATACCCTAGAAGTGGGTAAGACCTTTGGTCCACAAACATCCAGGTCCAGCAGAATGGAATGAGAAGCAAGTGGCTGTTGCTTCAAAAAGAAGACACCACCGGAAAGAGGAGAGAAAATCTTCCTAGACGTGGCTAGATTCTGGCAGACTTTTAACATGTTTTAAAAATCCTTGTTTTTTCTTTTCAGAAAAAAACTACCTCCCACTCAACCTCGTGAACCCGATGCCTTTTTTTTAGCTTTGTTAAACAAAAAATGGGGAGATTTTGTATATCACTGTTTTGGTTTTAATGGTTTCTCCTGTGGTTCATCCATGGGCTATTACATGGCTTAACCCTTCCCCCTTCCCCGTCTTTCCCCGTGGCCGTACCTGATTGGCTGTGGTCTGTGGGTCTTCCAACCCCTTGCCAAGGTTTGAAAAATCCCTGGTTTTCCCATGCTCACTCTCTTTTTTGCCTGGAATTTATTTGGGAATAAAGCCTTGGATTATCCTGGGAAGGAGAGTCTCCTTGGTCTTTCACTATGTTCACGCTAAATCCCCCCCCGGCTCTGACCTCAAGCTAGCCAAGCCAGGTTGGAGTGTGGGGAGAAGATTGTAGCACAGGACTACTTCAAGTAGGGGAACACTGAAAAGTATTCTGTGTTTTTGCATTAGAAAGGATATTATATTTCTGGAATTAAGGTGGGTTACACAGGAAGATGAGATATATTCAGTGTATTCTCTTAAATAAGCGTAATAGTGCAGTACACATTCTTGAAGAGTAATTTGTGCTTTAATGGAACTGGTTGAGTTGATGCCTTCTGGACAGTCACATAAAAGAGAAGAAGTGAAGATTGTGCATGACTGAATTCAGTGTTGCATGACTAAATTATTAAATCTGATCATTTCCAGGAAGAAGTGACTTTTTACAGCTACAACACTGTGAGAAAACCTAAATACATTAAATTGTTGCTTAAATAAATTACAGTAATTTCAAGATTACAAGCCCCACCTGATTATAAGCCGCACTTCTGGGGTGTCAGCAACATTTCGTTTTTCCTCCATATATAAGCCACACCTGATTGTAAGCCGCACTTTCTTCGCGGTGAGGATCTCCGTGCAACTTTCACAAAGTTGCCAATTAGTAACAGAATCGCAGGATCGCAGGGTTTACTGGCAGGTGCTGACCTTGGAAACATTATTTCCAAATGAAAAAAGATACGGACAATAGCTGCAGCACCATACCCTGCAAGTTTTATTTATGAGCGGAAAAAGATACAAACAATAGTGTGGTCATTTTACAAGCATTTCCAATGGATACGTGTTGCCTTTAAACAGCCGCTCAGCCATGCAGCTGGGCAGCTGCTTGGGCGGGGAGCAGAGCAGCTGCTTGGGAGGGCGGAGAGCCACTCAGCTGCTTGGGCGAGCGGAGAGCCGCTCGGTCATTTGGGCGGGCAGAGAGCAGGGCAGCCACTTGGGTGGGCGGAGACCAGGGCAGCCGCTTGGGCAGGAGGGGAGCTGGGAAGCCGCTTTGGCTGGCAGAGTGCTGCTCAGCCTCTTGTGTGAGTGGAGAGCTGGGCAGCCACTTGGGCAGGTGGTGAGCAGGGCAGCCACTTGGGCGAGTGGAGAGCTGCTCAGCCACTTGGGCGGGCAGAGATCCGGGCAGCTACTTGGGCGAGCGGAGAGCAGGGCAGCAGCTCAGCCACTTGGGTGGGTGGAGAGCAGGCCAGCTGCTTGGGCGGGCGGAGAACCACTCAGCCACTTGGAAACACACCCCGGGATCAGTATAAACAAAAATACTGAACTTAAAGTAAAGCATGGACATGAGACAGAGGAAAATATAAGGATTTCATTATATTTGTTTAAATCCCTTTGCTGTGAATTAATGCTGGCTTTTGTTGTTATGTATTTTTCCTTTTTTTGGCCACTATAATTATGAATTGTATCCACTTTTTATGTATAAGGAAAACATGCATTTGTGAGAACATGAAAAACCTTCTTGCTAGGAGTGTAACCTAACAACATGTTCTAGCCTTGTCCAGACCTGGTGGGACCTTGTAGCCACTGCTGCTTGAGTGCTAGCCAACATGTTCTTCCCCTGAGGCACCCGAGTAGATGGTGAAAGTCCCTTTTTTAGTGAGTTAAGTGTTAATAAGGTCTCAACTCAGTGGCTGTTCTCACGAGCAAAGGCCCATCCATGGCAGAAGAAGCAGGATTGGTCTGGGGTCTGGTAGTGGCAGCAAACTCCCCCCATAAGCAACAGCTAGACCGTTCGCTTCTGAAGCCGAGAGCACCAGAGAGTGAGGAGCTGCCCCAGCCCCTTTTTCCCCAGCCCAATTCTCTTGTGTCTCTGCCCCTCTGAGAGTTACCTCAGATAAGAGAAGTGTAGCCTGATGCCTTCCTCCCCTGAGCTTGGCCACTTCTTTTGCATCTTTTAACTATCTAGTAGCTTTAATTCCTTAGCAACAAAATGGGACGAAATTCCCTAAGAGAAAGAAAAACAAAAGGAAGAACAAAACTTTCATCTGACTGCTAGAAATGTTTTAAAAGAGGTGAAAAAAAGAAATCAGCAAGAATTTTGCTGAAATTCTGAAAATTTTAGATTGGTCAGGCTATAGCAGCACTGCTGCCAACATATGTTCATCTCTAAGTGTATCTTTTTTGTGAAAATCTTAAGATCTTGTATAGCATACTTCAGGAACTAAAATTTCCAGATTACTTTGGATTATACTAGAGACTTACACACTCATAATGTCTACAAGTCTAGGGAGAACAAAAAACCCCTGCTTTGTGGTCAATAATCACAAGTGCACTGTACCCCTGGCTCAGCAGAGCCTGGATATCTGAAAACAAACAGTGCATACCTCTGTCCTGAAGAATACAGTAATTTCACCACCATAAGGTGCACCGGACTATAAGGTGCACCCCCGAGATTTGGTAACTTTCACAACTTTGTAGCTCAGATAAGGTGCACCGGACTATAAGGCGCACTATTTTTTTGCAGCGAGGAGCCATGCGGCGCGCAACAAAATAGCGAATTACTGGCAGGTTCTCAATTTGCAAACATTTTGTGAGGTGCTTTGTCGCTACTTTTTCACCACTTTTCCACGGCAATTTTTTGCCGCATTTCACCACCATTTTTCACTGCTTTTTGCGACAATTTTTCGCCGCTTTTTGAGGCAATTTTTCAATGCTCTTTGGCCGCTTTTCGTGGCAATTTTTTGCCGCTTTTTGCTGCTATTTTTCACCGTTTCTTCGTGGTGCTTTTTTGACGCTTTTCCCTGGTGCTTTCTCTCCGCTTCTCGGCGCTTTCCTGTGGCGCTTCTTGGCACTGCTTCCCCCCGCTTCTCCCTGGCCGTCGGTCGCACCTTTTCCCGGTTTCCTCCGCCTGGCGGCTGCGGCTCCCGCGGTTCCTGACTCTCCCTGTACGGCCGCAGCTCCCACGGGTCCTGGCTCAGTTTGCAGACCGCACTTCCGGGTTCACAATTTTCTGAACTTTGTAGATCAGATAAGGTGCACTGGACTATAAGGCACACTTCACGATTTGAGGGAAAATTTTAGTCAAAAGGGTGTGCCTTATAGTCGTGAAATTACTGTACTTAGCCAGCAGAATTGAAGTTAAAAAACACCTTTGTTTGGCAAGGCAAAACCTTCCCTTTGGGAGAGAGAATATCCTGAAAGACAATTTCTTACAGGCAGGTTCTTGTCTTATCTGAGTCTCTCACTAGCAGCATTTTGGTATTACAGATTAGCCAAGGCAGCTGCTATGATAAATATACAGTACAGAAATGCTCCTTGATGGTGTTACACAGATGATCAGAGCTAAAAGGAATACAGAGGCACCAACCCCACTCAATATCATCGACTATACAAGCGGATCTCCTCCTTTAGCTTTGAAACTGGGCACTTCCAGGGAAGGTACTGTGTCATAGTAAATACAGTAATTTCATGACTATAAGGCGCACCCTTTTGACTAAAATTTTCCCCCAAACCTGGAAGTGCGCCTTATAGTCCCGTGCGCCTTATCTGACAGTCAAAGTTCGGAAAATTTGCCTACCGGGAAGTGAGAGCTGTGAGCCTCGGGGGAGCCGGCAGGGCCACGGCTGCCAGGTGGAGGCAGGGCGGAGCCCCGGCAGGCATGTCCCAATCGCGTGGAGGGGGGGCGGAGCCCCAGCAGGCATGTCCCAATCCCGTGGAGGTGAGGAGAAGCCCCAGCAGGCATGTTCCAATCCCATGGAGCTCTGTCCTGCCTCCACAGGGCTAGGGCATGCCTGCTGCCGCTCCATGCTGCCTCCATGGGGCTGGGGCAAGCCTGCTGGGACTCCTCCCCCACTCCACGGGGCCGGAGAGCAAGCCGACCGGGACTCTTCCCCACCTCCCCGGGACCGAGGCATGCCTGCCAGGACTCCTTCCGGCCCCGTAGAGGCAGGGCGGAGCCCCAGCAGGCTTGCCCCAGCACCGGGGAGGCGGGGAGGAGCCCCGGCAGGCTTGCTCCGTACCCATGGAGGCAGGGAGGAACCCCGGCAGGCTTGCTCCGGCCTTGTGGAGGGGACACAGAGGGGCAGCAGGCACAGCCCTGCCCCGGAGAGGCGGCATGGAGCAGCAGCGGGCATGGCCCGGCCCCACCGGGTACAGGCGGGCCTGGGGACCCGTGGCGCCCCTCCTGCCGGGTACAGGTGGGCCTGGGGGCCCATGGCTGCCAGGAGGAGGCAGGCCCGGGGGCCCGCGGCGTCACCCCTGTCGGGTCTATGCGGGCTCGGGGGCCAATGGCTGCCGGGTGGGGGCGGGGCCTCGGCCAGCAACCTCGCAGGAAGAGCTGGGGGCGGAGCCTCACTGCAAAAACATGTGCGCCCTATAGACGGGTGCGCCTTATCTGATCTACAATGTTGCAAATTTTGCTGACTCCTGGCAGGTGCGCCTTATAGTCAGGTGCGCCTTATGGCTGTGAAATTACTATAAACTTGATTATTACTTGAGGAAAAGCTTGTAAAGGGCTGGAAAATGGACACTGCCAGCACCATGGCATAATCACCTAGTTGCAAAATGTCGTGTAATTTTGTATTCCACTCTATCCATTCTAGCCATCTAGGCTGAGCTATAGTGGTACAGTAATACCTGAATCTCAAAACAGTTATCATATACTTCTATGAAAAGGAAGAAAAATTAGTACTTTAGCAAAACACATTAAAAAAAAAAAAAAAGCAAGTTAAAACTATAAACATATAGTTACTGCCCTATAACTAACTATAAACATAAAGTATTTGCCCTCATGATGGTGTTGTATCAGTGTTATGTCATTATGAACTGCAATAACCTCTCAAAATAATTTTCAAGACCCCCATTTTTTGGATTGAGGTCACACGCTTCTCATTCCATATTTGTATTGTGATGATGAGGTAATGCGTATTAGGTATCGCAATGAACATGGTATGATGTTCTGACAACTCTCTATTGCTGCGTGCAATTTTATATCACATAATCATTCAGATTAATACCTGTTAAGATCATTAAGTCCAACTATTAATGCAGCACTGCCTAGTCCACCACTAGACCATGTCCCTGAGTGTCATATCTAGACATCTGTTCAACAGCTCTATGGACAGAGATTTTTCCACTTCCATGGGGTGCCTGTTCCAGGACTTTAAAATTCTTTCAGTGCATAAATTTTTCCTAATATCCAATCTTAACCTACCCTGCTACAACTTGAGGCTGTTTCCTATTGTCTTGATGCTTGGGACTTGGGAGAAGAGACCAATCTCCACCCGGACACAACCTCCCCTCAGGGAGATGTAGAGAGTGATAAGATTCCCTTTGAGTCTCCTTTTTTTCAGGCTGGACCCCCACAGCTGCTTCTCATCAGACTTGAGCTCCATACCTTTCACTGGCTCCACTGCTCTCTCTGGACATGCTCCAGCACTTCAATGTGTTTCTTGTTATGAGGCAACCAAAAAGTGGACATAGAATTCATCATGTGGCTGCACCAGTGAAGAACACAGGGTATCAGTATACAAGATAACCAATTAGATCTGTTAAGGGAGCAGATTCACCATTCTTCTAAATATTTTTTATCTGTGACATATTCCAATTCTTTTTAAAAGAAAGACATGGTTTAATTCAAAACTTTTAGAACTTCATAAGAACCAAAGTAAATAGGAATTTAATTTAAAAACTCCAATTTGAAATAATTAATTTTAAATCGTTATCGAATGTAAAATAATAAAAGTAAAAATGAAAGTAATCTTCATATGATGTAAATAAAAGCTAATTTTAAACTTCCACATTTAAATACAGAATTATTAATATTTGGTTTCTAATTTCTTTCTTATTTTAGAAAATATTAAATGTATCTCTTTCTGCCAAGAGCTTTGAAACTGAGAAAGTCACATTTCATTAGGAAATTCTGGACAGCTGTATATTTAAAATTTTTATTTAAAACATTCACTGATAACATAAATATAATATGATCAAAACAGTGTTGAAAACCTCTTCACATCTCATGCTTTTTTGAGCTTCTTATTCCATATTTTACTGCTCCTACAGATTAATTTTAAAATGCTCCTAAAATAATTGGTTATCATTTTCCTTACGCAAGCAAAAAAAAACTCATATAAGAATTGCTGGGATTTTTTTGCTTTGCAGTGTGCAAGTCACTTAACACATCTAGCCAAAATATGTGGTATTTGCACAGTGCTGAGATTGTATTTCTGAGACTTTTATTAAGTTCAAGATAAGACACTTAGCCAAACTATTACAGTAATTTCACGACTATAAGGCACACCCTTTTCACTAAAATTTTCCCTCAAACCCGGAAGTGCGCCTTATAGTCCGGCACGCCTTATCTGATCTACAAAGTTCAGAAATTTGCGAACCTAGCAGTGTGGTCTGCAAACTCAGTCAGGAGCCGTGGGAGCTGCGGCCGTGTGGGGGAAGTCAGTAACTGTGGGGGCCACGGCCGCCAGGCAGGGGAAACCGGGAACCAGCGCGGCTGCCGGCCAGGGAGAAGTGGGGGGAAGCGGCGCGGCCACGGGGAAGCACCGAGAAGCGGTGAGAAAGGGCCACGGAAAAGCGGCGAAAAAGCGTCAAAAGAGCACCGCGAAAAAGCGGCGCAAAATCGCCGCGAAAAAGCAGCCAAAAATCGCTACAAAAAGTAGCCAAAAAGCAGCGAAAAATCGCCCCGAAAACCGCCAAAAAATGGAAAAAAATCGCGGTGAAAAAGCAGCGAAAAATCGCGGCGAAAAAGCGGCGAAAAATCGTGGTGAAAAGCCGCCGAAAAGCGGCAAAAAATCGCAGCAAAAAGCCTCTGAAAAGCGCCCAAAAATCGCGGCCAAAAGGCGCCAAAAAGCGTCAAAAAATTGCCGAAAAACAGCGGTGAAAAATCACTGCGAAAAAGCCACCGAAAAGCAGCGAAAAATCGCTGCCAAAAGCTGCCAAAAAACGGCGAAAAATAGCAGCAAAAAGTGGCAAAAAATTGCGGTGAAAAGTCGCCGAAAAACGGTGAAAAATCGCGGCAAAATAGCGGCAGAAAAGCAGCGAAAAATCACCGCAAAAAGCGCTAAAAAGCGGCGAAAAATAGCAGCAAAAAGCGGTGAAAAGCCGCCGCGAAAAAGTGGCGAAAAAGCAGTGAAAAAGCAGCGAAAAACTTTGCAAATTGAGAACCTGCCAGTAATTCGCTATTTTGTTGCGCACCGCATGGCTCCTCGCTGCAAAAAAATAGTGTGCCTTATAGTCCAGTGTGCCTTATCTGAGCTACAAAGTTGCGACTCTCAGGGGGTGCGCCTTATAGTCCGGTGCGCCTTACGGTCGTGAAATTACTGTAATCAAGTTTTCTATAATATACTTCATAATAAAGATGGGTAATATTGGTATAAAAAATGGAAATTAAAAAAAATTCGTGTCAAGCTTGATATGACGTCGAGTTGTACCTTATGGACAGACAAGACAATTATATTTTTCACGATGACAGTGCACTGAGCACCTCCAGAGATGTGTGCTACCTTTACAAATATGCATCTGAAGAAAGGAAGGACATATTTAGGAAAACAATTTACCATAGAAAATAATGCAGTATTTTACAGTACAAACTTCTCAAGTGGTAACTAAGGTTATGTCTAGTTAAAACAAAGCAATATCAACATTTTTTCACATTCTACCCCTCTCTAGTGATGCCTTAGAAAATATATTGGTTAAGACATAATGTCTTCCTATAGTGAAATACAAGAACTTAAGGTCTCAAAATAATTGACTATTTCATCACAGCAACTCCATATGGATGAAATATTTATTACCTCTGTATCAGAGAAAAAGTATGGAATGCTGATACTTATCAGAGTTCACACTTTGAAAAACTGATAGGGACACAGCTATATGTCAACTTCTCTTCCTCTAAATGCTCATTCCAAAGATGAAAAACTTAAAAATCATATTCATTTTCTTCTTACCCATACCTTAAATGAAGACAGCAGAAACTGTTAAATAGTTCCACTGTCATCACTGAGTAAAGAAAATTTTCCAGTCCTGACTAATGTGAACAGCAAACATTCAAACAGCTTCTGTAACTGGATCACTGACAGTTTGCAAAGGACTGATTAAGAAAATTTTCAGAAAAGGAAATAGCATAAGATTGGGTATCCATGTTATAGGCCCTCTGGATCTATACTTTTGGCCTGGCATGCACATTCCTTTACAACAGCAATAGTAAAATGTTCTTACTTCCCTCCCCACTTCCCTTGTCTCTATATAGCTTGAAGTACATAGCTTTATTAGGAAGGCATTAAAGCCTCCTGGAAGTCAAGAGAATGACATTGCTAACTCTCAGGATTGTTTCAGCAGGTGCCCTCGGGCACCGAAAATTTTGGCAGCCATTTCCAGTTTATCCCAATAACCCTGAGGATTGGGAACACAAGTTCTTGTTTAAAGGAAGACCTCCAAGGTAAGAACTATTCCTCAAGTACAGAGAAGTGTAACCCCTTCTGATAGAGATCTTGATCTGAAAATAAATGGTGAGAAGGCATGCAGGGCACAAAATAAACTAGTTTTCAAAGCACTGACACTCAGAACAAAGAAGTACCATGCTGAGCTATCACATAATTAATTCTCTAGTATGCAGTTCGTTCCTCAAATATAATGAAATCTGCCCATGCAACAAGTCTTCACAATGCTTATAAACCATGAAAAATGCAGCATAAGAGGTAAGTGATAGAGTAAGTCTTAAACTTGTTCAGCAATGTGTTACTACATCCAGGGAAATGGAGTTTCATCCAATGTTGTTCCCATTGTGCATGTGCTAAGAAGTACAACATTCTTACATATAAAGACTGTGTGTCAGTAAGAACTAGTTTCAGAAACAGCGTTTGTGGTTCCAAGAACAAAAGAAGAGAGTGGAAGAGAGTTTCTACTTTGAGTATCCGTGGTTAATTGTAAAGATCGCAAAAAAAACCAAAACCAAAACAAAACAATAAAAAAAACCAAACAAACAAACAAAAAACCCCCACCCAAACAACCCCCCGCCAAAAAAAAACAAACTAAAAAAAAATCCAAAAAAAACCTGTGCAGACAAAAATACCAAAAATATCTTCTAATTCATAAAATCTTCCCATAGAGTCACAATAGTACTTTCATTGAGAAGACAAGGAACAGCAGTGAATAGTTCTTTTTTTCTGCAGTTTCTAGCTATCAAATTACTTTCCTGTCTGTAATTCCACTAATCTCTTGTTCTAGAGCATGGCAAAATCTCTGCAGCAATACAGAAATAGGCAATATAAGGAACATCTCATCTGCCAATTAAGAAAGGAAATCTCAAAGACTAACTGCTAATAATTAGACTGGTTATTAAACCGGCAGGAATCAGAGAACTGCTTTCTTGGTAAAATTAGACCTTTCAAGTGAAGAGTAAGGCATATTGAGCAGCAGTGAGCTATTTGGCCTGTCAAGACTATCCAAAAGGATGTGTGGCCCCTTTTTCCCACTTCAATCACATCAAAATTACTTACAGTAATTTCACGATTACAACCCACACCATTTTGACTAAAATTTTGGTCCGAACCCGAAGTGCAGCTTATAATCAGGTGCAGCTTATATATGGACAAAGAACGAAAAGTTGCTGTTTTAGGAGGACAAGTGTCTGCTAAGAAAGGCAGGAGCTTCTCTTTGAAATGGAG
>PYHW01010688.1:883773-906812 GCA_013186435.1 Turdus rufiventris
CATTGATAAGAAGACAGATCAAAAGAAGGGAGTATAGGCAGCTTGGATGCTGGCGTCCGGGGGTCCGGGAAGTGGCTTTGACTATGGGCCAGGGTCCCACGCCAGCTTGCCAAGCTTACGTTATCATGTATTCGCGTGATCAGTAAACAAAAACCAATTGCTGCTAGCATATAGACACGTGGACAATAGCCACAAGCCAATCATATGTAAGCAAAAAGCGCGTGAACCCTTGCTTTGCACTATAAATGTAACCCTCAGATGCCCAATATACTGAGCACTGACCATACCTGTAAGAGGCCTCGTCATTGACTCCAAAACGCCTCTCGCGACATATGGCGCCCGAACAGGGACCCACAGTGCTTTGATGTGGACGACTCTTTGCTTTTGGTAGCGGTTAGACGTGGAACACCGAGAGCGCGAGTCAGTGAGAGACGTTGGCAGAGGAGCTCATCACGGCTAAGAGCCAGACGGCGTCCAGGGAGTGAGGTAGGAAAGGTCGCGACCTTCCCCCGTCTGGTTGTGAGCATGGAAGCAGAGTTTGCCGCAGCAAAGAAACTGCTCCTCAGTATCCTTACTAAGTGAGGCAAGGAGCCATCAGAGAAAGCTATTGAGAAGTTCGTTCAATGGGCTTGTAATAGGGGCTTTCTGCAGGCACCCTCTTTGTTGTTTTCCCCAAACAAATGGAGGAAGGTGAGAGATAAACTATGGCAACTCATAATCACTGCGAGCGGGAAAGACTCTAAAGAGGCACAAGGACATGGGGCTGCTTGGCGTGCTGTCATTGGTGCCTTGCGTGAGATGAAAGCGGAATCGAAGTTTGCTCCGCCACGTTGCATAGTGGTCTGATAAAGGGTATGATGGGCAAAACCTGTAGTAACATCCGAGAGCTGCTAAAACAAGACCTGATAGGGACAGGGGAAACGCAGACGGAGGCTTTCCCTCCGCCGCCGCCACCTGAGGCACTGTCTCTGCCTGTTGCACGACATCCCTTACCCCTTGCTCTGCACTCACCGCTGCCCACTGCGCCAGCACCCAAGGTTGTGGCAGCGCCCCAGGTTCCTCACAATGCCACGGAGTTTAGTGGGTCAGCGTGTCACCCTCAACTTTATCCACCTTTGCTGCAAAAGCCAGAAAATGTCCCTCTGCCTTCAGAGGATGAGCCAATGCCGCCGGTAGAACACCTGGCGGCAGAGCGCACTGCCCTGCCACCTGCTTATCCGGCACAGCCTTGTGTTCCATCTGGGGGACTCCAGGGTCCTAGCGCAGCACCGACGCGGTTTACCCGCTGGTCTGGTATTATTCAAGATGCTATCTTAGAAGGGGATTGGGCACCCACAGAACACCAAGATCAGCTTAAGAAGATAGGTGCACATATCCTACAGTCTGTTGCAGACTGCCGACGCCACAACCTGCCAATCCGCCTGTTAGTCTGTAACCATGCAGCCTACCCCTTCGCTGTCCTCCTCCAGTGGCCACCTTCTTCGAAAGAAAAAGGGGGAGAACCAGGAGGGAACAATCATAGAGTATGCATACTAGAGTGGTTTTTTCCACCCCCAATGCCCCAAAAAGCATTTGGCAGCGGACTGAGGTAATTGGACATTTAGTTAGGAAAGGGAGACAGCGTTGCGTCGAGGTCTCAGGGGAAGAACCAGCATCCCGGTAAAAACAGCTGACCTAGACTGGATGTTGAGATATTCGGAACCTCTCCTACTGGCTTTGCTTGGCTTCACTGGCACCATCCGGAATGACAAACCAGCAGACCCCCGCTTGCGCTTCGTGATGATGCAGCCCTGGGTAGAACGTCCAAAAGTGGTACTCCATCCTATCAAAGGACTTAGTGTGTTCACAGATGCCGGAAAACAATCTGAAAAAGCTGCCTGTGTCTGGAAGAACGAGCAGGGTGGGTGGAGCACACATGTCATACAGGGGCAAGCAAATGATACCTTGCAAACACTCGAATTAGCCGCTGTGGCTTGGGCATTAGGCCGCTGGGCTGCGGAGTCAATCAGTGTTATCTCAGACTCTCAATATGTGGTGGGGGTGGTGCAGAGAATTGATGGAGCTCTCATTTGAACACCAAAAAATGAGTGATTAGGGCAATTATTTTTCCAGGTTCGCCAGGCAATCCGAATCAGGCAAGAACCATGTTGCATTATCCTCATGCGTAGCCATCAAACGGAATTGGGATTAGGAGAGGGCAATGCTAAAGCTGATGCAGTTGTCAGCCCTGCCTTTTACACGCCCACGGACTCTTTTAGTGCTGCAAGGAAAAGTCATGCCATGTTTCACCAGTCAGCAAAAGTTCTCAAATGACAGTTTGGACTCACCTGGAATGACACCCAAGGGATTGTGCGTGCTTGTTCCCAGTGCAGCCAGCATGGCACAGGGCTGGGTTTAGGGGTCAACCCAAGGGGACTGCAAGCTTGTGAGTTATGGCAAATGGATGTTAGGCATGCACCTGAGTTTGGGCGATTGAAATATGTGCATGTAACCATAGACATCTTTTCCAGGCTGCTGTGGGCCACTGCACAGGCAAGGGGAAAAGCAATCAATGTGATTAGGCACCTATCGGTTTGTTTCACGGTCATGGGGGTACCTAAAGAGATAAAAACAGATAACAGGCCTGCTTACTGTAGCCAGAAGGTTGGGAGATTTCTACAGAAGTGGGGGGTGAAAACACTACAGGCATTCCGCATGAACCCACAGGGCAGGCCATAATTGAGAGGGCACATCGCACTCTGAAACAGTACCTTGTTAAACAGAAGCGGCCTGACGAGAATGACCCTACAATTAGGTTACAGCAAGTCCTGTTCACCCTCAATTTCCTTAGTGTAGCGGGGGGACAAGAACAGCCTCCCGTAGTAGTTCATAACAGCGATGTTCGCATGCAAGTAAACCCCAGAGTGCAGCTACACTATAGAAACCCACAAACTGGGCAGTGGGAAGGCCCTAGTCTGTTACTATTTATTGGTAGAGGATATAGTTGTATCTCCACAGATCACGGACCGCTTTGGGTGCCTAGCAAATGGGCACGTCCAGCATGTCCTGAGACCCAGAGGAGAAACTACAACACCGATTCACAGCCACACTCTTCGACACCATCGAGCAACTAGATCGCTACAGTTGGATTCCTGGGTTCCATACCATCGAACCATCAGAAATAACATGTCATCTTTTCTTTCGTCAGGAATCACTATGGCAGTGGGAGAGAAATAAGCACATTGAAATGGTGGCACATCGGTGGCGCCAAACGTGCTCAAATGCTCTCATGCTTACCTTGCTATGTGGGCTTTGCAAGCTGCTATTTGCTAGGTCTAGCCAAGAGTTAGAGGAAGGGAATTTGCTTTGCGCTCGATGTTATGAAGATTCCCCTCACGCTTTTGCTCAAGACTTTACTTATCTTTCTGAGGAAGATCCAGAGGCCATTCCTAGTGACCATAACACGCTAGTACTTCTGCTTCTCTTGTGGTCAATGAAAAGAGCTCTAAAAATGTGTGAGGCTGCTAAAAAGATGCAATTGCTGACTGTTCATTGCCTGAATTGCAGGGGAGGATAATAGTATGGTAATGTAGAATAAGAAAAGGGTTCGCATGTGTTTTCGCAGGTGAAGGGTTCGAGTGGATCTCTGTGAGACTGTGTATTCGTATTGCGCATGGAAGCCTGTTGAAACCTCCACATCAGCCAGCAACCCCGCAAGAAGAAGTTCAAGACTGCACTTCCAATGTCACAGCTTACAGGCAGAATGAATTACTTATGTACATGCATGTTATTTGCTTGTTGTTACTTTAAGCATGGTAATAAGGCTTTACCTGTAGCACAGCCTAAAACAAATATATGAGTCTCTTTGGCCAAGTCTGCAGGCTCTGACACTATTTGTCTGTTCAACACAAGCTCTGATAAACCTTTTTCCACTTGTTTAGTTGGAGTACCTTTCCCAGATGGTTTTGACAATGTCACTTTTGACAAGTATTGGCCATATGACGATCACCATTTGTCTCCGACTCCTCCTCCCAGACACCAGACGTACATTGACAATTTTAAAGTAGACCAATCTGACCTGGAAGAGCTAGAAATCCTAGGCTCGTTGACCATGGATACCTGTTATTACTTTCACTTCAAGGGGGACAACAGCCTTCCCTTTAACATCACCCCATACCACCTGGTCTACAGTAATGTAACCTTTTGGTGTCATCAAACACATCTCATCTTGTATGAGGAACCTTATGCAGATCACCTTAACAAGCTTCCAATTCTGTTTCCTAGAGGAATCTGGCTTATCTGTGGGGACAGGACCTGGCCAGGTATCCCCTCCAAACTGGACGGTGGACCATGCACCATGGGCCAATCGACAATAATCACTCCCAGTGTCAAGGCAGTAGTGCAGAGAAAGAACAGAAAAGCTAGGTCCCCCACAGGACATCATTTTGACAGTAATTGTGATAGTCACATTCGCCCTTGGAACTCTACAGAAACACTTGTTTCAAGTATTTTCCTGCCACAGCTAAGTTCCGCAGTGGCTCTAAAGCAATTGAAAATATTGGGGTGTTGGCTCAGCAAAGAAGTAAATGCCACCTCTATTGCAATCAGTGATTTGTTGACAGATGAGGAAGCTGTCAAACATGCCACCTTACAAAACAGGGCTGCTCTTGATTACCTCCTTCTAGTGCATGGACATGGCTGTGAAGATTTTTTGGGCTTGTGCTGCATGAACCTATCAGATCATTCTGTGTCCATTCATCAGCAATTGCAAAATCTAAGGGATTTAGCCAAGCAAATCACAAGGCTAGACAATCTGTTTGATGGATGGAGCTTTGAACCTTGGCAAAAAGAATTCTGCAAAATAGGTTTACTTATTCTTGTGATAATACTCATCCTTATCGTGATTGTACCTTGCACGCTCCAATGAGCTAAGTTAATGACTAAGGCAGTAACTAGTATCTTAGTGGTGCAAAAAGAAAAGGGGGAGATATTGGGGGATATGGCAGGGACTTTGGTGGATTATATGAAGGGACAGGCCACAAGATACTCTACAGGGCCTGGCTGCCTAACATGGTTGTGGGAACAGACTATGAAGACATGGACATGGGATACGTGACTGGAGACACAGCCACTGATTAACGTAGCTGTAATTGTATCTGTGATTAAGGAAACCAGCTGGGAGGTAGTGTCCTTGGACCATTGATAAGAAGACAGATCAAAAGAAGGGAGTATGGGCAGCTTGGACATCAGCAACCAGGGGTCCGGGACGTGGCTTTGACAATAGGCCACAGTCCCACGCCACCTTACGCTATCATGTATTCACGGGATCAGTAAACACAAACCAATTGCTGCTAGCATATAGACGTGTGGACAATAGCCACAAGCCAATCACATGTACGCACAAAGTGCATGAACCCTTACTTTGCACTATAAATGCACTCCTCAGATGTCCAATAAACTGAGCATTGACCATACCTCTAAGTGGCCTCGTCATTGACTCTGAAGCACCCTCTTGCTACAGATCCCCACTTAGTGGAATGCTATACAACTTTCTCCGCACATCATCCCAAAAAATAACCTGAACGAACACAATTACACTTTGTATTAGGAACACAATGAATTAATCTTTTAAGTTCCCCTTTTGAAACCTTGAAATTTCCCATGAGAAGGGTGCTCATAACTTGGTGATAAATGTCCTGTTGAGGAGGGCTGAGTCTAGGATGACTTAACTTATTGCCCATCCTCAAAATTCCAATTCCCCACCCAGTGGTAAAGGAAAAGACCCTGGTATCTTCAACTCACTTCTTGTCTGTGGGCCAATCAAAACCCACTGGGTCAATGAAACGCTCTTGGGGAGGTTGTCATCCTGTCCACTGATCTTCAAGAACTGTCTTCAGAATGTCCTGGTCACCCTCAGATAGCCCTCACTACAATGCAAGGAGCCCTCCTTGGGGAGCCAACTAACCTAACGTGACTTGAGTCCTGCAGCTGAAGCTGCAGGAATTGCTTCCCCAGGAATGCCTCGATAGAGGTCCCTGTTCAGGCACCAGCTGTCGTGGCAGAGTGCTGATGGAGTGCCACAACCTTCCAGGGAATTGTCCTGAGAAGGACGTCCTGGCGGCACAGGCATGTCCTGGTTTCCAGGCAGAGTGATCTAGATCTTTTGTGAAATCCACTTCAGCCAAAGCTGGAAGGAAGGATGGGAGCCTTGTATGGTGATCCAAGGTGAAGTTTATTAATCTTCTTCCTCAGAGGAAGTCAGGAACAAACTAGCTCAGAGGGACTGAAGGAGCAGGGTTTATATGGGAAAGCTAGGGGGCAGGGTAGAACAACAGACAAATCCGATAAGGGCTCAAGGGTGGAGCAAAAGGGGGAAGGACCAATGGGATGCAAACAATTTATCTAGAGCAGGGAGGCATACTGGGAGGCATTTCTGTTCAGCAGTATGTGTGAGGGTGGTGCCTAAGGGCATTCCCTCCAGGGCAGAGTGACAGATTCCTTCTTGGTTGGGCCATCAGCCTCCACAGAAAACCAATCTATTTTATTTTGTAATTTCCTCTTTCAAAATGCAGACTATTTTTCTATATCATTGCTTTCAGCACCAAGACTCAGTGTCATGGTTTAGTTAAAAAAGTGGTGTTAGGTTATAGGTTGGACTTGATGATCTCAAAGGTCTTTTCCAAACTAATGTTAAAAAGTTAATTCTGTGGTTCTGTGAAGCTCTGTTACCATGTTTATTGCTTTTAAAATTATGCTGCAAAGTGTAAGGAGAACCAGAATATTTTGAGGGACATGTATTCTACTCCATATGAATAAAAACTAAATGTTACCCACCACATTAAATGGTTGTGGGTGGCCAGTATAAATTTTTTGTGCTCTCTGAATTGGCACTCCCTTTAATCTCTTGGTCTATATTTGTATTTATTAGCTTAGCATGTCAAAGTAGACAGACAAAACTACTCAGATATAATTTTTGTCAATCACTGCAGCCCTATTTCCCTGAACCAAAATAGTATTCTGCCAAGTATTTCAAAGGTCTTGGATTGGTACTGCAACCCAAAAAAACACAAGGTAAGAATTATGCTCAGTCTAAAGGAGGATAGTTTTAAAAATGCCTAATGGGAAGACAGGGATATTTGTTAGGACTATTCATACAGTAAAATTGTCACCACTCTGAGACTGCTTATGTTCTGAATGTGACTTGCACAGGCGTCAAGATTCCAGCTCTCATGGATTTGTACTAAGCTTTAGTGATGCTTGAAAACCTTACTCCCTTTGACTTATCTAGGAATGATCTAAGGGTACCATGCAGTGTAGGTTTATAAGTCTCAAACTATTGTCGACAAACTGCCACAAGTTCATACAGACTTGATGCACATCACTAAGTTTTTTAAAAAGGATTGCTTGCAAAATTAAATTCCTAATGTTCCCATTAAAAAATATAAATATTTTTAATCAAAACCAGGTATGAACTGGCATAGACAGGCTGAAAAACACTGTTTTAAGGTGTAAGGTGCCTGGCTTCCCTTCAGCATGAAATCTGCAAAACTGAGGCTTTAACAATTTCACTCCTGATTTGTTAGGAAGAGGTGAGGAAAATGGAAGTGTTAATGTTTCAGCATAGCAACCAGACGAGTGTAAGGAAAGGTAAGAAGAATCTCACTGAAAAAGAAGGAGCAGGGAAATAGGAAACATTGAAAAGATAAGGAAGAATCAAGACCAGTCATAAAGGCAGTCCAACTCATATGGTTGCTTGCCAACTTTTTGGATTTAGTGTTTAGGGGCAGTAAAAGCAATCCATCCACAAGCACCAAGGAATCTAGTAAGTAAATGACCATTAAAGAATATATGTAAATATAGAAACAAGTGCAGTGAAGCTCTAAGGAGAATATTTAGGTATTCAATATAGCTCAAGTTAATTAATAGAAGCAAAGGCTGAAAGAAAATTGCTTGTGGTGTTTCATCACATTTAGAAAGCTTTTTATAGTTTCTGCTGGGTGACAAGCTCATCAAAGGGCTTTAAAAGTACTTAGGTTATCAAGTACCACTACCTTTATTGGATTTTTTTTTCTGAACTTCCCACTATTTCTGGTAATTGAACATTTTGCCTGGTTTCCTAAACTTTAATGTTATTTTATTTGGTATTTTATCAGTATTGTTATTTAGCTAAACTAGTCCTTTTTCTTTTTAGAGGTCATGCTTTCATTTTGCTATGCCAAACAAACCACAGTTTATTTCATTTTTGCTCACAACAGGCTGCATATTGACCCTTGCCTGTATGCTGTTTCCTGAACACGGTATTAGAAACACTTCTACTGTAAAAGAATATAGCATGCAAGCAGGGAAACCTGGGATCTCATAATCCCTTTCCTTGGAAACATCTTTTTTCATAACTCTTGACTTGTACTTTTTCTGTTATCAACTGTTCCACTTAATTCCCCTAACCTTTTGTTGTTTCCAACTAAACAGTTTTCAGTTAATAATGAATTTTCTTACTGCAACTCCCTAAGGATAGGACTAAGCAGCTGTACTATTAAATTTTATCTCATACCTTGCAGGCTATTTCACAGGGTGACACAGTTTTTCATCCCTCTTTTTGATGACACCAAACAACTTTGTTTCATCAGCAGGCCTCATTATCTCTCTTCTGCCAAAGATTCTAATGAAAATAATAAATTATATTGGTCCAAGGACTGATCTCGGGATGTCTGTTCCTTTCCTCCAAACCGATAATTTTCTTCTCAGAGCAGGCCAATTCAATTTCCTCTTCAAGCACTTTAAAGTCTTTACAAAATATATTCTCAAATAACTGTTTCCAATTATTTTCCATTGTGTTATTTTTGCTTAATCCATGAAGTGTGGGTTGTGGTTTTATAAAGTGCTATCGCTTACAATGAAACTTCCTACACAGGTAGTGAAGAAACATGGGATGATTTATTCATTAGTCAAAGGAAAATTTTACATTTCAAACCCGGTTTGAAAACATTTGAGTTTCACATCCATCCTAGTGGAAGCAGTTTTCATATTCTAGCCTTTCCTCCACCACTGTTTAGTTTACCTTAAATTTTAAGTTTTTAAGTTCTATTACACTATATGAAAACTGAAAACCCTTTATGGGCTCTGCTTAGACTTCTCTAAATCTCTAGTTTCACAGGATGCTATCTTTGTTTCTTAACCTTGTTTTTTTTACTGGTGAAATTGAAGAACACTGAAATTTTTGGGTTACTTGTTTTACAGAGTTAGACCAAATTTTCAGCAATTCTTACTCTGAACTCTTCCATATATCTAAGAGTTAAAAATTAAGCCCAGAAAACTGAGAAAATATTTTTGTATTTCTGAAGACTTTGGTTATTTATTGGCTTTACTACAGCAAGTACTTTAGGCTTTCTCCTTTGTTTAATACACAAGTTCTAGCTGTTTTGTATATTTGATCTGACTACTTTCCAATGTGTTTAACTTCATTTATTTGACTTTATGAAGTTGACCTCTGATGTCTGAGCTGTTGCTATTTTGCAGGTGACATACTTAACTCTCGTTTTCTTCTTTATTTACAGTGCACCAGTCTTTAATGACTGTTATTGTTTATTAAAGATAAATCTGAAGGTATCAACATCTTTTGTATTTTATGTGAATTTGGAGAAAGGTTAGCTATCACATCTGTAGATGTACCTGGCAGTATGCTTATTTTCTGATCTTCATAAGATAAATTTAAAACTCCCAGCTATCAAACCCCAAAAACTAATAGCAGAATGACAGAAGTTTGATCAACATCCAAACCTGGCACATCCCCAAAAATTTTTTAAATTAATCTTACCATATACTTCTTGTTGCCTTCACCGAGGCGTGGTGACCTGGTTCAAGAACGGCACGGCAATCAACCCCAGGCTGTTTGGGCCATAAGCTCATAGACACCAATATGTTGGACAGCAAATGGTGTTTATTAACTGGCTGCAAGGGTTTATATAACCTGGGTTCACCGTGTCACTTCCTTCTGCTTACATCACAAACTGGGTGTTGCTGGTTGACAAACGGGAGTTAAGTTACTTTAACTGCTGAAGGGAGGGGTTCTGTCTGCCTGTACAGTACGATATCTTCCGATCACCTGCCCCTAATTTCCCACATTTCCCCCCTCCCTCATGATTAATTAAAAATGTATAAAGTATAAATGTTATAAAATGCAAAGGCTATTAAAACTGGTATGAAAAACAGTAAAGGGTGATGTAACATGTTTGTAACAGGCACGCCTCAAAGCAATTGCTGGCGGTCAACAAACAAAATATTAACTTTTTCTAAATGGTTCTTAACAAACAACACCAATTTTTTCAATATGCAAGGCCCAAAAATTATTGTCAGGAGTATTATGGCAAGAGGGCCTATTAAGGTGGAAACAAGGGTGGTCAGCCATGGGGACTGATTGAACCATGACTTGAACCATGCTTGTTGATCTTCTCTTTCTTTCTTTCTTTGGGTTAGTCTTTCTCTCAGTTCGGTCATTGAGTCTCACACGACTCTGGTATAGTCTGCATAAAAACAAACACTCCTCTTTTAAGGCAGCACACAGGCCTCCTTGCTTCACGAACAAAAGGTCCAATCCTCGCCTGTTCTGCAGGACAATTTCCAAAAGTGAAGAGAGGGATTTCTCTAGAAAGGAAATGGATTTTTCAACCCTCTGTAAGTCCTCGTCAATGGTCATCTGTAGTTGAGAAAGTCTTTGGTGTTGGGTTGCAAGGGCAGAGACACCTGTGGGTGCGCTGGTAGCTCCTAGACTGAGGAGCATTGCAATGTTTATGCCCATTATTGCTTCCCTTCTGTGGAGCCAGTTGGATTCTTCCAAAAAGCGTACATCTCTTCTTCCTGGCGATACAGGACTCTGGGAACAATTAGAACCTGGACACAAAAATCAACATAGTTATTGAATTTGTCAAGGAGCACACAGGGGCTTACTCCGGATTGTTGGCAGACCCACATTCCTGATGCAGATGGGATCACCCACTTATACATCTTTCTGTTAGGCTTGATAAATTCAGCGCAGATATTGCCCATCTGCCTTGCTAGGGTTGCGTTGCCAAAGCACTTACCTTGGCCTGTGACCTGACTCAGGGCAATTCCTCTCTGGGGGGTGTCCCATCTGCACTGGTGTGGATATGCTGCCATTGAAAAGTTAAAAGCGATATTAAGGGCAACACCTTCATAAAAAGGGGGCTTCGCATCATAGCATAACCAGCATGATTTTGTGAGGTTCGGGTTAGATTGGTTCAACGATAGAAAGGTAGCATTTAACACACCCAAAAATGGATTGGAAGGAGTTGATTTGGCTAGGAGACCAGATGGGGAGGAGGTAGCTTTTAATATTCGTGCATTACAGGTAAAATTGGTGCTAGTTGTGATCTTCTTTTTGGGTCTGCTTACTTATTTTATAAGAATATGTTTTTAAACAAGCGCTCTGATTAGCTTTAATTCCCCCTCAGAGTGTCTCCCCTCCTTCCTGCTCGCATGTGTCTGCATTATCTAGCAAGCTTTCAGTGTTCCTGCCAACCACATCTGTGCCCCTCCCATCTCCCTGAGGTTCGGAGCCATTTTGTGCCGCGTACAGCAGAGGCTTTTCCGAGGTCCTTTCGGACTCTGATTTAATGTCAGCGCTCCTGGCCTCCTCCGCTAGCCCGTCCCAGAATGACCGCGCCTGCTCCCTTCCCTCAGCTGGTGGGTCTGGGCCTGGGGGCCATGAAGAGGGCCCTTGTGGCCGTGAGTCTTTGAACTCGGTGACATCGCTTTTGTTTGTGGTCCGTGTAGTCACCCCAACCCCCAGCCGGGTGTGGCCAGCAAGCAGCTTTATGCGGCTTTCCAAGTTTCTTGCTCTTGTAGAGCCTTTTTCAGAGCCTGTACGACTTTTCCCCATGTTTTAAGATTTCTCTCTGAGCCTGAGGACATCATTTCCTCGGCCAGAGCCTTAGTGCACCTGTCCCATATTTCTGGGTGGAGTATATCCACCGGCCAGTCAATTATCCCAGTTTGCAGAAGTCTCGACATTGCGAGAGTAAAATCCTTAGGTTTGCAGTCAATACCCCATTGCCTGTGAATCTGAGATATGACCTTTGCGAGAGCTTCCATCCTCCTCGCTGGTCCGGGAGCGTCCTCCCCGCTGAGCTGGTCCAGCCACTTCAGCTGCCATTCACCCGTCCAGGCGATTCCTGTTTCCCGGATAGTGTCCTGAGTTTCGGTACCACTTGTTGCCTTCACCGAGGCAAGGCGACCTGGTTCAGGAACGGCACAGCGACCAACCCCAGGCCGCTTGGGCCATAAGCTCATAGACACCTATATGTTGGATGGCAATGGCGTTTATAAACTGGCTGCAAGGGTTTATATAACCTGGGTTCACCATGTCACTTCCTTCTGCTTACGTCACAAACTGGGTGTTGCTGGCTGACAAACGGGAGTTAAGTAACTTTAACTGCTGAAGGGAGGGGTTCTGTCTGCCTGTACAGCACGATATCTTCCAATTGCCTGTCCCTAATTTCCCACAACTTCTTGAAGTCATTTTGGCAGAAAAATATTTTTGTACTATTCTTATGTCTCTGAAATCTATTGCACCTTAAACACTATACCTCTGCCTTCAATTGAAAAGCTCTGGTCTTTCCAAGACTGCTATCCTACCATGAATTTCTGCTGTTTCTTTTATGACCAGACTCAAAAGATTACATACAACCCTTTCATAAATTCCACCAGCCATCTACTATAGTCAGTAACAGGTTTTTGTATTTCATCTCCATCTTCAGATGTGCCTTCACCCCTTTTAAAAGGGTGAATCTGTATTTTATGTACCTTCCCTCCAAGAGCTGTGATGAAATCCTGATCTGTGATAACAATAAATGACAGTGAAGAATGATTTACTAAACCACCTCATTCACACTGTCATAATCAGCTGTGTAATAGCTAGCCTTTGGTATAATGTATTTGCTTTTGCAAGTCATTATGAATTGTAATTGCTTGATTATTATAAATTGTATAAATTTATTATAAATTATTATTATTATTATAGATTATTATAAATTATAAATTGTAACTGTTTTTAGATATAGTGCAAATTTGTAAACATTTTTGTGGGTTGTGCAACTAGAATTAGGCATAAAGCAGGGCTATTGTAAGATATAAGCAGGGTTGCAAAAAATGTATCACAGGATATGATTGCTTCGGCAAAATGCGGCCTCAGGGCATACAATTTGCAAGAGCAATAATTTCCTAAGGTACGTCTGGTCTTGTGAATTGTAATCACGAGAGCACAGGCAAAGAACAAAGTATCATAAAAGGAAAATATCAAGTCAAAAGTTACATCAGAAGACCACCCTGGACTGTGTCCCAGACAGACTACCATGTGGACTTACCTAATGCTGCCTCACCTTGAGGCAGAGTTGTGGTCAATAGGCTCTGAAAATGTGTCAAGCCATTTGAGGAAGTGATGCAATTATAATAGTATAAAGGACAGCTTGCAAATGGACTGGGTGTGCCTCTGACTGCTGCCACACACCCAGCACTGTTACTTTTGTTTTATTGATCTGTACTTTATTATCCCTTATTTAACTCCTAAAATTTTAGAGGAGTGAGCTTCGTTTCTCACAACACTTACCCTTTTACAAAAGCTCCATTTGTCTTTCATTAACAGCTTGCTGATTTTGTGCTGATTTACTACAACTCATGATCTCCAGAATTATATTCCACTTCCTTGCAAATCTATTTTACTGAGCAGTTGCTTCAGAAAACAAGCATTTTCTTACAAGAGTTATAAAGTTCAAAATATTTTGGATGAAGCAGAGATGCAAAACACCAACTCCATTGTCGGTCACAAAATCAGAAAAATCACTTTAGAAACAGTTTTTTCCTTGGCAGGAGGAAGAAACTGTGCACAGCAAACCATTAGGAGACCATAGCTCTAGTAAAAACTCACAATACAGACAATACATGTAAAGCCATGGTTTTTATGACTTCCATAAGCAGCAAATTGAGATATACATATTTTTGTGCTTGCAAAGAATGTTAGGGTGGCGAGTGGAATGTGCTTCCCCAGAGAATGAGTAGGAGTTTACCAGGGTAGCAGAGAATCTGAAGAGTCCAGATACAGAGGAGAAAGTGTTGAGGTAGCAAGCACAGCAGTTAGAAGGGTGGGGAAGGTTGGAAGCCTGTTCCTGTTTCGCCTCCACAATTTCAACTTTAGCATAACCATAGTTTCCTGGTCAAGAGTGAGGAATGCCAGTATCAGCTCAATCTGAATTAATGTCTGCAGGAAAGAGGAAGGTCATGGAAATTCTGTAGGAAACTTCCTCCTGCAGGTGCCAGAAACACTACTCCAATACCCATCTGAAATCTCAGGAGACTTTGCTTGCTGATCTCCCCCAGTAGGCCTGTGGATCACAGCAAATTATTGTGAGAAGCAAATAGTGCTACCTTTTAAGGGAATTTGAACAGGCTGTATAAACAAACTGACCTGAATGTCATCCCACACTCTACAGAAGTGCCCTGACTACTGGAGGAATTCTGTGGTTTGGGGTTTTTTATTTTCTTCACAGAAAAACTGTATATAGATCACTCACTCCAAATAACAGTGCAGGACTAATGGTCTTAATTAATAAGTCAGTTTAATCTGATATTTTAATATGCTTTCTTGCTCACCATTTCAATGATTTGGAAGTTGGTAAATACAGTAATTCCATGACTGTAAACCACACCCTTTTGACTAAAATTTTGGGCTGAACCGGGAAGTGCGCCTTATAGTGCGGTGTGCCTTATATACGGACAAAATTCGGAAATTTGCCAACCTGGAAGTGTGAGCTGTGAGCCGCGGTGGGTACCAGCAGGGTGGCAGGGCCACGGATGCTGGGTGGAGGCAGGGCCAGGGCTGCCGAGTGCCTGCGGGGCCGTGGCTGCTGGGTGGAGGCGGAGCTGGGTCTGTCAGGTGCCTGCAGGGCTGGGGCTTCCAGATGCCCACAGGGCTGGGGCCGTTGGGTACCTGCAGGGCTGTAGGGCTGGGGTTGCTAGGTGCCTGCGGGGCCGAGGCTGCCGGGTGCCCGCAGGGCCATGGGGCTGGGGCTGCTGGGTGCCTGTAGGGCTGGGGCTGCTGGGTGCTGGGTGGAGGTGGGGCCGGCAGAGCCGAGTGGAGGTGGGGCCGTGGCAGCCAGGTGGAGGCAGAGTCTCAGCCGGTAACTGTGCGGGGGGAGCTGGGGGCAGAGTCTCACTGCAAAAAAAAGTGCGCCTCATAATCCAGTGTGCCTTATATATGGGCAAAAGTTCAGAAATTTGCTGACACCCAGAAGTGCGCCTTATAATCTGGTGCACCTTATAGTCGTGAAATTACTGTATATATCAGGTCTTAACACTCCAGGAATGCTACCCTATGACCAGTTAAATGGTGCAATTAGTATTTTGGAGATTCAAGACTTCAGAAAAATTTTAGCTACACATCATACTAGCTAACCTTGAGATAATCAACAACTATCAAAGAGTCATGAATGCATTATTTAAGGGGTAGTAACAAAGGATTATACATATTAAAAAATAAACAAAAAATATAGTTGCACAGTTGCTGCAGTTCTAGTGTGTCAGGTTTCTTTTCTCACCTCAAAAAACAAGAAACTAAATATATTTTGCTAGGGAGAAAAAAATTTTGAATTTAGATTTATTTGATACTTGCTTCAAGAGGGAAAACCCCCATATCTATCTTTCATTTTTTATCAGATAATTCACTCACAATAGAGACTGAAAAATGTACATTTTAAATAACTATTATAAAGATGTTGCAATTATCATATATTTCCATTTTCTTCCCACTCTATTACTGACATAATTGCACATTTGTACAGTAATTTCATGATCATAAGGCGCACCAGACTATAAGGCGCACCCCCCAGGAGCCAGCACATTTTGCAACTTTGTAGATAATATAAGGAGCACCAGACTATAAGGCACACCTTTATTTTGCTGCATGCAACAAAGTAGCAAATTAGTAATGGAATCCCGCAATCGTGGAATTTACTGTCAGGTGCTCAATTTGCAAACATTTTTCACAGATTGGTGCAGCCTTTAAACGCAGCTCCAAGCGTCCTCCCTGTGCAAGGGGCCCAGCACTCCCGCCCACTCCCGGCGCCAGCTGGTGAGGCAGGGCTCCAGGCAGTGGCCATTCAGGGAGGCTTGGGACCATGGCCACAGCAGGAGCTGGTGCTGCTTTTGGGGCTGCAGCGGCACTGTTTTCAGGGCCAGTGGCGCTGGTTTTGGTGCTTTCCCACGGTGCTTTCCCGTGGCACTTTCTCGCCACATTTCAGCACTTTCTCGCGGTGCTTTCCTGCGGCACTTTCTCGCCGCTTTTCAGCGCTTTCTCTCCCCTATTCGGCGCATTCCCACAGTGCTTTCTCACTGCTTTTTGGCGCTATATCGCTGCTTTTCGGTGCTTTCCCCTGGCGCTTTCTCACCACTTTTTGGCACTTTCTCCCGGCGCTTTCTCGCCTCTTTCCAGCACTTTCTCCCTTGGAGTTTTCTTGCCGCTTTTCAGCGTTTTCCCGTGGCACTTTCTCACCACTTTTAGGCACATTTCCGCCACTCTTTCTCTCTGCTTTTCAGCACTTTCCCTCGGTGCTTTCTCGCCGCTTTTCGGCGCTTTCTCGTGGTGCTTTCTCGCAGCACTTTCCCACAGCGCTTTCTCCCTGCTTTTCAGTGCTTTCCCATGGCGCTTTCTCGCCACTTTTCGGCGCTTTTCCTCTGTGCTTTCTCGCAGCTTTTCAGCACTTCCTCACGGTGTTTACTCACCACTTTTCGGCGCTTTTACCTCGGTGCTTTTTCGCCGCTTTTTGGCACTTTCTCATGGCATTTTCTCGCCGCTTTTCGGTGCTTTCCAGGGGCTCTTTCCCACGGCGCTTTCTCGCTGCTTTTCGGCAGTTTCTCACAGTGCTTTCTTGCTGCTTCTTGGCACTTTCCCACAGTGCTTTCATGCCGCTTCTCGGCGCTTTCCTGTGGCACTTCTTGGCACTTTCCTGCGGCCTCGCCACTTTCCTCCACTTCTCCCCAGCCAGCGGCCATGGCTCCCGTGGTTCCCGACTCCCCCCACATGGCTGCAGTTCCCACAGGTCCTGGCTCAGCTCGCAGATCGCACTTCTGGGTCTGCAAATTTCTGAACTTTGCACATCAGATAAGGTGCACTGGACTATAAGGCGCACTTCTGTGCTCGGGGGAAAATTTTAGTCAAAAGGGTGCGCCTTATAGTCGTGAAATTACTGTACATTTGTGATCAAACTGCCAAATGGAAACACCTGCCATTTTATTTTCTATCCTATTGCTGCATGTGACATTTGAAATACTGTGTTTTATCTGAACATTTTAAAATAAGGAAACAAATACTTCAAAGCATCCAAGCTCAACAGCTGGCTTTTACAGTTGGTTTATCACTGAAGTGAGGTTTTCAGTTTCACATTGTCCAAACTTTTAAGTAGCACCATCAGTGTGTTACCTCCCACTACTTGGTAGTGGCTTGGTAGCGATCCATGTATAGGTAAGGATATATATTTTAATTGAAGGAATGTATTGCTACTACTGTTAAGGTCATATTTACAAAACCAAAACACACAAAAACTTTTGTTTATTAAACATATTGACAGAGTTGTCACTAATATTTGAAACTATGAGATTAACTTCTACCATGAGAGCATAAAATATTAATCCTCTTGGTTTCAAAGCAGAGAACAAACATATATGTAGATTTTGTAGGTAAACCACACAACTATTATTGACAATGGTGTTTTCCTTTAATCTGACCTTGTACTGAGCTTGCTGAAAATTTTGGATTAGACAGCTCATGTATTATTTTTAGTCTATCAGAAGTCAGCAAACAATTTAAACATAGCGGTAAAATGGCAACAGAAGCCATGCTGACCATAGAAATAAGCTACAAGGAGATGGCCCTGCTTGCAGTCATAAATGGCCTTGCAGGACAGTACTGCCAAGGAAAAACTATATGACTCATACTGAATGATTTTCAGTGGCAATGGTGGTCAGTGTCAGCTTGCAAAGTACCATTCCTTGATTCTAAGCAGTACCATTCTCCCACCAAACCAATGCATTGTGAGCACCACAAATATGTACATCCCTTCTCTGCTTCAAGTAGCCTCCAGAAGAAAAGAACAAAGGAGAGCAATTACCACCTTACAGAGTCTCAGTGGAAGGAAAACTACGTGTGAGCAAGTAAGAAAATTATTCAAATACAGATACTGCAAAGCTCTTACACAGCTCAGAACTTGTGCCCCTTGTGCACTCTCTTAAAGGACTGAACTCTACTTACTGAGGACTAGAGATTTTAGATGTGGTTAAATTATAAAAGCCTACACCTTTTAAAAGGGTATTTCTTCTAAAATCCAATTTACTGGATTTTAATGTCACTATGAGTTGGTAATTCTTTAGGAACAGCTACAGACTTAAATTTTAACTAGGCTGTAGCTAACTTTCTGCTAATTAAGATGTTCTCTTTATAAGAAAAAAACTCAAGAAAACTTTGTGCACTTTCCCAGAATAGCTGATACTAGCTTCATAAAACCTTTACTTCTAATACTGAAATACCAGCAGGTAGATTTCCTAATCTCTTTTATTACATTTTATTGAACTTTTGTATTGCTTTGTCATTGAGGTATTCTTTCTGCCTATAGACCTCTTTCCTCATCAGCCTCCGCGCAAGGACTCCTGCCTTTCTTAGACTTTTATATCTGTGCTTCTACCTCACTTCCTACCTCCGAATGATATATTTTTTCCCACTGTGGAGTAAGCTGTTTAGGAAAAAGACTTTGTGAGACTGAGATAAGTAAATAAAGAATCCTTCTCATTAGAAGTGGCCATTTAGGATACTACAGTAATTTCATTACTATAAGGCACACCGGATTATAAGGCGCACTTCTGGGTGTCGGCAAATTTCCATACTTTTTCCATATATAAGGCACACCGGACTATAAGGGGCACTTTTTTTTTGCAGCAAGGATCCGCGCACAACAAAGTAACGAATTAGTAATGGAATCGGGCGATCGCGATTTAGTGGCAGGTGCTCAATTAGCAAACATTTTTCACAGATTGTTGTAGCCTTTAAATGCAGCCCCAGGCGTCCTCCCTGTGCCACATGGTCCGACAGTCCTGCCCGCCCCTGGCACCAGCTGGCACGGCTCGGCTCAAGGCTGCGCTGCCACGGCCACCCCGCCTCGTGCCATGGCCGCCATGGCCGACAGCTGCTGCCACCCCTGGCGGCTCGCACTTCCACATTGGCAAATTTCCGAACTTTGTCCATACATAAGGCACACCGGATTATAAGGCACACTTCCAGGTTTTGATCAAAATTTTAGTGCCTTATAGTTGTGAAATTACTGTAATTATTTTTCTCAGCCATGTAGAAGCAACTTTGCCTAGGGACACATTTTTCATGCAGTGTACTTATGGTGATCTCCATGGACAAAGTGGCAGAGGAAAAAAGTGACTCTTCTTCCTGCTTCTAAGGCAAGGAGTGAAAGAGTAGAGAAAAACATGTGTGAGGAAGGGAGGAAGGACGAAAATAATCAACATAGCAAAAGAATCCTGCAATATAGCAAAAGAATCCTGCGAATCCTCCTTCTAAGATTATTGAAACTGGCTCCTTGAAAATATGTCATAGTAGACCTTGTCTGAATCAAATAGGAACATATTCAGAGGTTCTAAAGTGATATTCACCTCAAAACCAAATATTTTGAGATCAGAGTAGGGGAGCATATCATAAAGGGAAAGAGGAAACTAACATTGCACAGCTGAGTTTGCAAGCAAGGTGGATACCAGAATCAGTACAGACCTCGCTGTGAACGGCACATCTTCTATCTTCCAGGGATCAGCTGCTTGTACTGATTTTGCTTGTGAGAAGTAATCCTGAACATTCAGGATGTGGCTTTATTTGCCAGTAGGCCCCATACTGAGTGACCAATAGGAAAGATTTGCCAGTTTTGCAAGTTAAATTGAGAAGTGCGATACAGCTGAGGCAAAAAGGCTAAGGAAGCAGAAGGATGCTGCAACCCCTTGCCGGCAGTAGTCAAATGGAGGTATCTACAGCCTAATTCTTATGAAGAAACACTGATCATAACTTGTCATCTTGTGAACATTTTAATTTGAAACATGGAACCCTTTTTCAAAATTTAAAGCAACCTGGAGTATATCTCCACAATAAGCATGAAAATGCAAAATGCAAAAGGAATTTTTTTTTTTTATTACTAGATTTTGACAGGACCTCACAACTTAGTAATAGGAAAGATTTGAATTGTTATCAGGCCAGAGTGTGTAGACTTTTCTAAAGTACAGGAAGTAGGACAACTTCCTACTTCATTAGAAATCACAAGTTCTTTACAACCCCTTTAAATCCTGCAACTTTTAAGTAATGTATCAGACATCAGTTTACCTACTCATAGTCATATGATCATAAAGGAAAATAATTGCCATCTGTTACCTGTCTTTGAATTACTGAAATATATGCAAATCATCATTCAAACATCCCTGGACATAGCAAAATCCCACAGGAATGTAGTGCACTGAAGAACTGAGACACCCTATGTGATAACAGAGGCAAAACTGAGGGGGGAAAATCTTTTCTTTTTTGGCTGATTTTAGCTTTTAATAAGAATAAATAAGCAATCATGACCCTGAGAATGGAAAACTGTAGAAGTTCTGAGACTAGGAATTCTCTGAGTAGAGCATTAATTTCAATGAAGTATCAGACAGTTCATAGCAGAAAAAACACTTTTAAAAAAATATTTCCCAGCATTTAGAGCTTGTGGGATTTATTGCGTTTTACAACTGTTGGATCAGTTTACGCACCCATCATCATCTTTTCACAGAATTTTGTGCTTCCAGCCCAGCAGGGATACATTCTGTTCAGAGGTAAGAGTTATTACTGTGGCAGTATGCAAGGACTGAATATGTGGCCAAGGGAAATTATGCTATCCCCTTTCTAGAAATACCTAAAAATCAAAGGAATGTGATCTCATGCCACCTATAGCTGCTTTAACAGCCATAGTCTAAGCTAGTGGTCAGAATAGAGAACTCCCATATGCCCTATCCAGTCTAATTTATTTTACAAGTCTTCAATGCTTGCCTATGTGCAAAGTTAACCCCCTCCCCCATTTCAAAAATAAAGTAAGTTTGCTTTTTCCCCCCCTTGTTTTTGCTGTTTATAAAATTTGTGGCAATATCTAGCAACTACAAAATCATGTACTGTGTACTCTTAGGGTCAATTCCTTGTTCCAGTTAAAACATCTTATGTGAATAGAATCAAGGTGCATTTTTACTAAATTCCTTGCACTTGAAAACAAGGATAGTAGCAGTACTCTGAGTCACAATACAATACAAGGGCATTATGAAAATGTTATAGGACATATTGTGCTAATTTAAACATAACATTATCCATGCAAGACATATCCATAGATGCCTACACAGAATTACATGACTTCATGAAAGGAAAAGAAAAATCTTGAACATTTAAATGGCTAAGAAAAAGCTGTTTTACTGAAGTGTACAGACATCTGAAGAACCCGCAAACTGGTAACATTAGGGTTATATAAGAAATTCATATCTTTGATCTGGAAAGGTATGATAAAACTGCAGTGTTGCTCTTCCCTGCTAATAGTTTTCTCCTAGGAAGAAAAAAGATAATCAATATTACTGAGAAGAGAAAATAAAAGATGCATAAGCACAAAGTGCAGTAAAAACAGTCTAACCACATTCATTTTTAGAAACACTTTATGTGTATTTTTCAGATATTTATGGTGTATATAGTTGATTTGATTTCTCAATACAAATGATGATAAAGCAATACATTCTTCCTCATCTGTAGTACGCATTTTTTGCACGCAGTACTTCTCTGTAAACTGATTACTGTCGCTGAAATGAGTACTGTGAAAGTCACTGTGTTTCTGAGAAGATATAGAGCCTTCCAATATGTAAGAGTCTAAAGATAACATGCGTGCATGTTGTATACCAGAGCCATATTTTCAACGCCATATGAAACCACATTTGATTTTGACAACCATATGAAACATATCCGTCTTTCAAGGATCATAGACCACCTGCTGTGCTTGTTGGTGATGTAAGACACCCAGTCATCAGTAAATATGTGAAGAGTTTTGATTGCAATGCTGTTTTGCAGTTTCAGGATTTTAATTTTTCCTTTTTTGCAACCATAACTCTCTTTAACAACAGCAAGAGTACAGTACTTTTATTCCCTTAAAAAAAGAAAGGCATGTTAGATTTCACTTATGTAAAAATTTGTTCCTAAATGGAAAAATGTATCATATTTTAGGCAATACTGCCCCAGAGCAATTGCATCTAATTATATACATTAGACCTTGCAGAATATCTGTGGAAATTACATTTTCTCTCTTAGAGGTTTCAGTCACAACACTTCTGGCTGACCCTTTTCCATATTGCAAGAAGGAAAAAAAAAAAAAAAATCAGACCTTAAATCACTGTGAGCTCCTCTTTTCCCTAAATAAATGCTCATGCTTTTTTGATAGCACTGGTAAAAGACCTGTGTAGATCTGTGTATATGTAGCAGCAGTGACACCCAATGGTCACTCACAAATTATACTTTCAACAAGGAAAATAAGGTAACATATTCTGCCACTGAAAGTGAGTGGCTCAAAGCAATAGGCCAAACTGAATTTCACGTCCACACATTTCTCACAATCCTACTACAGACATGGTATTTTAAGTTCATTTGAATTATCTTTTATTTTGATCAGTCAAGAATAACAGCCATAATAAAAACAAACTACTAGAAAACAAAAATTACAGACTGTTAAATGATTACACATCGCAAAATATTTCTGCCCTTGTAAGAAATTTTAAAGCAAGGAATGCAATGGGGAAGAAAAAAAAAGACTAGGAGTACTTTAAAATTATTGTTTCAAATAACAGTAAAAATTCCAGGCATCATATGAAGCTCCTTCTTAAAAGTTAATCAACTAACAATTACTGCTCTGAATGACACATACAGTAATTTCACGACCATAAGGCGCACCGGACTATAAGGCGCA
>PYHW01010688.1:908620-920278 GCA_013186435.1 Turdus rufiventris
ACCGGACTATAAGGCGCACTTCCGGGTTTGGGGAAAAATTTTAGTCAAAAGGGTGCGCCTTATAGTCGTGAAATTACTGTAATTGTCTTTTTTTTTTTAAGATTCTATGAGTTGTGATAAAGCAATGTAAACATTATGAATATTATCAGTTTCAATCCTACAACAGAAACAAGCTACTCTCAACCCTAGTAATAAGGATGCTGACCCTGATCAATAAATTAAACATAGATAATTGAGGTTTACACTCCATCTCTCATCTGTTGATTAAGTTTGCCAAACAAGATGCACCCAGCAAAAGACATTTTGTGTTAATGAGATGGTCAGTAGCAGGCAAAACTGAAACTGGTTCTGTAACACCTTGTCAAGATTAATAGTGAAGCTGGAGAAAAGTAAGACAACTTTTTCTGATACCAGAGAACTGAAATTTGAAGGAATTTCACACCACTCTCAATCCAAAAACACTTTCACAATCAACCAGATGCAGCAAATTCCTCCAGGATGGGTTCTGTCTTCTCTATAAATTGTTTGCACCAGTCAGCAAAATAATGAAGACCCACCAGGACAATTTATTCCCTTAACTTTACTAGCATGTCCTGGAGGCCACTTTAACTCTCATACAGCAAATGGCACAAAGCCATGAGGTTACACTGCCCTAAGGTAGGTAGAGCAGAGCTTGTATCTTCCTTCACCCTCATGGGTGTGTAGTTACCACCACCTGTGAGGTGCTCTTCTTGCTGATAAACTGCTGGAGTCAGCGAGCCAGGTCTCTCTCTGAATTCTTCAGAGAGAAATCAGAGTGCAGGGATTGAATTAAAGTCATTGGATGGATTGAAGTATGTTAAGTTATTCACACATAAGGCAGAGGTGTAAATTTTAACATAAGTAAGACAGTAAGTTTTAATATGAGCTGCAGTGCTTTTAGTAAGTAAAAGGTTCAGACACCAGAGTAGAACAAATTCTATGAAGGTTAACAAACATACTAATGTTTTCAGTGCAGGCTCCAGAAGCTTGTTGCAAGACCATACATAGACAAAATAGAACTCCAGTTAGAATATTGCTTACATTTTTCAGATAGAACAAGATAGATTGTATACATAGGTTATGCATATCTTAACATGCAGAGAAATTAGAATTCTAATAGATTAAGTGGTAGTGGTCTGAGTTTACATGTTAGCTTGTTGGAGAAATCCTACATAAGATTATGTATGGGGAGAGTTAATGCTTTTATGCCATTGCTCTTTGCTTTTGCTTTTTGCCATCACTTTGCCATTGCTTTCTATTTTGTATTGCTTTGCTTGCATCTTCACCTGAGAAGAAGATAGGGGCTGCCACAGCAACATCAGCTTCCCAGGACCTTCACAGGAGCAGCTTCTATCTGGGACTCCAGTGTAACAAAACTTAGCATAGACTTTGATGACTGTGACTTTGCTTTAAGACTGATGCGCTTCACAATAAACAGACTTTTAGCAACTATTAGCTACTTTAATCATTTAAGATAACCTCACGTGAAGGGTGTGTCAAGAGCACTGGAGTTTATAACCTTACCTTGTAAATTCAATCCAGATCAAATGTTTCTGTGGCATTTATTCTAGATTACAGATGCAAGGCCAAACTAGTGCTTTTTTCCCCTAACCCCATAACATTTTAGTTGTGTTGCCTTGTAATATTTAAGAAAATGTGATCTAGAAGAAAGAGTAATTGCACTGTGGGCTTTTCCAGCATCCTTCATCTTGTCAATAGCAAACACTGCTGAATCTTTCAGCACCTCAGAAAAGTTTCTTCTGGCTTCAACTGGCTTTTTGTTCAATTGCTAACTACATTAGTAGTTTTCTGATCCATAAATTAGAGAAAGATGGATTCAGGGGATCAGCTGTTGGGAGGATGAGAAATTGGTTTGGTGGTCACATCTAGAAGATAAGGAGCCCGTAAGTATTCTCATTTATTTTAACATACTGGTGCAATGGAGCTGTTGGAGAGAGTCTAGAGAAGAGATACCAAGGTGGTCAGAGGGACAGAGCTCCTCTGCCATGGGGAAAGGCTGAGAGAATTGGGATTGTTCAGCCTGAAAAGAGAAAACTTCTTGGAGATCTGTGACCTTTCAGTGCCTGAAGGGAGCCCCCATAACAGAAGGGGACTCTTTACAAGAGCACGTGGTGATAGGACAAGGAGGAATGGCTTCTGTCCTGGGGTGATTTTATGATGATCCTCTATTCCCTAATTGTCTGATCTATGGCCAGAAATGTTGCTGCAGCTTTAAGATGGGTCTGGGTGAGGGGCAAGATCCTTAGGGCTCTCACCATTGCTTAGGCAAGAAAGTTTTCCTTATCCTTTCCCTGGGCTTGGAGACTGCAGTTCTCTGGCAGCTTTTGCTTTTTGTTGAACTGTTCAGCTTGGCTTTGGTCCGACATCAGAAATGACAAATTCATAGGAGAAGCATCTGCCATGGACTGGCAGGGACCTGAGGAGGAGCTTCGTCTGGGGCCCAAACCTGAGAAGTGGCCAACCCAGGGAAAGTAAGGACCCTGCATCCACCAGCTTTGTCTTCTGTGAGGAGAACACCAATATCAGAGATTCACCAGGTTCCCATCTGGGTTTTTTCCTGAGCTATTGTGTGAAATTTTTTCTTTCCCTGATACAAAAGCCAGCACTATTTTGTTCCTCTGTGCCGTGTGGTCAGCTATTTCTTTTCTTTCCCTGGCATTTTGGGGTTATTTGTTTTTGTGGGGGTGTATATATGTGTGTGAGGGCTAAGGTTCTGACAACTCAGTATCTAGCATTAATTATTTTTTTTCCCCACTCATTGTGCACAATTGGTTTGTCAATAAATCCACTAGTATTCATTTTCTCACTGGCAAAAAGTGTTGTTGAAACCCCTTTTTTATTAGCAGAAACGTTAATTCCAGAGTGTTCTTCTCCTAAAATTGCCTCTAAACTGTTTAGAGACAGCTTCAAACTGAAAGTCAGTATGTTTAAATTAGATATTGGGAAGAAATTTTTTACGATGCTGGTACTAAAGCACTGGCACAGGTTACCCAGAGAAGCTGCCCCATCTCTGGAAGTGTTCAAGGCCATACTGGATGAGGCTGTAGGCAACAAGGCCTGGTAGAAGGTGTCACTTTCCCTGGCAGTGGGTTGAAATGATGAGCTTTGAGGCCCATTCCTACCCAAGCCATGCTATGATTCTACAATTAGTAAAGTCATAGAAAAGAAAAAACAAATTAAATTTCTCTCAATCTGTCCCAGAAAAAACATTCAAATTATAAGCATAAAGTTTTCATAAACATAGCATTTGTAAACATGGTACTTGATGTTACTATGTTAACAACTGCAAATTAATTTGGTCTTGTAATACAGAATTGTATTGTATTGTAAAATTGTAGTATATTGTAAAAACTTTGTATTTTTATATTAATTCACTGTGGGTTTCTTTTTTTTATCCTCCTGTTTTATTGATTAAAAGATTCAATACATGTAGTTAAGTGAGTTGTTTATAGTCAAAAAATGAGCCAAGGTCAATATATGTATTTATTTTGACTGCTAGTTGAGAGCACTGATAAGCACTTAACCAGAACTTGAATAAGTAACAATTTAGTCTAGAAAACAAATTAGAATGCTGGTTCATTGAATACATACAAGTCACGAAGGCTTTAGGTTTCCATACAAATCTCTGCTGTACTTGTGAGGTGCATTAATGGAGGCATGCACAATCAGTAACTCTGAAGACTACAACAAGTTAATAATGTCACATTCCAGTGTGAATGATTCTTTTAAACGGCCACCTCACACAAAATTAAGCACAAGCAAGGCTGATGTTATATCTGAGAACCACTTATTGATGACAGAAACTAAAAAAGCCTCCCCAGAACCAAAAACAACCCCCTACAAAAAAACCCCAACCAAACAAAAAACCACGCTCTGTAAAACATTCAAAATTTCAGTGAATCACCATGATTGTGTAGAAAAATTCTGTATGCAGGCACTCCTAAAATTTCTCCTTAAATAAAGCAAAACCTGGTGATGTAGTGGGGGGGGGGGGCTTGTAGGGAAGAGGGTGTTGTTTTGTTTCTCTATTTGATAACTCCTGGCATTGATCTGATGATTTCCTGATATATGCTGGTGCAGTAGCAAAACACAAAGCAGAAATATAAAGTCTGCTAGTGGTCCTCAGTATCACACTGGAACCAACACAGAATTGTATAATCAATTTTCTTATACATGAGAGAGAACATCGGTTGATATGCTGACTCCAGATGTTGGCTATTCCGTCATTACACAGTGAAAAGACATCACTGCTTCTTCCCAGAATGCTTGAAGAAATATGTGTTGAATGGAAGAAATATATGTTGAATGAGGCTGAAAATGAATTACATTAATTCAGCCATGCAAACCATTACTAATGCAAAGAAGTTCTTGTTAACGGTTCTGTTACTATTTTACAAAAGAAACCTATACTCACATCTGTGACCTGCCAGCTGTAACATCTGCAACCTAGAGACTTAGAACTTAAATTATGATAAAATTGATTTCTAGAGGGCAGTGGGGCTTTTAAAAATCCATAAAATACAAAACCTATTCATGTTACAACCTAACTATTTATATATTATTTGATCTACATTATAGCCAACTGCTTTTAAAATATGCTAAGTACTTACCCTGTAAAGTTTATAGAGGAGTTAAGTTGTAATTAGGAGCGCTATAACAGCTGTATCTTGAATGGACTTCTTGGAGCTGACCCAGCTGCCAGCTTGCAGTGCTATTAGAGTTAGCTTCATCATTGCATTTCTGTTTTACTGCCATGATAGATAATGCAAAATAACTCACAAGACCCATATGTTCATTCAATTACTTGTGCAATCCATCTTCACTAGACACCCTCCTTTTAAATTAAATTAGATTTAAAAATTAATTAAGACTTTTATGAAACCATAGAATCATTTAAGTTGCACAAGACCGCTAAGATGATAAGGCTGAATTGATAACCCAGCACCACTGTGTTCATCACTAAGCCATATGCCCAGGTGACACACTCACACGCTTTTTAAATAGTTCCCAGGATGGTGATTCCACCACTTCCCTAAGCAGCCTGATACAATTCCTGGTCACCCTTCCAGTGAAGAAACTTTTCCTAGTGCGTAATCTAGACATCCCCTGACACAACTTTAGGCCATTTCTTCTCATGCTGGAATGCCCTAGTGAGTAACTGCTTAAAAATATATTTGTTGTGTTCATAAATAGCAATAAATTGGCTTTTGTTTATAAAAAATAAAAAAGGTAAAGACAAATTTTCCATAGTTTTCTATTAGTGTTTCTCCCAACTCTTGCTTTATCCTTTAAATTATGAAGTCTTTGGATCATTTCAGGTCAATAAATCAAACCATTGCTAACAAAAGAGTTTTCAGATTCTGCCTAAGCTCTGTTTCAGCACAATTTAATCTTGAGGGCAGTTCAGTGTTAATAATTCAGTGGTTTTCTGGTCTCTGGATATGATAGACATGCCAGCTTGTTGGGTTTGCAGTGTGTTATTTAATAATATATCATTTTATACAACAGTAATAATATTACAAACCCTGTTACTGAGAAGTTAGTACACCTTGTAAAAAGCATACACCATTACCCTTTTAAAAATTTATTTATTTGTGTGCATTTGTACAAGACTTCAGCCCATAACTCTAGTCTTAGTTTGATGCTGAATGGATTTGTTTTGCCTTTTTTGCTTTTATATATCTCTATATTCTTTACACATACTTTGTGGCTCTGTGGCCTATTACTGTATTAGTATCTAGCCCCAGTACCTTTCCCTACCTTCCCCCCTGATAGGCAGAAGGACAAATCACAGTCCAGAGGCTCCAAGCTAGGGGTCCAAGCCTGTCTTTGTTCTTCCTGGGAGCCAGGGTTGAAACCAGCCCTTCAAGACACATATTCATAAACTAAGTTTAGTTGCTATGTGATGGGGGAGTGTTTAGAAGAGGAGTGAACTGGGAGAGAATCACCTCACCAATTATGTTTCTAATTGGAAATTTTTGTCAGTTATGCTGATTTTCTAAACTTAAAAAACTGTATTCACTTCGTGCTAGGGTGGGCATTTTCCATATCTGCCCCTTGGAGGCCTCCAATAAAGCCTTAATATTACATGTGATACTAATATTATCTTAAAAGTGTGTTTTTTCATTTCTAGGTTCTTTAAGGCATCAATTTTCTCTAAGAAGCCACTTTCTTAATAGTCTGAAAAAATAATTTCAGCATGCAAATTATGGCCAAACCATAAATCTGGATTTTCAGTCTTTACTGGTATTGCCTGAAAATGAAAACTTCATTATAAAATTTTCCCTTTTAGAGAGAGCCAAGACAATTGTGGTAAAGTTTTTTTTCCAGGACAGACATGCAGTCACCCTGCTGCTATGGAATGAATGAAGATTGGAAATCCAGGCCACTCTACAGGTTTTTTTTTTTCCTAAATAAAAAGGACTGAATAGTTAGTTTCAATTATTTAGGAGTAAGTAAAGAAATTTTATTTCCATTTTCTGTGGAAATATCATTGTATTACTTATATAGCAGGTGAACATCTGAAGTCTTATAACACTGGAAGGATAAAAAGTTTAAAAACTAAAACTAATTTTCTTATTAAAACCAAAGGTAGATGAACAAAGGTTAAAAATGTTGATACTTTACCTCTGCCTGGAAGCAAGAGAGAATTTGTAGATTATTTTGCTCTCAACAGAACCAGTATTTTCTTTTCTCTGTGAGTGAACACTAGCTAGAAATTATAGATATAAAATTGCCAAAGAGACAAATGGGAAAACAAAACTCCAAAGGACAAAAAGTCAGTCTAGATCCTTATTATGTTCTAAAATATTATTTCAAATAGATTTCAAAGATAGATTACCAACAGAACAGCAGTAAAACATGGGAAAATGTTGTCAAAACTTTGCATCAGAATTTTGTTTAAATATAATTTCAGATGATGTAATTATTGTAATACAATCTGCAGTCATATATATAATAATAAAAGGCAGAGAAGCAAACAGGCAGGGAAACCTTTCTCCCACTGGATGTTTATAGACTCATAGGATGATTAGGGTTCAAAGAAGGTTTTCACTCCAACCCACTACCATGGGCCACTAGACCAGATAGTTCAGAGGACCACCCAGCTCAATTTTGAACACTTCCAGGGATGGGACAGCTATCACTTCTCTGGGCAGACTGTGCCAGGGCCTCATCACCCTTACAGGAAAGAATTTCTTCCCATTAGTTAGTCTAAAGCTACCTTCTTTCAGTTTGAAGCATTTCCTCTTGTCTTGTCACTACATACTCCCGCAAAAAGCGCCTCTCCGTATTTTCTGTCATGTACAGCAAGGCTGCATTTAGGTCGCCCAGAAACCTTCTCTTCTCCAGGCTGAACAATTCTATCAGTCTTTCCCCATAGCAGAGGAGCTCTACACCTTGGTGTCACTCCTCTGGACTCTCTCGCGAGCAGCTCCATGTCCTTCCTGTGCTGGGACCCCAGGGCTGGATGCAGTTCTGCAGGTGGCATCTCACCAGGGTGGTGCAGAGAGGCAGAATCCCCTCCTTCCCCTGCTGCCCACAGGGCTCTGGACAGAGCCCAGGACACACCTGACTGTGGGCTAGGAGTGCCTATGGCTGGCTCATGTCCAGCTCTCATCCGCAGCACTCCTGAGTCCTTCTGGGGAGGGCAGGTCTTGATCAGTTCATCCTCAGCCTGGGCTGGCGCAATGGGATTGCCCAGGTGCAGCACCGGCCCTTGGCCTTGGTAAACCTTGTGAGATTCAAGGAAAGAACAAAGTGATGTTAGTACCTTACAAAACTGCCCAACTCTAACCACAGGGAATGCCCTCCTGCAGTTCAGATGGCAAACATGTCATACTGGCATAAACTGCTATGTAAGATACATTTACAGATATTAACAGCTATGTGAACATATGTACAAACAGAAAGCACAACTTACCAGCCTATTGAAATCGTGCATGAAGTAGTAATACTCTACATTGTTAAACTTTTCCCAAAATTACTACGTATTACTTTCTCATAGAACATACCAGCTCTCCTTGATGCACTCTGTTCTTGGCAAGACAGGCTCTCTGAATAGATATTCCAACAGTTACAGTCCAAAAAACTGAAAACAGATCTAAATTTTCTTACACAAAAATAATTTTTCCAAAAATCTTGGAAATTGTTCTTTAAAATGTTATCGATAGGAAGAAGTGGATGTTGTGAGGAAACTTTACTTTTGATGTGTAACTTTCGATCCTGTACAAGATCTATCTATTACCTTAATGCACAATATGTAAAAAAAACAAAGTTCCGTACACATAACACATTTGAAATGTATTTGTGGTCACATTACAGCAAATAGTATTTTTCAGTACAGTCCAGGGCACAACAAGCCCAGTTTATATAGTGTACACAAATCACTTCTTTTACAGAAATATCTGCAGTAGTGCTATCTTACTGTTTACTTATTTAATTCCATGCTATGTTATCAAGTTAAGCACCAGTTATATTGGATAAACCTGACTGTAATATAAATGGTTTTGGGGAATTGACAGTTCATTACTGGGTTTTTATCATCATTTTTGAGTCTTTTCTCCACAAGTGTTGTATATTTAGTGTTAACATGAAACTAGCAAAGTTTATAAAACATGTAAAATATTAAACATAATATGGTCATTATGTTTTAAAATAATTAATTCCAAAAATAGGAAACACTAATGCTAGAACTAAGATCAAATAATCTGACAGGGAATAATTAATATTTTATGCCTTAAAAGAATATAAAGGTCAGTCTGACTGACTTCAATGCCAGGGAAGGCTATGGAGATTGTCTGAAGTGCTATCATATGGTGCATAGAGAACAGCCAAGGGATCAGAATTTGTGAAAGGCACATCCTGCTTGATCAGCCTTGTCCTATGATGAGGGAACCTGTTTGGTGGATGAGGGAAGGCTGTGAGTGTTGTCTGCCTGGACTTTAGTAAAGTCTTTGACACTGTTCAAAATGGTTTAAAAAAAACCACTTTAAAGTGTATACATATACATTCACGTGTCTGGGTCCTGGTTGATGGCAAGTTAAACATAAGTCATCAGTGCCCCAGTGGCCAGGAGGGCCAACCCTGCCCTGTGGGTGTCAGGCACAGCATTGCCAGCTGGGGAAGGGAGAGGATTGTCTTGCTCTGCTTTGGGTTGGGGCAGCCTCACCTCGAGTGCTGGGGGCAGTCTCAGTGCCACAATATAGGATGTAAATCAAACTACTGGGATGTGCCCAGAGGCAGCAGAAGGTCCTAGAGGCAGAGCTTACAAGGATGAGATAAGTTGACACATTTTCTGGAGCAATTTTTGCATCAGCTCATGCAGGGGAAAAAGCCACCCATGTTATCAAGCATTTCCTCCTTGCATTTGCCACTCTGCAGGTTCCAAAAAAGATAAAAACTGATAATGGGCCCGCTTACAAATCCCAAGAACTAAAAAAGTTCCTCAATAAATGGGGAATAGAACACACTAGGCGAATTCCAGAAAATCCCACAGGACAATCCATTGTAGAAAGAACCCACCAAACTCTCAAAAGAGTCCTGAACCAGCAGCACAGAGACACAGAAATTTTGTCTCCGGTTGAAAGATTCTGCAAAGCTCTCTATGTCATCAACTTCCTCAATTGCTCAGGGTCAAAGCCTGATCCTCCTATCCTCTGACACTTTGCAAACACAACTCAAGCTAAGCTCACAGAAAAACCACCAGTGTTGGTGAAAGACCCAGAAACACACCAAGTTTCTGAACCTTTTCAATTGATCACCTGGGGACGAGGATATACATGTGTGTCCCTGCCTTCAGACCCCAGGTGGTTCCCAGGGAAAAATGTAAAACCATACCTAGGTATTGCAAAAATCACACCTAAAAATACCAGCAAAAGTTCTTCTGAGTCAAACACCAAACCTCCTCAAAACCAGACCAGCTTGGCCTGGAGAAGGAGATGTCGCAGAGCTCCCACACAACAGAAAATAAATTATCCTGTCACACGACAGCAGACAAAACAAGAAGCTAAACAGCCTTCTGCCGTTTCAGCCAAATTGTAGGTCAGACTTAGCCTGGCAACACAAGAGGGTTTAGATGTTGCTAACCCTGCTGAAAACCCCATTGCTCCCTCTTTATAACCCTTAGCAAATCCCTAACCCTATACCCACTCCCCTATTCTTAGAATTAAGTCAAAGATGGGGGGGGGTGGGGGGCGCGGCGAGATAGGGAGGAAAGAACCCTACTCCTCCTCTCTCGACTTAAAATTAACAAATTTTGCTTGTATTCCTATCAGAAGCCACACCTTTGTCCAAAGATGAAAAGCATCTCCATTGGTGTTGCCCTCACTGCTGCCTGGATGTTTCTCACTGCACCGCATGCCTGCAACTGGATCGCCCCACAGCCCAACCAAAATGTCTGGGTGACTATCCATGGGCAACCTTGATAACCCACTTTCTCCCTGTTTAGTAGGAATTCCTTTGGTAGCAGATGATTGGCCAGTTTATAACTCAGAACTCCTTCGCACCACAGGTAAGTGGACAGTTGGGATGTGTGGACAAAAATGCTGCCAAATGTGCAGGAGGAGCCCCAAGAATTGGATTTGCTGGGGTCCTCTAGGGCAACATTTTGTGTCAAATTTTACTTTAGACGCCCAAAACAAAATTTTCCTGGTTTGGATTTGACAAAAAACACATACCGAAAAGATATCTCCCCCATCAACAAAGCTTACAATTCCCCGGATTGGTGCAATTACAGTGCCCACACACTTTCAGAATCCTCTCTCCACCCCAAAACTTTGCCCAGAGGAATGTTTCTTATCTGTGGTGATCAAGTTTGGGCCGGAATCCCCTCCCGCCTTCAGAGAGGAACCTGTAACCTCGGCAGGCTTTCTACCCTCACCCCAAGCATCACTCTGTTGCACAATTGGAGAGTAGACAGTGAATCACAACACAAAAAAAGATCCTACACTGAATATGAGGAAAGTTGTGACCCTAAATTGTACAATTGGAACAAACCCAAAAGAGTTGCTGTCTCCTTGTTTCTACCCTGAGTAGCAGCAGCAAAAGCCCTTGGCGAAATTGATCATTTGGGGTGCTGGCTTAGTAAGCAGGCCAAGGCTACATCGGCTGCCCTGAGTGACCTCTTGAAGGATGAAGAAACCACAAGACATGCCTCCCTGCAAAACCGTGCTGCAATCGACTTCCTGCTGCTCGCCTATGGACATGGCTGTCAAGACTTTGAAGGGATGTGCTGTTTCAACCTCTCATCCCGCTCCACATCCATCCACGCCAACATCCAAAAGCTGCACAAACTCCTGAAGGACGCAAAAAAAGAAACCACCCCCGACTGGGTCCATGACCTTTTTAGTCAATGGGGACTGACGGGATGGGCTGCATCTTTGGTCAAGGGAATTTTGTGGATTTCGATTGTAGTTGTTATTGTGTTAGTTATGTTTGCATGCTTTGCTGAATGCTTCAAGAAAATCGCAAAAAGCATCTTTTTAGTAAATACAGAGAGAGGAATTGTGGATTATATAATTCCTCCAAAACCACCTTCCCCTGGCCCCTGGAACTTGCTATAATAGATAAAGTATCCTAGATACCAAGGTTGAGCCAAATTCCTCAAGAATTTGGTCA
>PYHW01010689.1:0-49660 GCA_013186435.1 Turdus rufiventris
TAGGTGAGTGACAAGCAATGTTTTCTTGCACTTAGATAAACAAGGAGTGTAGTTGCAGTACTGCATACTATTTACATCATTGTTTGTTCTGATGATCAGCATCATCTTAGCATTTGTTTATTGAATCCAACAGTTAAATTCACATATGAAGATTTAAGTAACCTGACCTCAAAGTCTTTTTGAGAGACTGTGGTGAGTTTCAGTCAACTGACAGGACCAGAAGCAGGAATACCATACCCAAGCTCTTTAGCCCATATGATAGAACTTTTCCTAATGTTAAGGAACAGCAAAGCAGGTTTTCTGAAAAAACAGACATGATTTCTCCTTTCACTATTGAGTATTTGGAGAACCTCCTGAGGTTTATGACCCTTTAGGTAAACTCCTTCACGCATTACACAAGGAGCCATTAGCCAGCATCTGTAAGTTGAGATAAGAGTGTTACCAATTCCCATACCAGCTGTTCTCTCTCTCACAGCTATTTGTTTTCTAGTAGAAATATTCTATTTTCTATAAGAAAATATTCTAATATGCTCCTCTTTAATATGCAAGCATTCCTTTTCTTTTTTTATAGAACCTGTCAAGTTGATTTGCTTTAGAAGTTGTCTAGTGAGTACTCAATATGAAGTGTCAAATCCTTCTGTTCTATATAATCTTCCTTGAATTCCTTAGTATTCAAATTAATTTTGAACGGAACTTTCTGAACTAGCACTTTTGTACCTAAAAAAAACTTTTCCTTTTGTGCAGTGAATTTTTAAATTTGACATTTTAAGCAACCATTTTTTTCAACCATTTTAAGCAACCATTTTTTTTTAAGCCATTAGGGTAAGTTGACGGCAAGTTCTCTCTCTTAACGAGAAATTTCTTGAAACACATTTCAGACATATTTTTCCGGTTATCCACAAGCATGGATCATAAGATCAGCTTGCCTTGCAGACTCTTTCCCAGCTGATAAAGAAGGAAGGAGGGGAAAGAAAATCATGGCATAATTGCCATATCCCAGGCCGAGTCTGCACACTGGTGGTTACAGAAGAGCTTACTCTACATGTGGTCTGGGGTTCAAAGAGCTACAATGAGCATGGAGCCCACATAACTTCTTTGGTCAGAATAAATAATGGACCTTACTCCAAATTCCAGCTATGGTACAAAATGGTACAATACTAAAAATTAAATATTATATATAGTGAGGTACAACTGGGAAGGGGCAGACTTCTAAACAAGGCATAAATTTAGACAAAAGAAGTAATCAGGTAGAATGAGTAACTTCAACTCATTAGAAGAGATTCATTCCACAGCAATTTTATCCAGCAGAACTCAGGATAATTGCCACTCCTCAAATGCCAGTGGTCATCCTCTACACCTGAGGAAAATGCCAAGATGTCTATCTGTGTAACTGCCACTAGATCTCTCCTAAAGATTTGACTCTGAAAAGCCATTCATTTTAGATTTCAATATCCTTTTTCTTTAGCATAAGAATGAACCTTAATAATTTACCACATGCTTCCAAACCTTTGTATTTCCTCTCTCCTTCTCAACACAAAGCATGTTATTAATAAAATCTCAAGAACAATTCAGGTCCCCTATTGCTGTCTATTAAGCTCTTTACAAACACATACGCTTCTAGAAACACATTGCTAAAACAATTATTGTTGTCTTTCTTTGCATGACTATACAAAAATATTATGACTTTCCTTTAAGGAAAAAAAACATCTGAGTGTCCTGACAAGAACTGTCTCCTTCCCTCCATGTACAGTTATAACACTGTAGTTTGTTATTCTGAAAGTGTGTCCTTTCTCCGTTTGTGCTTAAAAAGCTTAATTACTGAACTTGTAATTATTCCCAATCTCATCCTTCTGGTTTCTACTCACCCGTTCTTTTGCAGTTAGCTTCTCTCACCTTTGGTTTTTATTCCCCTTCATTTTCTATGTATATGACCGTGATACACAGATTTTTTTTCTATCTTTCATAGCTTTAACAAATTTCAGACAAGCACTGTTCAAATAAAAGCTTTCTTTTCAGTGTCCCAGTAAATATTTTTCTCTCCCTAATATTATGCTACTTAGAGACAAAAAAAGACATTACAGAAATTACTTAATATTTGCTTAGTACCAATTCACTGAGATGGATACATCCATGATATTTATGGATATTTACAGAGACATCTCAAGAACTAACTAAGCTCAGATATCTGTAAATATATCAAGTCACAGTTATCTACCTACATCATGTCCTGGAGAATTGCCATGGTAATTTCAGTGTCAAGATCAATACAAAAACAAGCTGTGCCCTACTTGTTCTCTAAGCATAAGTTTCTATTCAATACATCTCCAAAGGAAAGGATCAACCGTGTTATTTTGCAGCTGCATCACAAGGATTCTTGGAAATTCTGAGGTCGTTGCAGGTGGTTAAGTCAAAAGTCAAGAGGTATCTGCCACAGATTATTTAATCTATTAAAGCTTCAGTACTCTTTAGAAAAAGTTAAATTACCTTTAAAATCAGAAAAACTAAGCAATTATGAAACATATTTTGCCATTAATGTAATTGCTTTCAGTCATATTTCCTGGATATTTTGTAGAAGGAAGAACCAAGTCAGTTTTTGTAGAAGAAGAAAGAACCATGTCCATTTCTTTATGTACATGGTGAACTTAATGAAATCGGTAAATTACATGATAGCCTTGATCTAATTGTACAAGAGGAGAAGTGAACCACAAGCTTTTCTCTGGAATGAGAAAAAGTTAAAACATTGTCATTATTCGTCATCATGGTAAATAGCGTGGCCATTGTTTATTGCTATTAGATTGTGCTCCAGTTAGAGATGCATTGTTCACTGCAAACAACATCAAATGGGACATTTTCCAATTGTTTCATTGTGTATGGCAGCCACATCTTTCAGAACACCATATGGCAGTAGTCTACCTCAGAACAGCATGGCATATGAGTTCCAGACAGATTGTATGCAAAATGTCTAGAGATTTCCATCGCACTACCCACAAGCCATTTCCTGCCTGGTTTTGTCTCTCAGGATCAGTAGTGAAATATCACAAGTAGGTTGCTCAAGACCTCATAACCCACAGAGAATCTAGGTAGCTACTGTACACATACCTCTTAAAGTTTGGGTTTTTTTTCAAAACCAGGCCAGCTCCTGCAATAAAACACGTTTCTTCCTTCATTCCTTGCCAGATGGTCCTCAGCCCCTCATTTGGCCTCTGTCTCCCAGAGTTCACCCCACACATGAGCTAACCAGGGACAGAGTTTAATAGGAGACATCTATCAATGTACCCACCTGCTCCAGTAAAGCTGATTCCAGCTAGCACCTTACTCTAAGGTCTCCCATCAGTTTTCATCTACTGCAGCCAGTTCTACCTCATGCCTGTTAATTACAAAATATATCTCCCAGGTTCTTTCTGTAGTTAAATCATCTGGCACCATTGAAGGTGCCTCTAGAAATTCAGGGGCTCATTTTTCTTGCCAATTCCTGACTTAAAATTTTCTGCATTTCCTCCTTTGATGTTAAGCATTTTCTGTTACCCTGCACAACAACCTGCTTTCAAATTTAACTTAAATGAAGGGAAAATTTGTTACCCTTCTCTTCTATGCTTTCTTCATTTTCTCCACCTGCTGATTCAGAATTATTCAGACAGTTTCACAATTCTGCTTTCCAATCTGCTCTAAGTGCTAGAAAATGTATGTTTGTCCTGCCTTTTGCCCTTCTGCCTGCAGCTTTTAGCACTTTCCCAACATGGAAGACACAGATCTTACAAATGGCTTTATGTCTTCTGCATTCACACAGTCCCTGCCTGGACATCCTCCTTATCCACTTGCCACATCTTCTTCCATGGTATCTCAGTGACTACATTCCTTTGAACAGCCATTTCCTGCTCCCAGCTTTTGAACAGCTCTTCTCTTTCTGCTTCTTCTCTTCACAAATATTCTATCCATAATTGCCACCTTTTCCTGACCTCTCAGCATATCAGGAAAGCCAAGGCCTTTGGAGGAAGTCAAGATCAAAACCATCCTCAGCAACTTACCCCTCATTTGATCATTGCATTCGACACCAAGTGGCTCCATCTTCAGATCACAGTCTGGCAGCCCTTATTTCACCCAGGTTCTTACAGAGCCTGCTTTCTTCCTCTTGCAGCATGCATTGGTGAGATGGGGCAGCTGAACAGGACTGATGCAGCTCTTGGATCTTACGAGGCAGACAGGCTGTAGTTTGATTAGGATGAGAATTATCAGCAAAACCGCACATTTTTGTAGTTTGTGCCTAAGAAATCAGATTTGTATAAATTTGAACCCCTTAAAATCCTGTCCCTGTTTTTTATAAAACTTTACTCATCTTTGAGTAAAATGAAGCCTTCTGTTGGGGTATGTGAAAAAATGACTTGGTTTTGGCTCCTGGTCAGAAGCAGAACTTGAGATAACATTTTCCCCCAAGCTTTAAATGCTCTGCAGCACATTTTTTACTTTCTGATAGCCTGTTGCTGCTCTTGCAATAAAAAATCAGGTTATTTATTCATGTTATGAGAGCATCCTGCACAGTCTAGTAACAGGATACCATTCTTCTGAAGCTGATGGATCAAACCAATAGAACATGCTATTCATTCTGTATGGAGAAGGCAAAGTGCTAAATCTTTACAAATCCAGGAGAGTTTCTTTCTAGCCTTCTGTGACTCCTGATGCATGCACTAGTGGTCACATGCTCAGTTATGTAAATCAACATATTTCTGTTAGCTCCATGTTTGGGCAGACAAGTGGATACAGTTTATCTGAAGTCCTTTTTTTTTTTTTAAATTTTGTACTCAGAATATTTAATTGTATTTTCAATGACAGGACAGAAACAAAAAAAATTACCTTATAAACCGTGCCATTTATGCGTGGACAGAATGCTGAGATTGGACAGCTCAAAATACTACCCACCTACAGTCTGTCAGCTGCATTTGTTCCAAAATACATTGCACAGCCACCATCTGTCAATCATAAACTACCTGGCCAAAGAGAAATTTATTAATTTAGAAATACTGAAAAAGAAAATTGCTCATGAAAATGCTAGAAACAGTTAGTAGACATGTTGATCAGCATTATAAACTAATATTAATTGGTTTTTACTTTTCTGCTTTTTAAAAAAAAATCTGCTCCACAATCCATTTTAATAAGTGAAGAATTCATTGATAACTTGGCATAAGAACCAGTTGCTGCTTCAGTCAATTAATTCAGTAATTTAGATGTTTTATTTATTGCCTTATGAAAAAGCCCAGTGTTTCATTAAATAATCCTTCTTTTCCATTTGATAATTAAAGCAGCTTAAAACAGAGACAATTTCAGGACATTTTAGCTGCTGGAGCCCATGTAAAATGATGAGAACAGTGTACTGCTATCTGTTGTTTGGTTACCTATGGGCAACCAAAGGGAACATTGAGCAATGAAGAGAAGCTAACACAACTCCAGTAATACAGATGCAATTAAGAAGACAGACTATTTAGGCTAGCTTAGATTTCAGAAAGATTCCAGTATCTGGTTAAAAGTGAGAGTAACTGTACACACAGAGACTCTTCAAAGAGAATGAATACAAATAAAAGGATAATGCCTCCAACCTGAAGAACATCTCTGTTAATAAAAGCCAGAAAGCATCACCAGACTGGGTTTATCACCCTTTCTTTCTGAGGTGCAGGGGAGGAGGGAAGCAGAAGTTCCTCTCCTAGTTCTTAATACTGGGATGGGCACTACTGATTCCATAGTTACCTACAGGAGTATCTAGCTAGCAGTTCTTCCATTTTGGCAATATGCTCAACAGGATAATTCTAATTCATACTTTAAAAGCATTTCCATTTACCACACTTACAAACATGTTTGGTTTTGCCTTTTTGATCTTTTATTTCAGTATAAGGCACATAATTAATCAGTGAGAAAAGACAGAAGAACATAATGCCAAGGATGACATTCATAGGTGCTATAAACTGAGTTCTAACTATGCAACAAAATTGACAATTTCCCTAGCTTTAGTGGTCACAATATAAAAGGCATAGTTTTTACTCAGATCTTTGGATTTTAAAAATATAAATCCAGTAATTCAATAAAGAAGTGGTCAGTATATCATATTCAGATAATAGACTCCACATAGTATTTTAGATTACCATATGCATATTACATAGTGACATAAATCTTAGTGAATCTGGCTTTTATATTGCATGTTATAGTAAAATTTTATTAATACCAAGTAAGAATGTGTGTACTATATGACTATGCAATATACTCATAGGATAATTCCATATTCATGCTACATCCCACTTTATTTAGGTGCTCTATACCATACCTACTCAAGATAGCATAGCCCACTTATGCAACATAATTATATGCTATTAGATAATACATTGTTTATACAATTCTGTTGCTGCTAGATGTAGCTGATGGTAGGGAAACAGAATAAAAAGTTTGCTGCATTTCTTACTAAAAGGTGCATCCCCACCAGCAGCTGTAGCTTGGTTGAAATTTCATCTAAGACCTTGAGTACTGTTTGTGTTACATTTATTATTTTTCAAACTACCAACTGTTGTGACAATACATCAGAAGTATTGATTCACATTATTTATAAGACATTTTATTTTTCCATTTTTGATAGCACAGCCTTTTTGAGATCAATAAAAGCTGAAGATAAATGATAAATTCACAGCTTTAAATTCACTTTAAATCTAACTTTACCATCACCCATATTTATTGTGCTAGATCAGCAGAGCATGGAGCATAGAGCCCTCCTTCATGTGCATAGCTATTTTTTTTGGTACTTTTTTTGCAGTACAAACCACACCAATCTCAGATTCCTCATCAATAAACCAGAGGCCCTGTAATATCTGGCAAACAAATGATAAATCTAAAATAAAAATTTAAAGTAAAAAATTAAAAGTATACTTTATTTTAGTAGAGAACAACTACTAACTCATATTTTTCTGGTTTTCTGTAAATAAAGGGAGCTTTTCCTTGATCTCTCACTGATAGATACACAGTTTCATCAATCTACCCAATATTTGGTTAGTTCTAGTCATTCCATACATTTGCACAGCTTCACCAATTTTTCCAAACACTGGAATTTGGAATTCATACTTGAGTCCTGAAATGCTATGGAAAAATACATTACAGCCACCTATTTTTAACCTAAAATTTTTATGTTTAATCTTCTTACTCTCATCTCAAGCAGCCTCAGCTTTTATGAAAAGAACTGGTTAGAGAATGAGATAATAATGTCTGCCTAAACATGCACTGATATTAACCTCTGCCCTGTCAATAAGACAGTATGGAGGCAGATTAGTTCTTACATTTAATTATCTTTTTATTCCTTTTTCTTTTTTTTTTTTTTCTGCTTTTGTACCTCATTAGTCATGATCAAAGTGTATTCCTCTTAATAGTGCCTTAATGTGATGCTTTGATCACATTTCCTGACTAATTTGAAAGTCTGTTAACTGAATTATAACGCAGCCTGGTGCACTTGAAGTTTTTGGAACCATTTTCCTGGGGCCATTTTACTCTGACAAATTTTAGGTATTTAATTGAGGTTTCCAGGAGCATAGTTGCTCTGGACTTCTTATATAATTGACAGAATAAGACATCTTCAGTGAAAAGTGGATCAAATTTCCCTAGAAGATGATTTGACTCTTCTATGGGCCAAATCTTTCTCAGGTATTTATTTCCCTTTGACTAGAAAGAGACTGCCAATGAAGATGTGAATTTAAGGAAGATATTTAAGTTCCTAGAAATTACTAGAAAAACTGTGGTGTTTTATTTGCCTATGGTCCTTATTCCTGCATTAGTCATGAAAGGCTGATTTAATGATTCTGTATGTGTAAAAACCAACAGAGAAATGTGCATGAAGTATAAGAGCATGTGTTATGGGCTCCACAATAAACACCCCAGGCCTAGGTAATTTTCTTATATAACTTGTTCTTCCATACACAGTATATCCTACCCATTTCCAATATCTACATGCTTGCTTTCTTGGAGACCACATTAGCACCATCTTAAACCTTACTGGCAGAAATCTTTCATAGGAATGGATGCACTTCAAAATTCATCCTCAAAAATATACCCAAACAACATTACTCCATGTAAGGAGTTCCACTGCCAAATTGTTTCTGCATCTGAAATTTGTTTGGTGAGGGATTGGTCACACAGACATTGGGAATAGATGCAGCAAGGCCACATGATCAACTATCACCTGTTCAGAAATCACTGCCTGCTTCAGTCAGCGGAATTAAAGATTTTTGGTAGGTAATTGGGAATCTGTGAGAACTGCATCAAAACCCTCATTAGTTAGTCACTGGCTTATACAGCTCTTCTGTGAGAGCTCAGTGGAAAACAGTTCCTAAGACATTTTACATGATTCTCCACTACCTTGGAGCCATATTTCAGGATATGATGCTGATCTCATTGTTGTCAACAGCCAAGGTACTGGGTATCAAGTGAATTTAGTTACAGTAATCATTAAATTACAAGATTGTAACAGCAAAAATGCTTGTACTGTGTCAGATTAACTTCTGTGCTGTAAACTAGTACTATTTAAAGTTAAATCCTGTGACACTGCTGCATGCAAAGATGTGCCTTACACTTAGTAGACACAATCCCATCCTGTGTATGCAGGCAGAATGCAGGCAGCAGAGGATGCTTTCTTTGGATTGATATTTTCTCATACCTAAACACCAGTTTCTTGAACATTCCCTGCTCACCTCATCTTAGAGGCCTTTGCAGGTGAACATGACTCAAAGTAGGGTTACCAGGCTTGCTGAGAAGCTGTAAGAGCAGAGGTGAAGGAGAAATAAATTAACAGTGGTGCTGTGTCTGGCTCAATGTGATCACTCAAACTAATAAATAATCAAAATAAAATCTAGCTAAAATATGAAGTTCAAACATGACATTTGCCAATGGTTTTCTAGGGTTTGTCTCTACTGGTGCTTCAGCAAGCCTTTCCCCCTAACTCTTGGAACACTCTCCCTGACCTGCAGTTTTGTACTGTGCAGTGAGACTGCATTCTCCCCTTAGGGAAAGCCTCTATTTCTTTCCTATTCAGTGAACACAAATTTATTGTTAATTTGTGTAGCTGTCCAGGCACTCACAATTAGTACTTTTATTTTCTACCAGTTGTTTCTTTCTGTACCAGTCACATCTAATCACTGTGAAAGGTACAGAAAACTTTTTTGAAAAATCACTGAGTTTTCAAAAATGCATCTTGACAATTTTATTTGGCTTTATAATTTATTGTGTTCATTTGCCTACCTGTGGCAATGAATTCTAACTCTTATTACCATACAAACCTCAGCTGCCTCTTACTCAGCTGATATCAACTCCATATAAAAAACATAATGTCTTTATTGCTGTATGAAGGCAAAGGGTAGCATTTTCTAAAGTATTATGACTTGGACTAACTCTGTTGGTGGAAATAAAAGACTGCTCATGTGAAATCTATTTCACCCAGGACTCAAATACTGAGTCTTGCTCCTGACTACAGACTTGTTAAGTCTTATTAGCTCTTCAAAATCCAGCTGTACTTTTTTTAACAAGTAAGAGATAATATTAATGTAATTCCAAAGTGCCTTAGATTTTCTTTTAAACTAGTGTGTTTTTCATCCATATCAGGAAGAGCTGAGACGCAACTTGTGTTATGGTTTCAAGCATTGAAGGAAGAAATAACCAGTTTAGGGATTATTTCACTAGTTGTTTTCATTATATTGGATCAGGAAAGGTAGAATCTCCAAAAATAAATTTTATTAAATCGATTCTCTTTGTGCTGACCTAGCCAGGCTGTGGAAGCAGATGTGCTACCCTTTCTTGGCACACCATCTTTGGCAGGCTGTGCCATTGTACTATGAGAAGGCAGAAGTCAGAGCAAGGGCAAACTGTCAGAAAGCAGACAAGGTAAAGAATTTTTACAGCAGGGAAACAAGAGGATTGCTGCAACATGTCATGCTGGGTGCAGCATGGGCTGGCTGGAATAGAGTTCAAAGGAGGGTGTAGAGAAGCTGTCAGCTTCAGGAATCTTGCAGAAGGAGGAATTGAGAACTGCTTGCAACATGCTATAGCTGGATGCTGGCAGATTCCCCCTTTCATGGAAAGAAACTGAGGTAACATAAAGAAAGCCTCAAAGCCTGTGGGACACAGGGCTTGGAGCTAGCCCAGGCTGTTAAAGACATAATAAAAATAATGCTCTGAGCACAGTGTTAACTCAGACCAAGAGAATTGCCTTTGTACAAATCTCTGTGCTTGGATGTGCTGCAGTTCAGCATTGTCTTTAGGAAGTTCTGCCACGTGAACGTATGTGGATGTTTCAGTGTGTGTCAGTGTTTGAGGACAGTGTAGATATTCCACCAAGAAGCCAAAAATCTAATCCCAGAAATCAGATCTTTAAAAGGAGTTGACAGGTTCTTCTTCCAAAATGTCTTTGCCCTGTACTGAAATTCCCTGAGACAAGGATTTCACTCCAGCCTGTCAGGGAGTCTCTGCACCAGCTACACACCCAGCTTGGTATCCAAGAGATCTTCCACCAGCAACCAGCAACTGAAACAATCCAGCACCTTCCTGCTCCACTGAACAACTCAAATAGTTTGGCTGTGCCAAGGGGAAGCTGCTGTCTAGTTCCAGTCATTCTCCCAGGTTTAAATCTTAAATCATCTGGAATGAATGATAGGCTACTTGTATAAAAGTGTCCCAAAACAGCCACTTATTTCTTGAAAATAAACTTAGAATATATGAATTATGCTGATTTCCCAGGAATAACTTTTCTTTTGTTCTAACTTTGCTTACACTTATATATAAGGGGAAAAGTAATATAAGATGAAGTAATCGTTACACAAATCTTTATTTAATTCTGCATTGTTTTGATCAAAATATGCACTGCATCTCCATGGATTTAAAATATAAAGAATCAACAACTTGATGTTAATTCAGGTCCATCAATTGTTAAATACTTCAGCTATATAAACAGCAGAATTGGCATAACCTTTTGAAAAAAATTCTCTAAAGAGTTGAAACGACATGTAACAGAACAGGGACTTCATCTTACAAATAAATAAGTATGAAATGCAGAAAAATACTAAATCAAAACAGCAGGAGAAATGACTGTTTTTCATTAAGAAACTGAAACTGAGGTGAAATAATCTGAAAACTTAGATAATGAAATGACATAAATATCTGACAAAATTCAGAGGGCTCAGGTGTGCTTTGTACTGAACTTGCTGTTCCTAATACAGGAGATATCAGCATTTATAAATATATTCCATTTCACCAGCTTACGATCAGGTAAACAAACAAAAATAACTCATTGATTTACAGACACGTCAAGATTTTTAAAACGTGAAATCTGAGTAGCAGGGTGATAGAACAGTTTCTGCACTAGCTAGCACATTAAGAATTTTTTCCCTGCTAGTTTAATTATCTTTCTAAAGAAACAAATGGCAAGTTTTGCAGGAGCTCCTACTGTAATAAAATCTAACAAGACTAAAGATCACATACTTCCTTGAGTCCTTGGAAATTATGTGAAGAATAATAGGTTTATCTGTGCTTAATTGCTAAGGGGAGCCAGGATATATCTGGATGGGAGGCTATAAAATGTTCCTCCCAGAGCACACTTGCCTGTAATCTCTCCAGGCAGATCCTCATGTCAACATTGCATCCACACATGGAGGTAGATCATGCAAGAGGGAACCTTCCTGGGTTGCCAAGGCTGGGTAAGGGGTGTTCCTGCCAACAAACAATAGCAGAACTTCAGTGGCTGGAAGAGCATTTTCCTACCATCCCATGGGAACAGGTGGAGGTAGGGGGATGTACAGTGCTGCCTGCAGCTCAGCAGCAAATCATCACTTGAAACAGAGACAAAGATACAAAAGGGTCCCTTAGCAGAGAAACCAGTGAGTTTAGGGATGGGACCATTCAAAGGCCTCCTCTGCCCGGACCTATAGGAAGAAGGACCAGAAATGTCTGCTTGTCACATTTATCAGACAATGCAATGTGCTGGGAATCTGCCACATGACAGAGTGGGTGAACTGTTTGTCAGATCTTCTCTCCTGGGAACCCTGTTGACCTAGAGAATGCTTTATATTAGTGGGAACTGGGGCTTTCTTTACAGAACAGAATAGAATAGAAAACATATACAGGTACTGGTACGTATACCAGTTACTGAGATGTTTACTTTATCAAGCTAAAACTTGCAATCAATTTTCACTATGACGAAACCATAACTTTATCAGTTTATCTGTCATAATTTTATCTGCTCAACAGCCAGCTGGCCCATTTAGCATCACTGACATAAGCCAAGAAGGAAAATTTATTTGAAAGCTTAAACTAGAAATAGCTCATACACTACAAAACCCCACAGTCCCAACTGAGATGTTTATTTATTCTGCACTTCAGGTCCCTCTTACTGCAGAATTATCAACCTTGGGTATGAGAAAACCACTGTACAGGGGTAAGAACCTCAGTAGATGCATATGAACATGCAGATGAATTAAATGATTCAGTGGTGTGTGGATGATTTGCAGCAACTAGACCATCATTTAGTCTCATGCAGAGTATTTCACAATTGTCAAAAACACTAAGAAGTAAAGAAACCATATTGATATGTTTTTCTTTAATAAGATTAATGAAAATAATGAAAGCCACTGGCATCTTCCATGCTAATTTTTCCTACTGGCTGGCATAGGTGAATTTTCATGCAACTGAACATAAACACTGTAAATTGGGTTTGCATTCAAAACTTCCCCTGTGCTTTGGAAAGATCTTAACAAAAATCATGGACCTAAGCACATGGAAATTCCTTAGACAATACAAAGGAGCTGTAGGAGGGATTAGGAAGAGGTGGGGATTAGGCACTGTTCTGAGAGAAAATCTCCAAAAGACAGCAATTTAAGGATTTAAATCAACCAAAGTATAGTGACACTTTAAATCCCATGACTGCTGGAAGGGGGCATATCTAATTTGATCTTTTTCAATCTCTAGGTATGTAACTTATAACTTGTACTCTGTCAGACATCCAAAAAACAGCTGCTGCTAAAACTGGGTTTTCAGCAGTTAGAATTTGTCTGGTCTTGAGGAATTATGTCTGTTTTGTGCTGTTTTGTATTTTCCTTTCTTTTAAAGCATTAATAAATGCTTTGTTTTAAAGTTTGAGTTATTTATTTACAATGCTAATAAAGTAGTTTGCAGGAATTGAAAATCAATGAAAGACATTTTATTTTCTGAGACTGAAAGAGAAAACCAAGAGAAACTTTGGACATTTGCAAGAAGTAGAGGTTTATAGGTTATTTTGTGGTAGAACAGTTCATCTTGGAGTGAGATCTGGAAACTGAACAGGACATTCAAACTCTCTTAATTTAATTCAGTAAGCATTCTCAAGTCTCTGTCTTTCATAATTTTCAGCAGAATACTTCCTAAGCCTTGGTCATTAAAATTGAAATGAAGTGATGCCAAAAACATGCCATATTTTAATAAAGCAGAAATCAGACAATATTTGTAAACATCTTACATCTATATTCAAATAGCTATTAATCATACTGCAATTTAATTAGATACACCCATTAAAGTTTTTAATAAATGGGGAAATCACTGCAGTTTTCATTATAAAAGCATGAAATAAGACAATCATTAATTCAGATTTAAATTAATATATACCTGCTAGGAAACTAGCTCTATAGCTCTCTTTTAACACACTAATAAATTGTTGTGGCATGAGAAAATATAAGGACTGTCTCTGAATCATTAGTCATTTATTGATCTGTGTTGTGACAAACCCTCAAAAGTATTTGCTGATGATCTGCTGGTATCTATCACCTGTTAGGAAACACAAGTAGGAAGATTTGGTATTTCATCTTAATTCAGTGCTGAAGTCCTCAAAAAAACATTTGAGTCTAATCTGAAATGTCCTTTATTTAATGGTTTAGTGGTTTGTGATTCTTGCTTTGAATTACACAAACTGCTTTTCGTTCAGAAACCAGAACAGGAGGATCTATTCTTCAAGGTGAAAAATGCTGCAGCGTAATGGTACAAAAAGGTTCTCATCTGTGCTTAATGAGTCTTTTGTTTTCATGACTTTGGCACAATCTCAGCAAAAAGCACAGAAAAACCCTATGGTTTGAAAATCTGAGTACTCTTCCAGGAAACAGTAAGCAGGGGTTTCAATCTCCTCATGCAGAGGATGGAAACATAAGCTTCCTACTTATTTAATATGTGCTTCACGTATTAGTTTGCTGTACAAACCTACATTTAAACCCCTCTCATTCTTGGTTTTTCCAAGGATAGCAGGCTATCACCCTTGCAGGTTACTGCATGTGAATCTTGACTGAACTGATACATTTCTCTGCTGAACATGCTGTGTAGAAGGTGAAATTTTAGAGAGAGATTTTGGCCAGCTGTAAGCAAGTACCTCCTAAGCAAGTTGAGTTTGTTGATTTTTTTATTCTGAATGATAAAAGAAATTGCACATTCTGTGAATTTCTGAGTCTGTCTCACAGACATGTAGACATGCTGTGGATATTTATGAGCAGCCCTCTGCATTCACTCTTGGTTTTGTCCTAAGTTAAACCCCTCATTTTAAAGCCTAAATATTTCTGAAGTAAAACTTACTTTATAATGAAATAAAATATCTTCAGTTATTTACATTTTTTTAACAAAAAGGTGTGAAATTGATTAAATATTTGTAAGCCATCAAATGGCATAAATTAGATACTATCTAATACTTAAGCAAAATCTCAGCCAAAAAATTTTCTAAAAAATCCTTTTTTTTTTTTTTTAGATTTAGACTTCTTCCAAAAGACACTTAGTCTGCTAAATCAAAGATTTAGACTTCTTCCAAAAGACACATAGTCTGCTGAATCAATACTTCTAGCAGAAACATCTTACCAATCTTACTTGTTTGTTGCTGGTTTTAGTAATGTAAACTTACAGTTGATCTCTGAGCTTCTCTATGTTAATCTGCAGTTTCTAGCTGTTTGTAAACATAGACTTTTATATAAAAATGACAATTATACTTGCATATTTATGTATCCTAAATATGTTTTCTTGGCATTTTAGACACTTATTTCGTAATTACTTCTTTCCGCATATTTTTAAACCCAGTTATTCTGCTTTTCAGTAGTCTCAGGTTGACAAACTGGTAAATTGTCAAACACAGGTTCATAACTTACAAATCAGGTCTACCCTACTGTCAGTGGAAACTTTGAAGGCAAATGTAAATAAAAAGTTTGAAAAAACCTGGAACTGGAAATCCTGGCTTTATGACAAAAACATCTTAAAAAGAGCAATGTATGGTCTACAGTATTTTGTAAATATACTGCTTCTTAGCTTGGCTTGTCATGTTTGTAAAATGGAAAACCTAATGACCTATAAAAGAACAGATCTTGTTCAACAAACCCATTTAAAAAAGAGTAGAGGCTTGTCATTAGCTGTTCCATAAAAACATCCTGGTGAACTTATTGAAACTGCTTTGTCAAGAATATATCTGATACATTCAGGTTATCATCAGAATAATTCCAACTTTGCATACAGAAGCAGGCATAATCACATACAGTTTCTAACTCACTGCCAAACTTTAGAGATGCAGAAATCAAACCAGATTTTTCAATCCTGGTTATGAGTTTAAACATCCTGAATACAGGTAGCAATGATGATTTTATTACATAATTATAAATGCAGAAAAGAAGGAGGGTTGCAATAATATCCATAAGAAGTAGAACTCTCATCATAAAAGACAATTCTATTTTTTTTTTTTTTTTTAATTTTAGGATATCCTCTAGTTTCAATCTGCATGTGTTCAATAACCAAGCATTTAGGACTATGAATCAAATTTACTGCTGTTTGCCTCATGTACTAATTATATTTCTGAATATTACCCCCAGGACAGATTTGCACAAACTGGCTCCTTTATAGCAAAGACGAATACTGAACCAAGACCATTTACCAGAAAACTACTTTCTTCCTTCAAGATACCACTGGATAATACAGGAGGCTCCTATGGACTGTTATACAGGGATCACTAAAAACATTTATAAAAGTTTCTACTGATTTTAAACTCTAAGAAGCTATACCAATTTAAAAAGGAAGGGGAAACAAAAAAGAAGGAAGTCAGCCTTTTAATTCCATAATTGCCTTTCTTCCATTGAAATACATTTGTATCCATGATTTACTGCTAAACTTTGGATTTGGGATGATGTTTCTCTAGTAGTACACCTGTGGGAATGAATGGAAGGTACAAAGGCTGTTTGGATTAGATATTCAACAGTTGTAGGCTGCTTCTGCTGGGATTTTCATACACACTGTACATCAATATGTTATTGTAATTTTGAAAATACCACAGACAGATGATCTGCACCTTCAAAAGTTTCTTTAAAATCTGAAAATGAAGCATTTTATGGCAACTATAAGGGTAGACTACCAAGTATATTTCTTGCTTAATGAAATTGGCACAAACCTCCTAGCCTAAGATAAATTGCCCATTTATTTTAAAATCCTTTATAATTTTACTTAATAGAATTCTGGAGTTGCCACTGTAAAAGCTTATCTTCATGTGCACTATTGGCCTCAACTTTCATACACTAGCAACTTATATTTAAAAGAATAAAGGTTTGGAGCATTAGTGTTCATAAAGGCTGCAGCAGAAGGGAATAAAAGCTTCAAAAATTATTTTTAAAAGCAAGTAAAAGTAAGTTCTTAAAATTTTTGGCTGTTGATTTAATAAAAGCATATGTTGTAATGAAATATTAACGTTCATTGCCTTACATAGATAAAACATGACAAACAATCAGAACATACATATTATTAGGGATCCTTTCCCACTCAGAATATTTTAAGTAGTACTGGGGTAAAAATCAGTGACAACTTAAGATACATCACATTATATGAGATGAAAGTTAACTTCTGGAATTATACAGAAAACCTCCCTAGGGAAACTCATTTTGAACTAAACTTTTGTCAATGTCCCAGTTAACAGAATATAATTTCAAGTCTCAGCTACCCATCATCATCTATGTAACAGAGGTTGGTGGAGCCACAATATCCAACACTTAGATTCTTTTCCTAGATCCTAGGGACATAATAATTTACATTTTTGGTGTTGGTATTTGGCAATACAGTGGGTCCTGGTGCTGGGCAATGTTCCCATGCTACATGCTACACCATGTTCCGTCATGCCAGGCCATGTTACAGGACAGCATTGCCCTTCATCATCACAAAACATGTTCCAATCACAACAGTAAGCCACAGGTTAAAGAAATAGACTGAAACTGAAAAATGTGGAACTTAAATCTCTCAGGACAAGAAGGATCTGGGTTTGAGAAGGGATAACCACCTAATGTCCTTCATGTAAATTTCCAGTGTTAAGGGTCTTGAATGTCAGACTTTCAACAGCCTCACTTTGATGCAGCAGCACTCTAAGTAACCCATGGAGACTGTAAAAATGTTAACCTTGGAAATTTTCAATACTTGACAAGTGATACTACATCAGGTGGAAATTTGGGCTGCAAGTTCCTTCCAGCCAACATCTCTACAGTTCTACAGAATGAATACACTTTTATGCATATTTCATGGGGTAAAATCCTGTCAGTACCAAATTCAATGGCAAGTCTCTCAAGGATTATTCAAGTGCAAGATTTCATTCTGAGGAAAAGAAAGTATCTTCTGTTAAAATAGATTTCTAGGGTATCTATATGTATTTTATATATATAATATATATATAATTTTATATAGATATAGATAGATACAGATATAGATTATATAGATATAGATAGATAAATAGATATAGATTAGATATAGATATAGATATAGATATGGATATGGATATGGATATGGATATGGATATGGATATGGATATGGATATGGATATAGATAGATATAAATAGATATAGATATATAGATAGATAAAGATATAGATAGATATAGATAGATATATAGATAGATATAGATATAGATTAGATATAGATAGATATAGATACAGATATAGAAATAGATTAGATATAGATATAGATGATATAATTTTCCTGGCTGTGAGTAAAAGTCCTAGTGTAAAAATGGTTTATGCTGATGAAACAAAAATGAACACCTAGAAAACACAAAGGGATGCAAATATTTTTTATTATTTAATTTTATAATCCAATTTTCATCTCACCGTAGTGAGTTGCCTACCTAATCTTCTTTTAATTTAATGCTGATAGTGGGCAAATTAAATTCAAATACATCAGCATAAGCCATTGTAGCCAATTGAAACACAAAATCAGCTAGTGGACACAGGTATCAGGTTAACTCTGATTTTCTATGCTGCAATATATTTTCCTTCATTAGTAAAAGGATATGACTATCCTTGTAGCTGATAAGGTGTTTTAATTGATTTTTAGCACTTTCTCTTAGCATTCATTTCTGGCAGATTCACTCATCTTTTTCATTATACAAACTGATGTGAAATTAAACTATACCCTGAGGAGAGAAAAAGCATGAATCAATAGTATTGATATTTCAGGCAAAATTTGAAGCTAAAGCTTTTAATGGATTTAGAAATACATTTAGTAAGGTTACTCCAGAAAATGTTGACAATATGAATGTTAAAATAAAAAGGTCGTTAAGGTTGTTGTGAAAAGGGTGCTTACAGGATATTTTAATAATTTTTTTCATGAGCAGGTATTTGCTTTATTTTAAAAAGTAAATGTACACATGCTTTTGCTGACTTTCTGCCATATAGCCACAAACTCACAGATTTTAAGGCCAGACAGAAGACTCCTATATGACACAGCCATGACACAATTCTACCTTAATACCTCTGCAATCTGCTGTTATCCATCCTATCTGGATGTCCTATGGCCCAGGAAATGTATGGATAACCTATGGTGTGTATCAGGGGGAAATGTTGAGAGCAAGGTTGGGGATGATACGGCCTAATTGAAGCTGAGGTGACCCACAACTTCACTTATTATGACCTGTGGCCACTTTCTTGCTATCTAATAAGAAAATGAAGAAAATTATAGATGTGTGGCCCACCAAAGGTGCTTGAAAGGCCCATTTGAATAAGGGTAATTGAGACTGTAGGATATTACTTTGTCATCTCTCCTGAACAAATACGTACCATGACTTACACTTTGCACCTCCTTTTGAAATCTTCCGAACAACATTCTCAATTTCCTGCAACAGAATAATTTAATAGTGGAAAATATCTGAGTTTGGAACTGGACTACAGAGCTGAAGAGAACAATCACATTATTTGGCATAAAAAAATTTAAAAGTTAGGTTACTGCTGTATAGTGAGTATTTAAAATGTGATTTAGCAGAGTAATTTAACCTTACAGAGGATTCTCTGACACAGATATCAACTGCTTTTGCTCTACCTTGAGCAGGATCTGCAGGACCTTGCAGGCTCTGTTGCTCTGTGGTGTGCTGATGGTGCCCAACATTCAAACACCTGCACAGACACTCACTCACTCCCTGTCCTGTGGGAAAAATTAGGAGGAGGGAAAGAAAGCTTATGTGAATGTGCAACAAGTGAAGCAAAAGCTTCATGCACAAGTAGACACTAAGGAGTTTATTCACTACTGCCCATGGGCAGGCAAATGTCCTGACAGCTCCTGGCAAGCAGGGCCTCACCACGCCTATAAACTTAGAAAGACAAATGCCATAACCATAAATGTTCCCCTTCCCATCTCCTTTCCCTAGCTTTTATGGCAGAGCATGATATCATGCCTTTGTTCAGCTCAGCTGTCACATCTGTGTCCACCCCCAGGTTCTTGCCCAACCCAGCTCACTTGCTGGGAGCAGTGGCATAATGAGAAAAACTAAAAAAACTCCAGGCAGTGCCAGCATTGCTCAAGAACAGCCCAGTCACCAGTGCAAATCTGACACTTTTACTTACAAATCTTTAGCACCACAACACTGCCATAAGAAAAGCTAACTTCATTCCTGAGACAGAATACCTATCCATAGTAAAGGATGGCAATGATTCCTCCCAGAAAATCTTGGCAATAAACTAGATAGACATGGAGAGGCTTCCAGATAGGAACAAGAGTTGAGAAGGGGACACACTGTAGTTCTGTCACCGTGACAGCATCTGGCCAATTGCCAGCAAAACCCCAGCCCTTTGAAAACATCCCAATGTTGTTTTTCTGCACTTTGATAGGGCTTTTAAAATAGTTGAAAACTATTATAAAGTTATATTCAGCCCTTCCAATGTTGCCATGCTTTGAAGTCTGATCCTTGTGCTCGCTTCAGCCTGGATTCAATGGCAAGGTGCTGCTGAGTTTAATGTTTTCACTGTCTCACTTTATTTACAACTTGATATGCTCCATCTGTTTTGTTCTTGTCAAGCCAGTCATGTTATATGTCTAATAAATATTTATAAATGCAAGTTAATAAACTGAATCCATTTGGAAATGAAGTATGGAGCAGTGATATACAATGTTGCTTTTGGGTATGGATATCATTAAACTGAAGTTGCATATTATATGTACCTAAGATCACAAGAAACAGGGAACTGAGCTCTCACATGCAACTTTATTCCATAACTGAGCTCATCTTCAAACAACTTGTGATTTTTGCCTATTAAGAAGCAAATTTCTGTTTCGGCAAATTTCTTCTTCAGCAAATTTGATAATTTCAGTACCTTCTTATTTCACCATCAGTTTTACTAATGTGGGATTCACACCCTTATGTTTCTGTGCCAGCTTTATCCCTGACCTCAAGTTTAGTTCCTTCATTAATATTTTTATCCACAAAGGGTTTGTAGACTACAGATAAGTTGATATCCTTTATTCTCTTGCTGTATGAAGGTGATTAGAATGGTGCACACTCTTTCAGGTAATGGCTTAATAGTGTCTTGAATCTTGTATTAGTGCAAGTCTTTTTAATCTTACCTAATCTCCAGGAAACTTTGTACAGGTCTTTTTCACTTTCTGTATACTTTCACAAAAATTATTTCTTTCTTATTCTAACTTCTGATGAACTATGAACTTCTATGAACTTTCCTAGTACTTAATACAAAAATGAAGAAGCATGACAAAATGAATCCTTCCTAAAGTGTTATCAAGTGTCATAGAAAACCAGCATTGAATTAATGGCTTGAAAAATAAACAGCATTTTTGCCCTTAGGATTTATTACAGTAAGGAGACAAACAAAACATATTTTTTAAAAAAGACCTTTTTTTTTGGCATTGTGTATTTCTGATTCCTTTAATTTTTTTTCTTTGGGAATGTGTCAATGTTAAGGCAAATCATTAACTTCTGCCCTGCACTCTGGGAAGTCATTTCAACACGTCAGCCTAATGGGGCCCAGTTATGCATGATCAAAATTCAGGAAAAAATAGATGTTATATTTCCATAAGCTGGTCTCTCTTGGTCTGCTTCTGAAATAATTTCTCTGATGTTGCAAAAATTAGGGAAAAATGAAAGAAAATTTTAAAGAGTGGAATATTCTCATTCTTTAAGCAACATAATGATAATACTCTCATGAGAATGTTAAAATGTCTTTCAGAGATACAGGAGTCATGTGATGGAGTCTGTCAGTCTTTTATGCTCATCATAAGTACCTGAGAAATTCATTTACTACAGCTGAAATTTCAGGTATTAGGAAGTACTTAATGACAATTCTCTTTCATAAACAGGTTCTAAGCTCCTCTCGACCTATATTTGTCATATTAGTAAATAAAATTTTTTAAGTATGACTCTGAAAAACAGCATTTGGCTGGGAGGCCATACCTGCTGTGGGATGGGAAATTTACATTTTACACTGCTATGCTGGTTTTCTTTTGTTATAACCCAGGAACATGAACAAAGGTGGATGAATAAAATGACACACTTACTCTGGTGGATGAAAGGGCTGTGAACACAAAAGTATTTCACTCATATTTTGTTTTATGTCACCAGGAGCCTTAATTCTCCCTATTTTGTTGTCAATTGTTACTTAAGATTTTCAGACACTACAGAAAAAATTATCAAATTTGCTACAAATAGTCTTAAAATCTGATAATTTTCACTTTTTCATTAAAAAAATAGGCAAAGTATTATTATTTTTTGCAGAAAGTGTGTCAAGCAAAATTATTTTTGTTGAATACAACTTATTTTCTGAAAAACTAGTCAGCAGTATCAAGGCAGAAGAAAGAAGAGATTCCAAGGATATTTTTCGGCAATTAAAAGCATAAACAGAGATTTGAGTTGTAAATATATGGGGACAGAAGTTAACAATTGGGCCAATTTTATTTCAGTCCTCATATAATTAACTTGACTTAATTTTATCCTACAAAGAAAGGTTTCTTCTTGCTCCTCTGCAATTTTTAGGTATTTGTATCATATCAAAGTTTTTTGAGGGCCTGTATTCTGGTGTTCACTGATTAAGCACTGGTTAATTTGGTTTTGAGCAAAGGAACATTAATTACAGCTGTTGCATTAGTTCTTTCACAGAGTCCTGCTACCTTGGGGAAAAATGTAGAGATCTACTGAAATATCTCTCCTATGACTGGGAACAGCTCAATCCATTATTTTACACAAAATATTTCAGAATGTTATACACCTTTATTACTGCCAGAAATAATGAGTTTTTGTGAACTATGCATGTGTTAAAAGATATATGTAACTAGGTACAGTAAAAATAGCCACTAACCTTATTTTCCCAATGCTAAACATGTTAGCATACACATCATCACATTTTGCTGCACCATTGTGAAGAGTGACCCATTTCTGTCTTTTTTTCCCAGTATCTTCCTTTTGTTATGAGATTAGAAATTATGAGGTTTTGCACTAATATAAATTGCATTTTTGCCCAATCTGTGCTCTATGATTGTCAGAATGAAGTTTTCTGTAAAGTTTGAAAAAATTGGTAATTATATTTATTAAAAATCCTTGTCTTGCTGTGTAAGCCGTTCAGAATTTACAATGGGGAACAAAGTGCACACTTCTATACCTGCAAAAATTATGACTTTGTTAATATTTAGTGCTTCTAATATTGCCATTGATATCATCTGCTACACAAGGACTGAATGCAAGTTTTGCAGCTAACTGATCTTGTACATAAAGGTCCTTTATCTGTCTAAGCCAGTGGCCTTCACCTGGGAGGTGTGACTGTGACCTCGTGCTGGATTACAGGCAGGGCAAACTGCGATTGTGACATTTAGAGAAGGCCACCGCAGAATTATTTCAGTGCAGATGTGAATTCTTCTTGCTTCTAACACAAATCAGTGTTTGGAAGATAGCTGAACCTAGGGCCATATCCAACTCTATGTAAAGGCAGGAAAGGTTTTTCTGGGAAAAAAAGCAAGTATGGCAAAGTAACTATTTTGTTTCATCTCAAATCAGTATGCATTTTCTGAAATCTTACATTATTGGAGAGAGTATGGTCTTGTCTGTGGTATTAAATTAAAAACTGAGTTGAGCAGCTGTGCTCAACTGTGCAACAGGTTTCATGGCCACTCCTTCCATCCCACACATATCTGACACAGAGGGAAGAATCAACAATTATCAGCTGTATTTAAATTATATGAACCTGTTTTTTCACAAAAATGTCAGAAAAATGTCAAATTCATGAAATCATCCCAGAGAGAGGTGGGGGTGAATCCTTTAATTCCTCAAAAAGTAGTCTAGAAAATACTGCCAAATTTTAACTCGGAACATCAAGCTGTAGCTGTCATATAAACCATAGCTATGCATTTTATTTTTATGAATTATGAAGCAAACTCTTGCAGCAAATGACCAGGTTTTGATTAAAGGGGGGCAGGGGCAAAGGAAAAATAAGGGAAATCTTTATTTAACAAATGAGAATACTGTAATTTCCTTTAGCTAATATGAAACTGAAAAAGTGTTTACTGATTACAGCAAACTCCTCAGATTACTAAACTTTTGCAGTAAGCAAAGAGTTAACACAATCTGTTGCTCTTGGCTTCAAAGTCAAAAGTGGGTTAAAATGAGCTGAGAAAGTTTAGAACAGTTATTGTTTTATCCTGTTTGCTTGCACACTTGGGAAAATCTCATTATAAATGGCACATTCAATTCCCTTTTGAAAGTTTATCTTCACATAGATGGAAATCAGCAGCGTTATGTTGAATTTTTATAACTTCAAGTTAGTGGGCTGAGCAAAGTGAGGTTGTAAAGCAGCTTTTTGTCTGCTTCTGTTCCTTATGAGCAAAACACTGGTTAATGCTGCTTTAGCAATACACAAATGATTTGGTTACCATTATTAGGTTTTGATTATGTTAAAATATTAACTGAAATTTAAATGCTGCAATAAGTAGATACAAAGCAGAAAGTTGTTTGCTACCAACTATATGCAAATGATTTTCATTTCATTTTCTGAACTAATTTGGAAAAGGTACTAAAGTAATTTTGAGAGATTCGTTCTCTGGAGGATAATAAAGTATACTACAATTCATTTTGGAATAGTTTCTAATAATTTTTAAATATATGGAAATTTATATTCTGGAATTAATTTGTTTTGTCTGTTAGTGCTACTCAGAAATAATGAATTTCTGTTTATCTTCAGAATCTAAAGGTTGCTAAGGAAACCACTTCTATTGTATCTGTGAGTATTGCATAGAACTTAACTATATATAAAAATAAGTGTAATGTAATGTAATTATAAATGTAATGGCAACTTTAAACAACATGGCAAATGTAATTACAGCTACCTTCTATTCAGAAAGAACCTTCTCTTTTAATCAGTAAGTGATCCTGTTTTAATTTGTGTGTTTTAATGTAACAAAAATTTTACATTGCATTTACCTTTCCAAGAGGATTCACGCATAATTAGTGTTTTCAGGTACAAAAAGATAATGTCACAGCAAGAGTTCAGTGCTGAGTTAAACAAATGGAGACTGTGTAGAGGTGTGGAGGAGAATCCACCCTGGAACATCTGGCTGGTCCTGGATTTAAATATAGTCAGATACAGTCATTATTCCTCTTTGATCTGCTCTGCCCAAGCTGAAGTGCAAAACTTCATTTGGTAAAAGGCACTGCCCTCCTGGAGGGAATTGCAGCTGTTGTTGTGAGCACTCAAAGCCATCAAAATCTGCAGCACATCATGTAAAGTCACCTCTGAGGGCATGGCCAAGTGATAACTTGGATTAGCTCTTTGCTTTATGGAGAGATCCTGTCTTTGGGAAACTGCCCCCTAACTGAATGGACTTTGGACTAGACACTTGAGCAAATGATGTAATTTGACCTAAAGACAGCTGAATTTCAATAGGTTATCCAAGTTACAGTTATATAGATTTAGAGCAGAAATAGAAGAAAGAACAGGGAGAAAACAAAGCAGTCTGCAAAGGGATTCCAAGTGCCCACTGGATAAAAAGCTAGATCAGTATGATTACAGTCAGCAATTTTTATAAAGAGGATGCCAGTGATGTTTATGAGCATCGTGCTGCCTGACAGCAAACACAAGAGTTAATATGACTCACCTCTTGGTGTTAGGTAGCTAGCTGTTCAGACCTGCAGGGCACTGCCCACCCTGACTGTCCCTGGAGCCAGGGGGGGCCCAGGACCCCACTCTGATCCCTCTCCCAGCTCTGTCAGCCCCTGCCCTAGCAGTGTTTGCAGCAGGGCTGGTCCCCAGCTCCCACAGGCAGGAGCCCTGCTGAGCCAGGTCCTGCACAGCCCTGGGACCTCTCCTCTCCCCAGGACAGTGCCCAATGCCCAGGGCTGGATCTGACCCACGTCCTTCTCATCAGGTCTGATCCTCAACATTGCTGCTCTCAGTCTTGGGAAATTAATTTTTCTTAGTTTTCACCCATTTCTGATTAACATCTTAATCTGTGTGTCTATGGTTAATAGTAGAGACATGTCAGCTGTTAAACAGCAATAATGTCAGAAGCAAGCAGTAGGTGGCCCAAGGTTACTTACCCAACCTCCACAGCATCTTGGGTATCTGCTGAAGTATAATGAAGTTTCAGAAAGGGTCTTCAAAGCCACATGCCAACACAGAGTTTGAAAACAGGTCATTTCCCAGTTACTGTAAACAATTTCTTCTAGAATTCCAAGGAATTGGAGGCAACTTTCTGCTTTTGAAGAATAGGGTTATGACTGTAATGTAGTTAGGGAGAATTGCTTCTGGAAGTTGATGTAGCTGCTGAAGTGAATTTAATAAATTCAGATGGGCTGGAAGATATAATTTGGGAGATGCTACCTGCAGCTGTGACTCATTTCCCATTAATTTTCTAGTAGTCAGGGGTTTCCTACCCATCTGGAAGATATTATTTAGGATTATAGTTTGGTTTAAAATCCAGAAGACTAGGAGCTGTTATTTTGATAGAAGTAGTGATTTGATGTGAATAGGGAGTTGTTAAAAAGTAATAAAAAATGTCCAATTCTCAGTTTTAAAGATATTCAGAGACTTTTTCCTATGGATGAGCCCAGTAATAGCTCAAGTGTTTTCTTTACATAGAATGTGGTTCATGTAGAAATTTTATTTTAAAACTGTTAATCTCAAAGAGGTAAATGGTGGACAAAAGATGGTTCATCTGAGTAATTTCTTTTCTCAATACACAAATCCTGAGAACCTTGCCTAGTTAGAAAACTGGAGCTCAGATTGTGACTGGAGTCAAAGCTTTCTTTATAAAACTTCAGAAAATTAGGCTTATATATTCATAGAAATTCAATGATGACTATAAAACTGTGTCCAGTAGAAACTTCCTTTCAGTTTTCAGCATTCTTGCTTACCTGAAATAGTAGGTATCAAGCTAGGGTTAGGAATGGGTTCCAGAGCTGTACTGAAATAAATTCATACCTACAAAAAGGCAAACACTTCTGTCCACTCATTAGAAATGTATCTCTAGTTTTTAGAAGACCATTATTATCTTGCTTGTATGGCAAGTTATGAAAACCCATGTGAGGGTCTGTTTACCAACTGTTGAATATCAGCTCATTCTCTATAAGCAAATCAGAAACCGTCAGCCCACAGTGTCAGTGTTTTTTTCATCCATCATTAGTGAGCGCTGCTTCCCTGAATGCTATGAAGGCTGTTGGCAAGGTTAGGGTTTGGATTACAGCTGCAGGAAGACAGTCTCACCCACACCTCAGTGTGCCTTCTGCTGTGTATGAATGAGCACACACAGAGGAAGTTACTGTGCAGCAGCTAATACAAACACAGGGAAATTTCTACACTAGAGACCAGAAACAAAGATTCAAATACTACACTAGGGAATATGTACGCTTCCTTCAGTGACAGTAATGCTGGATACTGAGCTGTCAGTCTCTAAGAAAATGGAAGCTGAAACTACCTTCTAAAGCAGAAATATAATGCTTCAAATGAATTGAATGTTACTATCTGTGTTGTTGGTAATCAACTTTTGAAACAAAAATGAAATGTCCAGATACAAATATTCCTGGAAAACACGTAGCCTTGAAGCAGAAAGATTGTTTGGCAGGTAGATCAGTAGTACATACTGAGGCAACAGAAGTCACCTTGAGAACAGATGGAATACAATCAAAGATTAATGGCAAATTTATGATCCCTTTAAGAACAGGAGCCAAATAAAGTAAAATTGAATCATAAATTTGGAGGCTATATAGGATCTGATCATGTAGAAAGTAGACTTATTGCTAAAGTCAATTTGGCTACATGACTAAGAAATGAAAGCACTCTGAAGCACTGCAGAATGAATTTTGGGCTAGTTTTGCTAATCTCCTTAAGCAATTAAAGAGAGAAAGAAGGGAACTGAAACAGAGCATAGCAAAAGCTATAGGCTTTTTAACTTTGAAAAAGAGGCTTTTCTATCTGTTGGCTTTGGGAATTCCAGATAGAATACCGAATAGCAGTTAAATCTTATGTCATAGCAGAATAACTCTACATACTCTGCACAGCACTAAGTGCTTATTTAACAGCTTATGTGAGAAGCACTGTAGAAGTCTAGACTCTTCTAGTCATACAGTACTTAAAACAAGGTAGCTATTTATTTTCTCAAGTTTCTATTGAAAGAAATATTTATTGAAATAAAATTTATCTATAAAATACTCATGAGTGAGATATTATATTAATTAATAAATATAAATTATAGAATGTGGATTATTTAACCAGCAGTAAGCGTGTATTACCTTCAAGTATGTTAGTTCAAAATGACACCAATTTCTTTGTGCAATCTAGTTTAACTTCTAGCTAAAACTAGAAATTTCAGATGTGGATGTCTTTTAATGTTACCTGGTTTAAGGCAGTGGGGAGTAACAACTGGGGGTGAGAAAGTGAAACAGAAATTAAGCTAGCACTAGGTAGCACTAAGCTAGTGTTTTAGGGTTTTGCTTGAATGTTCTACTTCAGCATTTGTTATTGAGAAATAACAAATTTGATTGATCCAGAAAACAAAACAATGTAGTGTAGCTGCAGTAAGTAGGCCGAGTTAAAAAGTACACTTTTTTTTTTTTTTTTTTTTTTTTGTTAAATGTCTCTTATTGTAGTAAAATGAAGTAAGGCTTTTCCAATCAAGTTCTACATTAGTATTAGTGCAGCTAACTGGTTTCCAAAGGGGCTTATTCAGGTGAGAATTATTTATATTAATTTACATGAATTATTATATTTTCCCTTAATTGTTGATTCATCCTATTGATAGGGATGGGATGCATGGCATACTATGTAAACCAGGACTGAGTAACATGCAGAGCCTGCAGGCCATGATGGACTGATGGAACAAGAAGCTGGCAGAGGCAAGTCTTGCTGCAGCACTCACTTCCATGGTGTAATAGGACTGAGCATTGTCACATGCTGAGAGGTTTCTGACAACTTTAACCTGTAGCATCAAAAGCTAGTACAGCCAGCATTGTCTCCATTCATTTTAATGTGGTTTTAGTTGAAGGATATAGGTACAGTAATTTAATGACTATAAGACACACCGGACTATAAGGCGCACCCCCTGAGAGTTGGTAACTTTCGCAACTTTGTAGATCAGATAAGGCATACCAGACTATAAGGCACACTATTTTTTTGCAGCAAGGAGCCACGCGGCGTGTAACAAAGTAACTAATTACTGGCAGGTGCTCAATTTGCAAGCATTTTACAAAGATTGGTGTAGCCTTTAAACGCAGCCCCAGGCGCCCTCCCTGTGCAGCGGGCCCCGGCACTCCTGCCCGCCTCTGGCACCAGCTGGCACAGTTCACGGCTCCCAGCTCCCACTGCGCGGCTGCGCTGCGTCCCGGTTTCCCCTTGGCCGGCGGTGGCGCCGCTTCTCGGCACTTCTTGATGCTTTTTCACCACTTTCCCGCAGTGATTTTTTGCCGCTTTTCCGCCACTTTTCCACAGCGATTTTTTGCCACATTTTCGCTGCTTTTCTGTGGCAATTTTTCGCTGCTTTTTGTGCGATTTTTCACCACTTTTTTTCTGCATTTCTGCGGCGCTTTTTCAACCGCTTTTTGGTGCTTTCCTGCAGCGCTTCTTGGCACTTCCCCACCGCCGTGCTGCTTCCCCCCACTTCTCCCTGGCCGGCGGCCATGCCAGTTTCCTGTTTCTCCTGGCCGGTGGCCGCGGCTACCACAATTCCCGACTCCCCCCGCATGGCCGCAGCTCCGGCGGGTCCTGGCTCAGCTTGCAGACCGCACTTCCAGGTTCACAATTTTCCGAACTTTTTAGATCAGATAAGGTGCACCGGACTATAAGGCGCGCTTCCAGGTTTGGGGGAAAATTTTAGTCAAAAGGGTGTGCCTTATAGTCGTGAAATTACTGTATTTCTTTATTATTTAATAGCAATTTAGACCTTTTGATAACTAAATAAACAGAAAATGAATTTAACTTGCTTACATATACAAGTATCACCTTAACTTTTTAAGAATTACTATATATAAGAGCATGCAGTGACAGGACAGGATGAATGGATTCCAATTGAGAGAGAGTAGCTTTGGATTAGATATTAGGAAGAAATTCTTTACTGTGAGGGCAGTGGAACTCTGGAATAGGTTATCCAGAGAAGTTGTAGATCTCTGGAAGTGTTCAAGGCCAGGCTGGATAGAGGTCTGTTCAACCTGGTAGAGTGGAAGGTGTCCCTGTCCAAAGCATGGGGGATGGTATTATATGACATTTAAGGTTCATTCCAACCCATTCCATGATTCCATGACTTTTCTTCTGGGAGGTGTAGAGGAAACAAGGAATGAAAAATGTCAAAAAACATCAGAGGAAGGAACCAATGCATTCTCATCTAATATTTCAACTGTCATGTCAATTGAGCTTTGTGTTTTTTCTAAACTAATCCGTAATTAATGGTGCTATATTCATTCCAGTATTATCAAGAAAACACAACTGAGAACAAGACACTCTACTTTTATTGAATTTAGTTACTGCATAAAGGAGAGAAGAAGACTACGAACGACAGACTTAATGGTACAAGTCAACATTTTGCTCTGAATAGAAATGTGTTGAAACCAGCAGAACTTATCATAGAAGTGCTGTCTTTGCAGAAACAGCATCACAAACAGAGCTGAAGTGATGGCATGCTGGAAAGAAGCTGCAATGAGTTGGAAAGAAGGAACATAAGGATAAAAGTGAAAAGAAATATGCCACATTAGAGTAATGATGCTGAGATGCATTAAAGTCACTGCTCTCTTTATATGAAAATTGTAGGCTCACAACAGATCCTCCCCAGACATTTCAGGGAGAGCTGTTCACCAGCACAGAGTTCTGGCTCTGTTTTGCTATTGATTCAATGGGTTGACCCCCTCTGAAATCATGCAGCTTGACTCTTACAAATATGTCAATATACATGATTCCTGTAGCCATGGAAAGCCTTTAGATAATAATTCTTGTAGGATTTTTGCAATTTAAGCTACAGTAACTGAGTATAAATGAGCCCAAAGTAAAATCTGATCCTTGGATTTCTATGCTGCTTATAAAGATAACTCCAGCCAAGCAAGGGTGGTATCTGCAATTATTTCATGAGCATATGTATCTACAGCTACTCTTGTAGCACCTAAGCAGGGCTAACTTTTCATTTTAAAATGCTGGGGGTGAAGGTGACCTTTTCAGCAATTGCATACCTGGCAGAGCATCAAGAAGCAGGAATGAATTCTGTTTCCTCCTTCCCCAGGGGACTTAAACCCAATGTGCTTCCTGTGGGTGTTCTGATCATCATCAACACAGATCACCAACAACTTAGGAAGATTCACAAGAAATCATAACATATGCTCAAGCAATAAAACAACTAATGTAATGAGAAACTGTCCCCTTCTACCATCTGATGTCAAGGCACACTGCAGCAAGAAGCCAAGAGGCAAGCAACTCAAAGAAGTGGATGTGTCTAAACAACTGCTGCTAAACGTTGGCCTACAAAAACAGAGGCCAGGTTTTCAATCCATGGTCTAGGAATTTCTTACGCATTTATTTTAGCAGCCATGAGATTAGAGAGTGGAAACATTTGTAAATTAAGATTATTTTTATTACACGGGTGTAGAGTCAATGACCACCAGGAAAACAGGGATAGAATATATTTACATTTCAGTCCAAGTATTTCAAACAAATACCAGTTTTGCTTTGTCATTCATTTTAATAATCTCCAGTTACTTTTATGAGTTCAGTTTAAAACAAGCAATAGTAATAAGTAGAATACTGGTTGATTGGATAAACACAGAGGGGGAAGAATAAATATTTTTAATGTAGGTAAAAAACTGTGCTCAAGACTAAAGGTATTCAAAGTTATTCAAAGAAATCTGTTCACAGCATTTTACAACATACTTCTTGTAATCTGTTTCAAATTTTGTCTGCTAAATTGTGCTCAAATGAGCGATTTTCTACACACAGATAAGAACTTCAGATTTCAGAGTGCAACTCATTATTAAAGATAATGGACAATTTTCTATGGTAAAGAAGTACATTACAAGAGTACAGAAGCACTATTCTATTAGAAAAAAAATTAAAATCCAAATCACATGGATTATGTAAGAGGAGAATGAAAAATGAGCACCAAAATTACTGTGCTCTTAACTCTAATTAAATTTTTCTAGATACTGTTTCAACACACTAAGTATAGACATTATTCAATAGTCAAGAAAAGCAGAAAAATGTGATTTATTACTTTCTGCAGTAGGAATTCAAATTTCCTAGAACATGGAAGTGGTGAATATGGGGAACTATGCTTTGATCCATTTCTTCTTATCCTCCTTGAACAAAGCTTTTATCTGGCAGAAAGACCTACACTTATGATACTAGTGTAGGAATCTTGTTTAACATTTCAGCAGCTGCTGTGATTATTTTAGATTTCCTTTGGTTTTGTTTTTAACCAGTAAGGAAAATAATTTTTTATTTGACTAAATGTTATTAATAGCTTTTCATGCACTTTGAAAGCAGACAATACTCATCTCGAATTCTCACACGTGGGCATATCCATTACTAGGACCTATTCACACTGATTTTTATAGAAAAGATGTCCCAGCGTGGTCAGAAGGGCCTGGAGTTTGGTTCTAATAATTTCTGAAAGCACAGAATTTTTTCATGAGGTTAGTAGAGTTTCTTGTCTGGGAGGGCAGCTTGTAGAAACCGTCTAATCAATTTTCTTTTTCTCCTCAATATTATTTCCACTTGTGCGTGACTATTATGAAATGATAAATATTCAAGAGCTTTGACTTTAATATGTGCATTGAGTGTAGGAAAATATAACATTACTTGTAGTGAGAAGCAGCTGGAAAGTTTTATCACAAATGCTGCAAAGAACGTGTCAATGAATCACTTCAATACATGCAACAAAATAGTATTTTTCCCCTCCATTTATATAGCTATATATTAACTATTCAATCAGTCTTTTAGAATGTGCAGCTCCTCATAGTCCATCAAAAAACTGAGATTAAATTTTTTTTTCCTTGTGAAGCATGTCTGTAGGCTCATCCTTCCAAATGCCTGACACAATCACTCAGATGTGCCCTCCACCTCTCCCAGCTTGCAGCTAAGGCAGTGCATGCACACTGGGCTTTTGTCTGAGTGTCACAGCAGCCTAACCTCAACCAAAGGTGAAATGCATGTGCTTCATCTCAGGTTTGGTTTTTTTTCAGGAATACATAGCACAAGAATGTTTAGTTTCTCTGGTTTTGCTTAAATAAATGCAAAAAAAAAGTTTCATGTGCAAGACTAACTCAAAAATTATAACTTTCAGCTGTCAAATAGTACCACCATTACATGCCCATGCAATTTTTGTTAATTCTACTACACTGGCTATTACACTGTCCCTTTATTCCACAGACAACACCGAGACAAATGGGTCAGAATGGGAATAAAGACTGGGGAGGGACCAAAGACATGGAACTTCTTTCTTTTTTCTGCTCTTAATAGATTCTAGACATAAATCCTGGAATATGAATGACTGAATTACGTAAACTAAAAACAACTAAAATAGTAACTTCAAGCACTGATTACTATACATGTATATTATATTAAACCACAGTTCGTTACCAGTTGTGCTGTGCTGCACTGTTATGTGAAATAAATCTTATTTTAATTTTACCCCAAGATTTTTTCTGGATGAAAGCAGCAATTTGGGTTCTGAGATCACATAAACACTGTCAGTTTCCCAGGGAAATCCCAATGATGTCAGAGAGAAGGAAAGAAGAACTAAATGTTCAATAATTTATATTCCCTATAGTTATAGATTATGCTATAGAGGTCAATATGAAAAGTTTTCCACGTGCCTTTGGCAATTAAGTTTATTACTCCATTTTCAAAGTTTCCTACAAATTTCCTCTTATGTATTAATAGACAGGTTGGGTAAAATTCTAGACAACTTCTGCAGAAGGCATACATATGAAAATTATTGACTTCTTAAATGAATATTTTTTGAAGGTTTTCCATACTATACTCACACAAAAAAAATGCTTCAGTTTTCACAGAATCACAGAAGATGCTGCATTGGAAAGGACCCACAAAGATCACCACGTCCAACTCCTGGTCCAGCACAAAGACCATCCCTCAAAGTCACACCATGTGTGTGAGAGCATTGAAAAACACTTCTTGAACTCTGCCAGACTCGGTGCTGTGACCACTGCCCTGGCGAGCCTGTTCCAGCACCTGACCAGCCTGTGGGGGAAGAACTTTTCCTAATGTCCAGCATAAACCTCCCCTAGCTCATCTTCAACTCATTCCTTTGGGTCCTGTCACTGTCACCACAGAGCAGAGATCAGTGCCTGCCCCTCCTTCTCCCTTTGTGGGGAAGTTGTAACTGCAATGAGGTCTTGCAAAAATTTAGAAAAATCAAGGATTGGCAAAAGATTTAGTACAATACCCTATCAAAATAAAACACAGTATTAATTTGGCCCATTCAACTTAGAAAACTTTTGTTTGATGTTATGTTACTCAAAATATTCCAAGAAAAGGGAGCTAAAAGAAGACAAAGAGACAGAAAATAAATATAAAAGCACATATATAGCTTCCAGCTCCTAGGTTTCAGCAGTGTTCAGACAGAAACTCCAAGAGGAAGACAGGGTTAAGAAATGTGCTGGTTGTCTCCTTGGTTTTAAATACCCAAGGTCTCTTTGGGCCCTCCCCCAGCTGGGACTTCTCTGCATTTGGCCACTCTGGGCTGGGCTAGGGCAGAGTGGAGCGCTGTCCCTGGTGTGCCAGTGACTGGCAGTTCTGCAAGGCTGGGATATGGGCTCTAGTCAGGGTGTGGGGCAGTTCACTGTCTCACCAGGGCAAGGACCTGCCCCTTCCCTCCCACACAGGCATCCCAAACTATCTCAAGGCATCAATCCCTCCAGTCTCTGACAGTAACAGAACCTAATTTAGAATTATAGATTCAGCAGCATATACTTTATAAATCTAATAAAAATACACTGACTGATGCATAATAGCCTATGCAAATATGCTAAGAAAATAGAACATTTGGTTTGACATCTTAATTTCACTTCATTTCAAATGTTATTGTGTAAGAGAAAATCCAGCCTAGCCAACCTAAGGGGATTTTTAATGGAGTGACTACATTGGTTGACAAAGGTAGAGCTACAGATGCCATTTATCTGTAAAGCCTTTGACATGGGGCCCCATAACATCCTTCTCTCTGTATTGGAGAGCAATGGATTTGTTTAATAAAGGTTTAATAAAGCTAAGTGCAAGGTGCTATGCTGAGTTGGAGCAACCCCTGCTATCAGGCTGGGGGATGAATGGATTGAGAGCAGCACTGTGGAGAAGGACTTGGGGGTTCTGGTGTATGAAAAAGTGGACAAAAGCTGGCAATGCTGGCTCTGCACTCAGCCCAGAAATACACTCTACCCTGGGCTGCATCCAAAGCAGTGTGTCCAGCAGGGCAAGGGAGAGGGTTCAGCTCTGGGGTTCCCAGCAGAGGAAGGACATGGACTGGTTGGGGAAAGTCCAGAGGAGGCTGCCAAGTTGATTAGAAGGATGGAGCATCTCTCTTACAAGGAAAGGAGAAAAGGCTGAGAGCATTGGAGTTGTTTGGCCGGGAGAAAAGAAGGCTCTGGAAAGTCCATAAATCTCCCCATCTTTTGGCCAGTGGCCCCTCACCTTGAAATGGACTATAAAATATTACTCTCTGAAGAAACCTTTGAGACTTCTTTCTCCCCATAGATGGAAGACATTGCCGGATGATCCGAAGATGTCCCATCTGCTAGTAGCTATTCCCCCCCCATTCTCTCTCTGTCTCTCTGTCTCTGTCCCTATCTTTTTTTCTCTCTCTGTCTCTCTTTCTCTCTCTCTCTCTCTGTGTCCCTTCTCTCCCTCTCACTTTGTCATCTTTTTATCTCTCTCTCTCTCACCATTACCCCAAAACTGAATTGTTTGGCCCCAATAAAATGCTTTGCTGCTTGCTGCTGAACAAAACCTTAGTGTCTTGCTGTTGATTTTGCACCCTGTGGTCTAATGAACCATCACGACCCCCGCTCAGGTTGTGCGGACCGTGACAGATATTATGATAGATTTTGCACTATCTTCTGGTTACTTCAAAAAACATTCAAGTTAATAGAAATGCCCTAAAATTTTATTTATGGTTATAAGCAGCTGGATCATGTTTCTCATTCAAGATGTATTTTCAGTATGACATATTGATTTAATTAGTTTTCTTTTTGTTTGGCCTGAACCAGAGTACTAAAAGTAAAAACAATGGCCTCATTCTGGTTTTCTTTCTCAATACTAAGTCAAGCCTTAGAGAATTTAGGCAAGCCAATTCATCTACTCAAAGCAGAAGAACTTCTGCTCTCATATGAAACAAATAATTGGCTTTTATTGTGTGATTTGAATAACAAAACAGTGTTAAAAGCAATTTATTTGGAAAGAGTGTAGCTAGCTTTGCCTTGCTGTCATTTTGTGACATATCCTCTGTGCTGTACTTCAGAAGCCTAACTACCCTTTTTTTTGTCTCATGGCTCTCTAAATATTCAAAAACCTACAGCAGGAATGTTCCAATAAGGATTGGTAAGTGTTTTTCTGTGTACTTGCAATTTAGCTTCATTTTACAGATAAGGAAACACAGCAGGTAAGACTTGCCAGGGTTCACTATAGAAATTAGGAAATGAGTCCAGACTGAAACTGTAGCACTGTTAGATTATAATTTTGATAATCAAAGGCCTTAATTAGTAAGATATGCAAATATACACAAAGTATCTGTTCACTTTCGGTGCATTAATAAAAAAATACTTTGATAGTGAGTAATCCAGATAAAAAGCAATATTCAGAGGGGAAAAAATAATGATTTTGGTAATTTAGGTATTACTGTTACAGAGATGTAATTTCCCAATACATTTAGACCTAAAATTACTTGTAATTTCAATACCTATTACTGATACATCTGACATAAATGAAGATTTTACTGTATTCTCTGCTATGTGTTAATGTATATGTGACTTCACGGGTTGTTAAACTTTTACATCTATTCCAGAATTCAATTTCTTCAAAAATACATGATGATGCACAATTATAATGATGTTCCAATTTTGAATCAGCATATTGCAGGCAGTTATGGCAACACATTACCTGTGACTGAAGCTGAATTGAGATTAATATCTATGCTGCTTTTTCTTAGTACTATGTAAAATGCCTAAAACAGCATTTGAGTACTGAAACCAAAAGGGTTTTCTAGCCTCCTTTTCAGTGACAGCTTTTACCACTTGAGAAAAAAAAAAAAAAAAAGCATGCATCTTTTTAAAGAAACAGATGTAGTCAATCTTGGGAACTGCAAGATTGATATGAAGATAACAAGTTTCACTGAATGTCTTTCATGGTATTAAAACAATAATACCTGTATTTTCATTAGCTCTATTAACAGATCTTTTTCACATTAAATAACAAAAATCTGTTTAAAAAGAAATCTTTTATATAGAACTTATGGTTTATTTTCTGCTTATTTTTTAACTCTCAGAACATAATCAGATAGGATGGTAATGAAGATTTTTCTTACTGGATAATGATTTCTTTTCATGGACTTAGCTTATGCTGTATGTTTCTGTGACACAGAGGCATATCTTCAGCACATGCTGAATCTGCTCTTAGCATAAAGTTATTTTTCAAAGAGTTTATATTGCCTTCTCTGAGCTGACTGGAAAGTGTGTTGTGGATCTGTGGCTCAGTAATTGATGGACACTATTAGGTCTTCCCTTCAGGAGGCTGCATCAAAACTTCCCCCTCAAGCAGTACTCTGACACCTGTGCTTTTATGTCTGACAATCTTGCTAAACAACAAATAAGAAGTTTCATGCTATTTTTTAAGATCTGTTGTCTGTCTCATACATTTTTGAAATGCTGCAGTTCTTTTGGAGATGGAATGAGTGTGAGCTAGAGTTCCTTCTAATTTTATTAGACTGTTTTCTTAAGGTCATGAATCCAGGTACCTGAAGCTTTTTATTTATTAGTGAAATAAAGCCACCATCTGCCACCTAAGATGCATTCGAATTTTGAAATATCTGGTTAAAATTGGGCATTGGATAAAGGCTAATTAGCAGATGAATGTCATCCATTGTTTGGAAGCACCTGAAGGACTGGAAGTTTCCTGAATGAGAAAATTCATGCATTATTTGCTACTCAGGTAAGAAGCTTGGAATCCATACCAGCTACCTTATTAGTGTTTGAGGTTCAGGGAATGATATGAGGAAATACACTTCTTTTAAATCATTGTATTTTTGCCATTGTCTAGTCTAGACCATTTTCCCTGTGATTTTCAGGTTTCGTGGCTTTAGTCTAATGACAGTACTATGGCAGATGATGCTCTGTATATCCTCTGTTGAAATCACAGTATGAAATTCTAATGAAAATGTGTCCTTGAATGTGAGTAAAAAAATCCAAACAACAACAAAAAAAAATCCTTCCAGCATATTCTGTCATTCCTTACTGCCATTGGCAGTTTCATACCTATCAGTCAGCTATCATAAAAATACCACGGCTGTTACTTCCAAGTGAAAATTGAACATAGAATCCTAATATATGAATTTTAGAATATTGTAATGCATAAAAAAGGTTAAAGAATAAAACATCAGGAACTCTTGATAATGTCAATTTATAAAATACAGTCTTCCAATTATATATCTTATAATTTATTGGTTTGGAATAAATTATAAAAATTATCATCTCTCTTATTAGGTGTCTTAGTTAAGTAGAAGTTTGCACATATCAAAGAATTGTTACTTTTCTTCTGATCATTATAGCACTTGTTTTTTAGTGGCTTAGTAATGAGAATGCAAGAAATGGTAGTTTGAGCTCTCTGGTACGGTGTGATGCCATGCAGAAAGATTGTACCAGCCCTATCCCCAGCTGAGGTATCAGGCAGGTCCCATAGTAGGAATATACTTGAAGTAGTTTTGTGGCTTTAAAAGCTATGGTGCTGTGTAGACAGAATGAGTTCGTGGGCTGCTATACTACTGATTTTCTGATAAGCTCTGTCAATACATCAAGTTCCATGTGGCCAGACAGCCTTTTCGTCTTTGCCAGTCCATCAGTACCACGGGAGGAAGAAAGCTTGGTAAATCCTGGCAGCTGAAGATGGACCTGAGAGCCTGGTTGCCAGTCTACCACCAACTTGCCAGATTTTCAAGGCTAATACACAGGCTGGCATTGTTATAAAACTTGTTTACTAGCTAAATTTATATCTTGTACAATTCTGTTGCCTGGTGCTTGTCCTGATCTCCCCATCTAATCTTTGCTTTTCTAGAATTTGGCACAGTGCCAGGCAGCATTTTCTGCATAGACCTCTGACTTTGTGGAATCAATTTCTTTCCCCTTTCCTGACCTTACTTGCCATGGCTGTGGCAGCAACTTCCCATCTCCATTTCTGATTCCATTTTTTTTGTCAGTTTGTGCACTAACAGTATTAAATTTATGCATATGCCATTTAAAAAGTTATTTATTCTGTAATCTCTCCTTATGTTTATCCTGTTAAAATAGGATTGAGGAGATAAAATGTTCTAACAAATTTTAAAGAACATAAATCAGTAATTTCATTTCTGATTCAATAGTTCAGTCATAACCTCTCTCCATTTAAAGAAAAAAGTAATATACAGTAGGCAGTTTAGATCAGGTCATCCCTAACAAGTTAGTGGCAGTGTTTTCTTTATATAATTTTCATTCTTAAGACAAGCTTTGTTGGGTGGTGCTCAGAAAAAGCCCCCAAGCCTGCCTTATGGAAAAATACTTGCTTTTTCTAATACTGGTTGTTACTTTTGTGACAGAATTGAGGTACTTTATGTGACAAGGAGATGTGATAACTTATCATGAGCCTTCAGGTTCAATTGAGAAGAGAATACCATGAAATTAACAAACATTAACTTTCATGCTAATGAACCAGTTAATATTTCCACTATAACCTAAGATAGCTGTAAGTGCATGGATCAAGTCCTTCTAAGGAACCACTTGGTATATATATGGTCATCCACACTCCCTCTTGACCCTGGATGTATGGGCTTTCTTGCTGGTTCCTTTGAAAATGAAGCCTGACATGATTTCCAGAGTGTTTTAACCTTAATGTGAGGGAAGTGAATCAAAAATGAACTTTGTGGTCTGCCCCTTGCTGACGCACCTCAAGCCAGACTGATGCTGAAAGCAGGGATTCTCTTTCCACAGTTGCTTCCTTTTAGAGCATAGAAATGTTGGAAAGTTGTCAGTAGCTAAGGCTGTCTGCTCTTGCACTACCTTTTCAAAGGGCAAAGAATTAACTTCTCTTTAATAATTCTGATTAGTTAATTAGATTATTCACATAACTTTTAAACATGATTTCAGGAATTGGAAAATTGCTGTGGTCCTTTCCTAGCTCTGGTTCCCTAAGTTTTCCTATGGTCTCCTGGTTTCCTGACCCTTGCTCCTACCAGGGTCTTTGTCACCTCTGGATCTTTGTCACATATCCTTTGCATTTCTTTGGTCTATATATCCCCTTATGTTGTGAATACTAGCCTAGGCTGAAATTAATTAGTCACTCAGCTGACTCAATGAATCATTTACTGTACAAATCTGTCTCTATAATAATTCAATGGGAATTGTGTTGCAGAAAAACAATCACACTGCTTTATAATCTGCTTCCCAACCCAAATTTTCTCATGTACTTATTCTGTGTGACCACTATAAAGAAAGACCTCATATGAAGTGATGTGAATCTGAGGTCATCAAACCGTGGTATTTCCAAGAGCAAAGGATGCCTAAGTGTTAAAACTGGCAATTCAGGATGAAATGTGATTATTACACCAAAAGAGTAGTGAGTCTGGAGATGGGGATGCAGATCTCAGTTGCATAACTGATAGACAATGGGGTCTATGAAACTTCCTTGTAGAGACCTCCCAAAACCAGAAGCAGTGAGGGAAGTCTAACTTTACTGCATCTTCCAAGATAACTCTTGGCAATAATTTGATTTTCTTCAACACCACCTATGTACCTTTTACATGGAATTCAGTGAGCTCAACATAGTAGGAAGAATACCTAGGCATAACAATCTAGCCTGTGACCTGGTAATTGCTTCTCTTTTCCACATCTTGTGGAAATGTAAATATTCATATATGCTAATGAACTGCATCTCTCAAATCTCAGAAGCAAAAAGCAGTTTAGTATTCTTATAAACTATATTATAGAGGTCATGATACTCTTTCTTCCAGCAACATCTTTATATTCAGATCAATTTTGTCTTTTACTTATTCAAAATGAAGGTTACTGTTACAGTTGTTGAGAAGAGCACAGTAGTATGAACACATGATTTCTTTTTGCAATAAGATGTCCAAGTAGAAATAAAAATGAGTTTCAGGCTTACAGTATTTCAGACATTGCCACACATTGATGACAGAAAGGAGGTAATCACCTCAGAATTTTGGATGTCCAGAATGGCAATACTTAGTACTAGTCGTAACATTCATATCAGTTATTTGACATTCAGCATTAATTTATAAATGAACACACTGGGGCAGGAATAGCATATTTAACTTTTAATTTTAAGATCCAAATCAAGGAAAAATAGGATACATATATAATTATTGAAAGACAGAAAGGGTAATATGAATAAGAGTTTGATGTAAGAGTAAGCAAACTGATGGTAGCCTGTAAAATACATGTAATGGAGGAGTAAAGTGTTTAAAATAGGAAGACTATCAATATGACTTCAAAAGTACAAAAATTTATATTGACTTATGAGTGTGCTGCATGATAATAACTCCAACTCAGAACATGCAGACTCACAATTTGAGGGTTTTTTTTTATTATGGAAACAAAATTAAGTATGTATTACGATTGCACTGACCTCATCTGCAGCAATTAGAATTGTACAGAAAAGGAGCAAAGTAATTAAGAGAGAGAATTCTGGCTTTTAACCTAGTCTAGTGGATCAAATCAGGTGGATGGAAAAGCTTATGATAGAAGTTAAGAGACCAAAGCCTGCCCTATAATTTTAATAATAAATAAAAATATTATCAGTGACACTACTTTATACTCTGCTCCAGTCATTAATCAAGTTGCATGCACATATGGGAGGTTGTAGGAAAAAAAAAAAAAAGCAAACAGGTTCTGCTTCAGCATGAAGATAACACACAGCTTTATATGTGCATCGCCAAATCCAGATAAAAGAAGATTACATTGTTCTCTTTTGGCAGGAGCCGTGACACAAATAAAAGCAATTTGGCTGAAAGTCAAGATGACAATGTGTGAGCTAACTGCTGAAACAACTGGACAGTAAGGTGGATATATTTGTGCATCTCTCAGCCAGGATGCATATCTGCCCTTAGCTCACTTAGGTCACTGGCTGTGAGGTTGACTGTAGCAGCTTCTTGAACCTTTAACTGCAAAAGCAGCTTTCTTTGGTGCTCAAAACCTATTTATTTTTTATTTAAAATTTCCATTTACGATATGATGAATTCAGCATGAATTAATCTTCTAAAATCCCTCAAGAAGCTAAAGATTGTTAGTTTGGTGGCCAGATTCTTCATACAGCTGCCTATTTCCTATGGGCATATAAAGCATTTTTTTTGGAAGGACACTATTCTCAAGTTTTCAGAATTATTCAGTGGAATGAGGTAATTATTAACCATGAATGTCCTAACCTGACCTTCACGAATCTCTTCAATATTTTTATCTGTGATCAGTGAAGGCATCTGAATATATTTTGGCTTATGAAAAATAAGAGGCTGGTAAGCTAGTTTTCACTTGGAAGGAAAGGTGATGTGATTAATCTTTGTCATTAATCAAGTATTTCAGCTTTCAGGACAGATTATAAGACTCCATCAATGTAAGAAGACAGGTGTAGACAAGAAATTTATACTGTGACTATTTAAACAATTCTATTTGAATTTCATTATGGCTATATCCTTTTTTAATAATTTCTTTCTTGTTTGTTGAGCTGCTAAACATCTCTCAATGTGGATGGTCCTTCAGTGAAAGAATTAAAAATAGCCAACAAATATAATGAGTCCAAAAATGCCTTTATACTAGACTTAGTACATTTGTTTGAAGTGAAGCTTGCATTCTTATGGATAAGGTTTTGACCCAAGGAATTGTATTACTGTGTAATTTGGATGTGATGACAATATGTGGAAAACTTGGAGTAAGAATTAAAATTAGTTGATGCAGAAAATTTGAAACAGAATTGAAGCAAGAGAGCTGGTCTTCAAGGGCTTCAGAGAAGAGATTTCCATGACAACAGAATACTCAGGTATGCAAATTAAGAAACAAAGCATCTTAGAAAATAATCAGGAAATACATCTCTGTTTCATAGAATAAAACCTGCACAATTACGAAGCACTCATTCTATAGGAGAAATGGGGATAGAGAGCTGAGAAAGCAGGGCCATTGCTGGCCAAATTCCCCTCTCACTTAAATCAATACCATTCTTTTAATCATACAGCCATAAGGACACAAATGGAGAGAATATACCTCAAAATTTATAGCAATGTTGTGCTGTGACAGGATCAAAAGCTTTAGACTTCTTCAGCAGTCGTCTGCTTTATAGCAGCTAAAACAAACATTTTAATGATGAATATTCCACTGACCTCTTCATAAAACTGTTCTAATATTCACCTACCTTAGAGGTCAGAAATTTTACCCTAAATATTGACGACTGCTTTGCTGCTACCTAAGTGTCTTCTGCAGCACTGCCATTAACCATGAAGAACAATTGATCACTGTCTTCCTTGGAGAAACCATTTAAATGTGAAAGACTTCTATCATGTCCTGAAAGTTTTCATATTATTATATACAAGGATAAATGTAGACTGTAGAGGCTCTTATTATTATTATTATATATTGTGTTATGCAATCTCTGCATAAGCATTGTAGCTTTTTTCCTGTGACTCATGCTGTATTATGAATTCGGTCTTCTATTCAAGAGCTTTACTTGTTAATGAAAGGAAATCATATATATATGATTTATATTCATAAAGCTCTCTGTTATCACAGGCATCCCATCAGAGTTATCAAGCTTTGCCTTAAAACATTTATTTTGCCTTTCCTCCCATTCATTTTGGAAGGGCATTCCAGTACTTGAATTCTTTAATGCTTAGCAACTTTCATTAAATATACAACCTAAATTTATAGATTATACAATTTGTTCTGCCTCCTGCATTGACATTTAGCTGGAAGAGATTTTTATTCTTTCACTTTTTTTACCTGTCTGATGTTTTTATATAGCAACCATGTCCCTCTTGGACCTTTTTATATGAGGATGAACGATCTCTTTTGGTCTCCCCACACAGATTGGGCTCATTCAAAAAAGAATATAGTTGCCATTAAAGACAGATTTTGGCTTTTATCTCTGTATTTAGATGCACTAACAATACATGAGATTTCTGTCTTTCCATATATCCATCGATGAATCATTAGTGCCATAAATCTAGAGGAAATATAATAAAAGTAAAATGCTTTAAAACATTCTGAAATTTTAAAATTTTGCATTATTAATTACTGTTTGATATTCTATGGACTGGCTCTGGGGTTAGCTAAGATTCCCTAGACTTTTTTTCTTAAAGCCCTATATCTGGAAACTCTGTGGATGTGGATTTAAAAATGGAAAATATGAAAAACTGTAGTTAGATCCTGTCGTTGGCTGTACAGAGCACTACTGCTCTCTGATCTCACTAGCTGAACATAAAAGCCATTATCCTTTCTGCTGTTACTCAGTTTTTCATGAGAAACGATGTGTGAGGTAAATAGGAAAGGGAAAAAGAAATGGAGGGGAGACAGAGAAGGGGAGGGAGAGAAGGATTTACTGGAGCAGAGTGCCGAATTACCTGATGAGAATGGAGGACGAAAAGCCATAGGAAGCCAACATACAGCTGAATGTAAAACTGCCAGAAAAAGTGTTGAGAAATCATTCTGCCATAAACTGCCTCAGTCTGGGCAGTCACCTGCACCAGGGTTAGCTCAGAGGAGGTTGTTGCTATTTTTTATTTAGGGTTTTCTTTTTTTTTTTTGTCTCTTCTGAGCCTAGAACAGATCACTAAGCAGGTATTCCACAAGATTGTAAAGCTTATGGTCTATTTTATATAAAACATTATAGATTTCCCCCACAAGAACATAGATTAGGTGCAGTGTAATTACCCAATATTTTTTTCAAACTACACTTGTCTAATGCAACCTTTTCAGCTGTGTCTTCTGAAGCTGGCTACATTTCAGCAGCAGGTGGATTTACTCCCAATATTCTTCTACTCTTAAAAACTACAAAGCTATTTTAACGAAAATTTGATGGACACATAAAACCTTATATTGACTCCAGTTTACTAATGAAATAACTTTAGTGACAGTCTAGTAATGACGACAAAAAATTCAATAACAATTTAGATTAAATGATACACATTATGCCTAGGAAGTCTTCAAGCAGCACATCAAAGTTGTGTTGAATATTACATGTGGGTTTTTTTAAAATATAACCTTATCTTTAGTTTGTAATGACTTTCTTTTAAAATATCTGCAGTGTGGCCATTATAAACCATGAATCACAGTTCAAATGAGATATAAAACCACAACAGTCTCACAAATCAAATCTCAAATGTCTAAATACTGGCATTTAGCAATGGAGCCACTCCCATCATCTGCATCACACTGAAGTGAAGCCAGCGAAGAAAGATGCAACAGTAGAAAAACAGAGGAAAAAAATAAAAAGGTGGATCTTAGGATCTTTGTTCTGAAGGAACAGAAAGGTACTTACTTTCCACTGACACTGAATAAAGAGTGAGCCCCTACTTCCCTGAGTTTTTTTTTTAATGCCCCAACAAAGAAATCAATCTTTATCTTGACTATTTGACATATGAAGATAATATTAAAATTGGAATAAATAATGTTTTTCTTTTCTTTTTTTTTTTTTGCTACCACATACAGGTTCTGATTTGTTACACATTTACAGTAAGTCAAATTGCTTCCAATCCTTGCAGAATTTATTACAAAATGTTATTATAAAAAACTAAATTGAGTTTCAAGGAAAGAAGGCTTTCACCTTTTCTTCTTACCTATTTAGTAGCAGGTTCTAGCAAAACTAAAAGCCAATCTTTGACAAGTTCAAGGGCTGGCCTTCATTGTTGCTTGATATTTATTTCTGTGTAAGGATGAGGATACAGGGCATGTAATGTTCCTTTGAAGAATTGTCCTTGTTAAGGTTTAATAGGCAGAGAAATGAGAATATTCAAGATTACTCTTTCTGAAAGCACCAATACTCTCCAAAACTAGACTGTTCTAGTAGGAAATCTTGAATATCCAAGCTCCACTGTTTTAGGGAAGCATAGTTCATTTGTACTCTGTGCTACCTTTCCTACACCTACAATTTCATTTTGTATTTTGAATTCTCCCATATATACCCTGCACTGGATCAACCCCTGCTGGAGCCAAGTATCTGCAGACCTGCTTACTTACCCCCACACCTAGTGCAACAAGGGAGAGAATCATAAGAACTTGTGGGTAAAAGAAATAGAAAGAAATCATTCAGTAGTTACTGTCTTGGCCAAAACAAACTTGGAGAGTTTAGCTTAATTTATTGACAACTTTAATTACTGACTTGGACATTGTGAAGTAAAGAAGAAAAACACCCAATCAGAAAAGTGCTTCCTTGCCCTTTCCAGGCTCACATTTACTCCAGTTACTTCTTTCCATTCTTCGTTCATTCTGCAGCTAGTGAGCACTCTTCTTTCAAGAGCTTCTCCTTCTTACTTGTCTCCTCTCTTCTGGCCTGGGTTTATCCATGGGCAGCAAGATGTTCCATGGTGCATGTCCCCACCATGGGTTCTCCATGGGTCCCAGCTTCAGGAGGGCTCCATCTTCCTCAGTATTTCGTGCCCTTCCTTAAATATTTTTCCCTTGTCCCAACCGAGGGACAGAGCACTCCCAGATGTGTCACAGACTTCTCATTTTTGTCAAGTGCTTTATCACAGACACTAAATATTTGAGTATGGCCAAATTACTGTGCATGCTTTGTGATATAGAATACTCATAAATATTTTTTAGGATATGTTGTTTCACTGAATGACTCAAAACTAAATAAAATACGCTTCTGAGAACACAAATACTCTTAAAATGTATCATAGAATGAAGAACAGTTTCTTTCTCATTTCTGAATTAAAAAAAAAAAATTGCAAAATTAACTTTTATTACTGTTTGGAGAAGGAAAAATATTTTTCCTAGAAGTAAGTGGCAGACTGATTTAGCTGTTTGGTTTCTTTTTTCCTTGTGAATAATATTGTGAGTGACATGCAGTCACAAAGTATAACCTAATGATGAATTCTTCTGGGCATCAAGAATGCTCCCACCTGGAGAGCCATTCTCTAGCAGAGGAAGCACTGCCAAAATAAATGGCTTTTCTGGAGGCCTAGAAAGTAACACAGACTTATTGGATATTTTGTGGTTTATATTTGATCTATTCAAATTTTTAATTATATATTCAGTTCCTTAGTGCTAATATAATTTGGGTAGATGAACTACTGTGTTAACCTTTTCAGATATCCCAAGACCAGTGGGGGAGCAGAACAGACTAAAAGGACTGAAGATTTGGGTATTATTGTACGTTTTCTGGGTTTGAGCCTTTTCTCATCCACCCAAAGAGGTAGAAAAAAACCCTCAATTTTTCCCTATTAGGAACCTGCTACCCCTAGAAATCCTGTTGGTTATTTTTTACTCACCAATGATTTGATTTTCTCTTTTGGATGAAAATGCCTCCTTGATCATTATTTTAGCATCATGATTTAACACTCAATTTTACATATTACATCTTTTAAACAGATGTGGAAATCTGAACTTCATTTGGACACACTAAATCATAATTATGTTAAGTCTTTCCAATTAGCTTACATTTGAGGCAAATACGAATATGCTGATTCAGATTCTAATTTAAAAATTAGATGGAAACTACATCAACTACTTCAAGAAGAAGAAATTAAAATTTTATCACAAGGGACTGGAAAAAAAATCTTAAGCTATACATGTAGCACTAAATATGTGCTCAAGGTATTAGTATTTAGCTCCAAAAGAAATATTTGAAATAAATGAGGAAGAAAGGAAGTCGTTATATATTTTGAAAACTAGAAACTAGAATGAAACTCTATATTTATAGAAATACAATTATATGTTGAAATGCAATTATATAGAAGGGATGAAATCACAGTTGATGTCAATTTTTACTGGAAGTTATATAGAGCAGATACATGGGCTTGACATGCTAATTGGAGGAAACTTAATCAGGTTTGGTAAACAATAAAGAATTTGCCCTTTAAAGCAAATTTGGAAAAATGCCACATTCTGACATGCCCATTTTGTTTTACAGAGAACATCAAAATGACACAAGTTTTTCCAAGAGAAATATTTAAAACTCAAGAGAACAAAAAACGAAAAGTAAGCAGAGGAAATTACTTGGAGCCAGGCCCATCAAGAAGAACAGAAGACAGAGCAAGTGGATGGAAACAAGGAGAGCAAGTGCAAAAAAAAAGCAGATGAGATTGAGAGAAACATGCAGATTTATGGAGACAGTTCAGTTTATTTGTGTCACTTTCTTTTTCCTTTGCCTCAGACACAATCCATCTTGGAGTTGACACACACCACCTTATCTGTAGAACCCTGGTAGGCACTTCTGGCACTTCTGTTTCATGTTGTGCTGTATACCTGTAATTCATTCTAAGACACAAGATGAATGTACAGGTATTCTTGATTTATTACTACCATTCCTGCCTTAGTTCAATCTGTTATGACCAGCTGCTCCCATATATTTAGAGTTTTTTTGTAACTCACAGAGTTCTGATACAATGTTGGTTTAAAGGGAAGTGACAATTGTAGATCTAAATTGCCTCACTCTGTAAGCAGTACATATGTAATGGCAAGGGCTCACTCTGAATTGTGATAAATTAAGAGTTTTCTGTAAGGTTAGCTTCAAAGTAAGCTCAAATGAGATAAAATCCTGATCTCTGTTCTCACTATGAAATTCTTTGATAAGAAGAGCCATATCTTGGCTACTTGAGGATTCATCTCATAGAAGGGAAATATTTTGAGGGTATATGACAAATACAGTACTCTGAATCCTATCTCTCCTTGATCTTACCTCCATACATTACCTCTGTCGGTGAATGTATTTTTATCAAAAATAATGTTTGGCAAAAGCTACTTGACATCATGTTTTTTCTTGGCAAGCATTATATTACACTGTGGTGTTTCTGTCCATTCAAGACTTCAATCATTCCATCATTTTAGGGCTGAAGCAGATATAAATTTGTCCCATGAAATAAAAGGAGATATAAGTCCTTTCCTAAAGCATTAGTTGACAATGTGGCATAGGAATTACTCCTTTATCTTTCAGCTGATACGTATTGTAATAATACAAGTTCAAGGAATAATATGAAATAAGATTTCAAAAATAAGGTATTAGGTATCTAAGCCTATAACCCTTATGTGCCTTGAAAAAATTACTGTAATTTTTTGGGGCTGAGCACAATGAGATAGAAGAACTGGGATTTCTGAAACATGTCATTATTCATTCAGGGATAGATGATATCGTAAAGAGTAAAAAATTAACGGTGTAAGATTGAACTGGGAGAACTATCATTATTGAAGCATTTTCTGATGGCATGTCATGTGTCATAGTAGGCTTCGATAAATTAGAGGTGTTACGAAGTTGTCTTAAAATACCCTTTCCGTTCCCTTCCAAAATACACCCTGGGGTTAGGGAGCGCTGCCAGCCCGGGCTGGGCTGACAGAGGTGCTGGAGGGGCGCAGCAGCGCGGGGAGCTCCGTGCGCTGGGTGAGCTCCGTGTCCGGCACCCCGCGCTAACAGGTGATCGGCACCGCGGGGCCGCTCTGCCGGACCCTGCCGGGGCTGCTCTGCCGGACCCTGCCGGGGCTGTGCCCGCCCCGCTCC
>PYHW01010689.1:73665-92050 GCA_013186435.1 Turdus rufiventris
CCTTTTCCATTGCAAACACAGCTGAGCAAACATAAATTGACAGGCAATCAATTATTTAAGTTTTAGGTAACTATCTTTCAAGCTCAGTTTCTTCTAACTTTTAACTAAAATCCTATTTTTTTTTTAAGATTAGTGTTTCAATCTCCACTTCTCCTTTGAAATGAGTAAATACCTTTATTCAATATGGGGATTTCTTCTCTTCTATTCAAGACACATGCCGGCAATTTTTTTTAAGACTAAGCTACATGCTTTCAATAGCAATGCTAAGTTTGTTACTTGTCATAGTATCCTCCAATTCCAAACAAGTAAACTCATTGTGGTGGCCATCCAAATAGCACATCCCACCAATGATGAGAGAGATGTTTCTTTAATAAAAACCTGTTATATGGTCTTTGTGTCATGATGTATCATGATCAAAGTCTTTTTCCTGCATTAAAATTTTCCTTAATTTCTGATGTTTTAGTAGCTGAGCGATTAGGGTTCCTTTGATACGATTTGATCATCTATCATTATGGTGGAACATGCTGTTCTGAGACAGACACAACCTTGTCTTACATATACAAGTGAAGTTGTTTGGTTGGCTAGATGCATTTAAAAATGGCAAATGCTTTGTTTTGTGTTCAGGCAAATATTTTGTCATATTTTAAATTTCATCACATATCTATCGCAATTGTTTCCTCATAGAACAGGGTTCTAGGTTAATGGTCTGCCATTTTTCCTCAATTTCTCATGCCCTGAACATTCTATACAGTGCCTTCATGATTTAGTCTTAGAGCGACTATTGATTTATTGTTTACAGATGGACTGTGTATAGTTAAATTGAAACCTGCTATTATATTTGTTACCAGGTCATAGGTAAAATTGACCAAGATCTACCAAGATTGAAGCTCTTTTTTCATTTCAGAGGCATTATCCCAAACAATTTTGCAATTTTTTTCAGGGAATGCTCCCTTCTTACCTTCCTTCATAACTGTGGCAGCCACTGACTGCACCCACATTTGTGCTTGAGTACATTTAAGAGCTAGAGAAATGTTCACACTAGCTGTGCTTAGTGATTTATTACTTCTTGATCTCACTTGCCTATATTTTCCTATCTTGGTAATATTTTGGTTCAATTTGTTCATTAACACTTTTGAATCTATTGTATTTAAAACTCTCAATTCCGTTCTTAATATCTCAGTGAAATCTCTTTTTCTTAAATCTAGAGGGCCTATGGCTTTGAAGCTAAGCATTCCAATCCATAAAAGGTGTTTTGAGAAATGGGGCACATTCTGGCCAAATTGCAGAAGCACTTACTTGCATTCTCATTTCTAGCTCAATTTTTGTTCTTTTTCTTTTGAAATAATCAGAGTTTAAATTGTTACCGTCCTCTTTGACATTGGTAGGGTTGTTTGGCTTTGATTTGTGAAACGCAATGCAGTGATGTTAAAATCAAGATCAAACCCTTCTGCTGTGCACCCTTCAATTTTAAGTCTAAATTTAGGACACGTGGTCAAGTATTTGTCACAGCATCTAGGACCAACTTGGATGGGTTCCGTAGGTGGATGGTGAGCTTCATGGAACCCATTTTTTACAAATGCAAATTTACATACTTTAAACGTTTTTTCCTTCCCACACACTTGCATTTGGGACCCTTAACATTTTGCTAAAAGCCCTATGAGAGCAGGGATTGTAGTTATAGCAATGAGCACAAGGGTCACAACCATTCACATTGTGTCCCTGATAACTGTAAGTCCGTTACTCGCTGTTCCTGGTGAATTTCAGCTTCAGGTCTCTGTCGCCTGTGCAGTTTTCCAAATTTCTTCGGGAGGTTTCTTCACTGTGAGTGATGGATCCAAGACTTTTGTTCTCTGATCTTGACTGCCGTGAAGGTGGTGAGAAGTACCTGGAATGGTCCTTCCCACTATGGTTCCAAAGTTTTCTCTGCAAAAGACTAAACATATACTTAACCCCCAGGTTGTACATTACATACCAGCTCACCCAATTATCTGCTTTGGGCTCCAGCCACATATTTTACAATATATTTAAGTTGTTTATTTAAGGCCACCTTGTATTTGTGTAGAGTTTTTTCCTCGACTTGAATGGGTGTTATTCCTTCTTGGACTGCCATACAATATTTCAAAARGGCTTAATTTCCCTTTTGTAATTAGAACTAATGTCAGTGGAAGAGCCTGGGGCCAAGGCAAATTTGCCTCTTGTCCCAGCCTAAAAGTTTGTTGTTTGATCAAAGGGTTCATTTTTTTCTACTTGGCCACTGGGTTGAGGGCAATATGAGGTATGCAATTCCCAATCTATTCCAAGGTGGCGACTAATTTGCTGTACAATTTTTGAGATAGCTAGCGATACCCCTCTTTCATGGGCAATTCCATAAAATCAATTTGCTATTGCTGCCCAGTTCACAACCTTTCTCAATTTTTCCAACTTTAGGCTTTGGAAAATTTTTAGGATTAGTTCAGAGGCAAAAACTGCACTGACAAGTTACTTCTGCTACTGTGCCTTATAATTTTTTTCTAGTTAGAATTCTGTATTTTAAATAGCTGTATAGGGCATCTATCTCTTAATGTATTTTCTCATATTCTTTTAGATTAGTTTTTGAGAGAAAAACCATGTCAGATCACAAATGAAGAGACTGCTGTGCTCTGTTTATTCCTTGGTTCTTGGATTTCCCATTACCATCTGGCCTTATCAATGTCCTGGATTGTTTTAAAGCAGTAGATTATATATTTATGTTATCTTCTTATTTTGGGGCTTTCTGCTGTGGCAATTTGAGTGTAAGTTAAGAAAGAGAATTTAGTAGCCATCTAAAGCACAGTGTATGAATAGCTTTTAATAATGTGCACTGCAGGAGATTATATAAATGATTTTTCTTTGAACTTTAATTTCTTCTTTTTATAGGTATTCTGAAGTTCTGCTGCATTAAACCTACCTCTCTCCTTTTATCAATTAGTTAAAAGGAAAGATTTTTATCTTCAACTTCAGGCAGCTTGCACAAAGTTAACTGAATGCTAATTATGATTCAGAAATTTTCTATGCTCAGAGCTGATTATACCCAAAGACAAAAAGTGTCCCCCTGCTTGGTTCCTATCTTTTCTGGTTTTCTAGTTACCATAAAATGCAGTTCCTCAAGCATTCAAGTGTATAAAGTCAATCCACTGTCAAATTAGGCCATTTTTAGAAGATGTGTTGAGGAATCATGAAGAAAATCTTCAGTCTCCCTTTCACTTTGCCTCAGGTCACATTTAGGAAAGTGTTTCTTCTAGATTGTAATCTGTGGGATTAAGCATTTGCTGAGTCCTGGAATTGAGTTTTTTTTATACATAGAGATATTTTATTGATCAAAGTTAACCTCTGAACATTGAAGGTGTGGAAGTATTTGCCATGAAGCCTTGGAGCAGAGGAACAGCTGTAAAATGCCGAGGGTGGAGAGGATTCATTTGGGTCTGTTTCTGGGATGAGTTTACACTTTCCAGAAGAGGATTAAATGTTCTTTACACACTATTGTAAAATTTGCTTCCCCTCCAAAACAAACCAAAAAAGAACTCAAAACTGATAACTGGTGGTGGAATTTAATAAACGCTAAGAATTAGAAGTCTTAACTGGAGTTTAACACTTGAACTCAATATCCTCCAAAAGCTGTTGTAATAAAAGTTATGTCTTTCTGTTATAAATTTGCAGGTTGCCAGACTTGATAATAGTAAAAATAACCTGATACCTTTTTCCATTAATTGAAGTAGTACAGTAATTTTATGACTATAAGGCACACCCTTTTGACTAAAATTTTCCCCTGAACCCGGAAGTGCACCTTATAGTCTGGTGCACCTTATATAATGGACAAAGTTTGGAAATTTGCCCACTCGGAAGTGTGAGCCGTGAGCCGTGGGGGAAGCTAGCGGGGCTGCGGTGCAGCAGCAGCCAGGTACAGGCTGGGTTGAGGCGGGGCCTCGGCCAGCAACTGTGCGGTGAGAGCTGGGGGCGGGTCCTCGCTGTAAAAAAAAAGTGCACCCTATAGTCCGGTGTGCCTTATATAATGTACAAAATTGCAAAATTTGCCGGGCCCCACGAGTCCGCCTTATAGTCCAGTGCACCTTATGGTTGTGAAATTACTGTAATTCTATAATATTTTGATGTTAGCCTGTAATGTGATTAAAAAGTTTCCTAAACATGTTTTGATTTGTTTAATACTATCTACTTTAAATTTCTTTGAGTGCATTTGCATTAACTGGGTTGCAAAACAGACTCTATCTCACACATATACTTTCAAAATGCTAGTTTAATCTACTTTTTGTATCAAATCCGAGGGAACCCACAACTTCAGTACTAGCCAGCATATATTTTAAGTGGCTCAGATGTTAAAACTACCTTGTAATATAATAAACTCAATTCCACATAATTATTGCAGTATAATTACTTTAATCTAAAGCTTTGCCATTACATTTTCTATTTTCAAATTCCAGTAATCAACTACATCTGCTACTGCAACTAATGAACCATAATGCAGATGTTTAATTTCTACTTATAACTCTCTTAATCTTGATTGCACTGGGATGAAACTTTACAGGTCGTTATGTAGGGGAGAAATGTTCAACCTTTGCATGAAGCATGGAGAGGGAAATTTTCTTATTATTTAAAAGAAAACTTCGCAATGCAATTAAGATAAAAAGTTGAGACTTGTCTAGAAAAAATGTCCCTTTAGTTATGAATATTTGAGTGAAACCAGCTCAAGGTTAGAATGGACTACACTTTTTAGCTGTGCAGAAAAGGTTTGATTCTGGATGGTGTCATTGATGACAGTGCATATGAGACCCAGCTCTTCAGCAGAGAACCTCCTAGTGCTCTACTTATGCCTCCAACTAAAACCCCCATAACTTTGAGAAAAGAACCACATGTAATTGTTAGTAGGTTGGAAGGATCAATTGCTCCCAAACTGCTTTTATAGACTCTCCTACAACCGTATAGGCAGCCTAGATCTCAACTTGGTTTGTTTCTACCTTTGAGTACTAAGGTATACCTGGAATAAACCATCTTTGCAAGCAAGGAAAAAGTATGACAGCAATGAGAGTTATTTAGGAGACAGGAATATATCTGTTGATTTCATCCCACACCAGTGACAGATCCTTAACTTTTCCCTGGAAGGCTGCGTGGTTGTTAATGTATTCATTGTTAGAAGAAAAAAGCCCAACCAAACCAGTGAATAATATTCAGATGGCAATTATTTTCCTAGTTTGGAGCTGCTTAGGCAGGAGGTACCCATATTCGTCGGTAATTATGCTCTGCAAATTGTCCAAAAGTTTTGAGAAATATTTCTTCCAACCAATTATTATACCAACAATTCTCTTTATTCCATCTTTCACCCAGGTGCCTAGATTCTTGCTTTAAGTAGCCTCAAAATTAATTTTTAGGTTTTATAAGAGGTGTCACAGTGGCAAAGAGGTGGCTTTGGGCTTGACACCTTTGCCACAAGGCCTCTTCTGGCAGTGATAAAATTAAAAGGTAGAAGATTATTACCTTTTCCTCATATTTTGAGGGATGTTTATTATCAGGCTCCTTCCTCTCAAATTTTTTAAATTTATGAATTTGCCCATAATTTGTAGGATATGTGCATTCAATATATTCTTTTCAAAGTTTCTTGACTCCTTTTGCAATGGTAATGACTTGTTTTTCCATCTTCCAATAGTGTGGATAATTAACTTGCAGTAAGTAGGATCAAATTTTGAGAACTTGCTTATGGAAACCAATAGACACCTAGGAGATTGTGTAACCTCTCTATTTTTGCTGCCTTATTTGCCCTGCTTCTTCCATCATTGTTTTTTTTTTCAGATGAGGATATAATTTTGTGGTTATTCCAGATGTAGTATTTCATACTGAGTTTCCCAAGACTCAGAGAAAAAATACTATTCTTATAACAAAAACCATCTAGGTCACATTTTTGGCTCATCTTATAAACTTAATGTTTTGTGAGTATTTACATAACATTTTATCTTCAACTACTCTACTCTTTTATTAGGGAGTTCTGTTTCCTCACTCACCCAATTCTAGTGATTATCACCAGATGAATATTTGGTACATTGATATTTAAAATTATTATTTTAAGTATCTTTATTTTCCTTTCTGTCAAACAAAGTTCAAAAATATATAATTCATTACATTGTATAGGCTTAGAACTTAATAAAATACTTATTCTCTGAAAACTTTGAAATTTGACAATTGCTGTTTGTATACCTGATTATTGCCTTGCTACAATGATAGAGAAACCTCTTGTACAAGTGCTGCCTGCAGCTGTCTTATCTAAGACAGTACTTTTGTTTTATCCATGTTTACTGTTGTTTTCATATCTCATAGTTCAGAAGATGGATGTATGAGGCACAAAAGATAATCAGTGTTGTGGCTCAAATGTGAATCTGTTTTCTAGTTGCAGAACTGTACACATGTACATCTTTTGAACTGCCTCAGAAACATTCCTTATAGTTCAAGTTTATTTTCTCTTCAAGTATTTAATATTTGATTGATGAAAAATCACATTAGTGGTTAAACTGAAATGCTGTTTCATATTCTCTCAAAGGACTTCCACTCTTGAGTCAAATTACTGGAGAGGGTTTAAAGAACATGGAAGATGAAGGAAGAAACTGAAATCAATACAGCTTAAAATTTATCATCTGAGTTTTGAAGTTTCTGACTCCTGAGTATCATTTTAAGTCTGTGATCGTATTAAACCTTGGTCAGATTAGTGCTCCTTCTCTTGCTAGATTATGGCCAAAAAAATGCATAAAGAAGTAGATATTAATGAGGGAAGGCACTGGTCTGGAACCTGAGCCGTCTAGGTCAAATTCCTGGCTTTGCTGCATGCTGCCTCAGGCATATCATTCACTCTCACTGGGCTTCCACTCCCCATCTGTTAAATGGAGAAAATCAATGCAACCTTATGCCTGGCCTTCATTTTGTCTATTTTTATTGTTGTTCATAGGAAAAAGAAATATTTCTTAATATGTGTTTGTATAGTACCTAATATACTGGAGCCATTAGGTACTTCCATAATACAGTAAAGGATGAGAGCCTCTAGGCAGGAGCGTTTGGAATGTACATTCTGTGAAATGGATGTGCAATCTGCTTCAGACCAGTTGTGGAATAGTGTAGAACTTTCTCCTTGCCTTTTTGGCAGATTATACATTTTATTGTTAGGTTACCATATTGTATTTGCTGTAAAGAATTAGTGCTGTCAGTACTTACCACCCCAAGGTGTTATTGTTTGAGTTCCCCCATCGTGCCTGACCTCTCCACTCACAAACACCCTTACAGTAGGGCATTGTAAATGCCAGAGTACATCAACTATTGATAGGTAATGGCTTTTTAATGGCTTCCATTGCACTGCTGGAAATACAGCTTTCAATTTTATGGCTCTTTTGCATTTCATGATCCCACGGTGCCTATGAATGTTAGGACTTGATGGAGATTGAGTGGACATAACAAAATACATTCACACTGCCTGACTCTAGGCCCTTAATCAGGATGAAAATGTAGCCAGAGCAGGACACTTTGGGGCAGAACGTGCTGGAATTCTGGATTGCCCTCTGTTCTGGCATCTCTATAAGACTGTAGATTGAATGAAGGGAATTTACCCACTCAATTTAATGGAAGTTGAATGCTGAAAGTCAGATGACTTCTCTAGTCTTTACTTCTCTCTAAACCAGCAAATTTTTGGCTTTTTATCTTATTAATGTATCTTTTTTCAACATGAAAACTTTGCTACCACTATGAAATTGTGAATTGCAAAATAGCAATTTATAAATACCTGCAGATGACCTGGAGCATTATGATTTTCAACTTAGCAGTTTTTTACATGGAAACACTCTCTGAAAAGTCTTCTGACACAATCTTTTAATACAGAGTTTGAGCAAAATTAGTATCTGGAAAGAAATAATTTGTCATGGTGTAAAAATCTGTGTGTACTCAAATTTTAATGTATCACTTAAAATGAAAATGAGAGCATGAATAATTTTGACAGGAATTTAGCAAGGTGGGAGATTATTCAGTAGTGTAAGTGCTTCTTCTTTTTAGATGAATTTGGCCATTTTGAATTAGAAAGCAATATGTATTAGTGTGGTAGGGTGAAAATTAATGTGCTGTCTCATGAAGATGGACTGAGTTACAATGTTTTTCACCCTGTCCTGGAATTTCAGGCATCATAAAATCTTGCTTTCTGGAGTCATTATACAGTTTTTAAATAATAACCTCTCATCTTGGATGTGCGATGGTTATTTGAAAAAATCCTCATGAAGGTCATGGATTGTCAAAGTAACACAGGAAAGCCATACACAGTCACCTAAATTAGAATTTGTTTGTGATAATGACCAGGTTATTATAGTAAATGCCATGGTACTTAACCATCCTAAGTAATCAGAACTTCACAGAATACTTGTCAATACTAAAATGGTAGAGAATTAGGTCTGTGAGACGTATCTGGATGCTAAGTGACTCTTTCATCCTTCTGCAAAGTGTTAGCATCTCAAAATATGTGCTGAACCCTTAGTTATTATCTTCTTGGATGATAAGCAATGACAGAAGAATTTGGGGCATTGTGGGACAATTGTCATATTACTTACATGGACTGGTAGTGTTCCCATTTATCAATATTTTTATATGGGGAAATTAAAAAAGAAATTCAATAATGCCACGTGTCCTGAAACTGTAGCTCTCATTTTCAGCATTGGTATTGCATCAGAAATTGAATTTTCAATTTAAAAAGAAAGGTTTGGTGTGAAAATTCCTAATACTGTAACATTTTTTCTCCTTTCCCTTTCCTTCTCCATCTTCTTCCTGTACGCCTTTCAATCTCCATCCCTCATTACAGAATCATGGTCAGGAGTTTCTTTATGGTTCATTTTCCTTCTTTTACAGTAGTATGTTTTGTGTTGCTTAATGCACACAGACATCACTGCATGGTACTGTAGAGTGCTGCAGGATCCCCATGTGTTGGTGTTGGTGTGTGGCATCACTCTGCTGGTGATTCAGACATTCACATTCACACTGTCCTGAACACGCTGCTATGGTGACCCTGGCATGGGTCACACCTTGTAGCACCTTCTTTTCTATTATTACCAATGCACAGATCTAGCATTTTAATTTGGTTGCTATTGTCTCTCCAAGTCTGGGGATATTTCTAAGTTAGTCACCTAATTTGATCTCTGTTTTTCTGATCTCTAGTACGGGACAATAATGGTGCTTAACCAACTCTTATAGCTTGCTCAACTCTGCAGTTAAAGTTGCTCAGTCATCATGGCAAAAGATAAATTAGCATTGTTTTTGACTATTACCCTCCATATGACAGAAGTGGCCTTACCAAAGTGTGAGAATCACAGTACTTCAGCTGGTGGACACCAGGTACTCAGTACTGCCAGAAATGAATGAAATATAAATAAAAGTCATAATGAAAAAGAAAGAAAGAAGATCAGTATATCAGAGGCAAAGCTTGAAAGAAAAAAGTCAAATAAATGGTGTGAATAGCTGTTTCTCATTAATTTGATTTGATTTTTACAATCTGAAAAGCTAGGTACTGGAGAATAACCTGTATTATAGTTCTCTAGACATTAATTATCAGCATGAATCCTCATTTCCGGTAAAGTATGTAATAACTTTTCTTTTAAAGGAACTCAGTATATGTATATTTTTTGAAAAAGAATGTTAATTTCTTCCTAACTGTGTTCCCTGCTTTTGCTCCTCTATTTTAGTCCATTTTAGAGTTAACACATCCAATTACAAGATGGGGACAATGACAAAGCTGAAAGCTTTTGAGTTTAGCAGCAAAGTCTGCCTGTGCCAGGCACACATCAATTTACATGACAGCAGAAGGTCAAAAATCTCATTATTATTTGCACTGTTTATGGATTCCTTCCTAACCAATAGCTTCAAGGGCTGAACTGTAGGTCCTAGAAAATCATCCAATCTATGAGATGATTTATTAATTTGAACCACTTGATATTGCCTAAAGCTATGAAAATAGGGATATACTAAAGAACATTATTGTAATTACTCCATTAGGAATTCCTTCAATTATTCATATGTTTTAATCACTTGGGCATTTAACATAGTGCTAAATTATAATCATCTGATTACATACAGATTTGTGTGGAGCTTTGACAATCTTCTGTGCTGAAGGACAGCATAGGCTGCAGAAAAATGATTTCATCCTGAAGAAACTGATTAATCTTGAACTCACCTGCTAGAATTTAGGTGGTGTTAGAAGCATTGTTGCAATCTTATGAATTTACCAGAAGATCTGATAGAATTGCTACAGAGCTGTGTTCTTTATTCCTGTTTTTACACTTATATTTGTAGCTTCTTATGATGACAAAGGTTACCTTGCAAACAACCTGTGAAATGAGGAGAGAACTACATAGTGCTCGTTCCTTTAATCTGCAAAAAAGAGCATTTTTTAAAATCCAGAGATGATCACAGTACGTAATCTTCTAAGCTGACCTTCTTCAGGCAGAGGTCTTTTCACAGGAATTGGATCATGATTTGTATTTCAAATATGATTATTATTTTTAACAAAATAAACCAATAAAAGGATTCCTACACATATTTAATTGCATTAAAATTTTATCTTATTTTTCAGATTTGTCTAGATTGAGTTTTTAACTTTTCAATCATAATTTTTCCATGTTCATCAGTGTCAAGAGTTTTCCATATTCAGATCTCTTTGCCACTGATGAGTGTCTTCACAGAGAGATGTAGTAATCCCTTTATTCCCTTTATTTTTACAGTCGTTCTTTGAAGTTACTCCTCTGTTTTCTGGTCTCTTTGGAAGTTTGTACTCTAAACCAGAATGCTCATCTGAGGGGTTGAGGGGGGTTTTGTGTTTGAACAAAGAAAGATGAAGTCACTTTATTCTTTGCTCCTAGAAGTGTGGTTTTGCATTTCGCTGAACTGAAAAAAAAATTTATCCTATAACAATAAAATGTTCTTCTGGTTATTTATCCATCAATCTTTGCATTTGTCCATATCAGCAATTAATAGAATCTTTTAAGTTGTTCATAAAAATTGACAAGTTGGACCAAGAGCCAGACCCTTCCCCATTCACAGATGCGTTCTCATGAATGAGTGACCCCTACCACTCATGTTTAATAACATCTCACCTATGGCACAGTAAAACTTAATGAACAGAGACATAGCTGAAAGACATGAAAGCTGGTGGATGTCATAGAATAATTGAATGGCCTGGGTTGGAAGGGATCCTAAAGATCATCTAGCTCCAATCCCTCTGCCATGGATCACACTAGTGACAGCAAGGCATATAGAGAAGGTACTGTGTCAGACATCTGTATGTCACTTGTTTGAGAAGACACATAAAAATACCCCTGCCTAAGACAGGTAACAGTTATAACTCCCTAGTATCTTCTCAGGTTCCTTGGGTTAATAAAAAAAACTAAGTGCTTGCTACTCAGCTGTCAAAATGTGCAGAATATAAAGTTTATTATAATTTGTCCAAGATGAACAGTCTCCCACTATGCTGCCTTCATAAGCACTATAGAAATACATGAAATTTCACCTTTTTTGTCCTTTATTAGCATAGTCTAACTCCAGACTCACTTTTTGAAAAGTAATTTTGTTTTATGTATGTATTTGCCCAAAGAGGAAAAAGAGAAATGATAGTTCTTGTTCATTAACTGTGAGAAATAACAGAGTTTTCTGTCATTTAATAAATATAGATAAAAATGAGGCTTCTTGATACTTTTTGAGTGTCTTCCAATTTATATGTGATCTGCTGCATGGCAAAAGTGTGAGACTGTTAAATTACAGCTTTTCTATTTCTTACCTGCAGTACTACTCTGCAGTAACAACCAACATGGAGATTCCTGAAAGTTTATTAGTTCACTGGGAAGTGACAGCTTTGATTTTCTGACAGGTAGTGGTGGAAGTTTTCAGAGTGCTCTCTGTCATCTGGAAGTGTTAGAATCAGGCATGCTGTTGATGAATCTGTTTCTGTAGTTTCTGAGTACCCTGTATGTTCCCTTTGAGTATTTCACTGTAACTGCACTGTCACTGCTCTACCTGGACAGGCATTTAACAAATGTTGACAGTACATAATCAAAAATAGCACTATGCCTTGAATAGTCACCAATCTTTCAATTTTAAATAGTGCTGACCTGCTAAACCACTTTAAAAAGCTGTTTGTCCTCCCGCAATACAATAATCAGCTTTTCCCTGACGAGATCTTATGTAAATATATCACTAGATTAAGGCCCATGCTGATAAAATTCTTTCTGTAATGAAAAGTTCTATTTCAATATTTCAAGATTACTGAAAGAGGAAGAGAAGAAGAAAATACTGTCAGGTGTTCCAGTTATGGGAGTTCTGGAAAGTGCTGGCACTGTAATAATCTATGATGTACAGTTTGGTTACCCTGTGCCCTGGAGGAAATTTTAGGTGGCTAGAAGTATGAAAGACTGAAAATACAGTCTTATGCAAGTGTATAAGTGCATTTATATAAGTGCATAAGTGTACACTTACATAAGTATGTAAGGCAGTGTTCCTGTACTTAAAATTAAAAAAAAGATCTTATGTGTGTTTTGGAGATGGTGATAAATAAATTGATGAGGAGCTCCTAGTTCCTATGGCACACTTTTATCCACACATTTAGTGCACATAAGGATCATTAGGCTCTTGTAGAAAATCAATAGCTAGAACCTGGCTATTAAAGGGTCTTTCTTTAGCTGCTGATAATCTGTGTGCTAATTACTGAGGAAAGCTGCCTCTTTTAATGGTAAACCTGTAGTTGTTATTTGGTAACTCATTTTGTGTGTTTTCTGTTCATTTTCTCTGAGAAACTCCAGCCACAAAAGAAACTACAACTAGAAGTTTTTTCTAACTAACTGCGCTATTATTCTCTCCAATGAGACCAAGCATTTAAAATTTCCTATTGTTTTCAGGCACATTCACTCAACACACACTAAATCTTTATATTAAGCAAAAAATTTTAAATTTGATGGGTGGCCCAAATGGTGATTGGTGGGGGCACTCAGCCTACCTGGTGCTAGTTCTGCTTGTACTAAATTGCAAGTATTGATCTGCTTGGCCTGTAGGTATTTAGAAATAACTGGAATGCTTTTCTCAATGGCTATGGCACATGCAATGATTTTTGTCCACTGTTCAGGTCTAATTTAATGAAGGTTAAACATTGCTGGACAGCCCTAGAAGTAGAGAAAACTACTGCATCCTTCTGATGAGACAGTTTTAACTTACTACCTGTTAACAGATAAAATAATTCAGGTAAATTATTGACATGAGGCAGCATAAACCTGTCACATAGTGGTTGAACTTACTAAATGATAATGTGCATAAATGCTGTATACAGAATGTAGTCACCCAAAAATTGCATAAAAGTCTTCTCCTCTTACATTTTTGAATAATATATAACTTCCTTGCTTACCAGTGTTTTTTTCTGCTTTTTGAGTTCCTCTCATCTTACCACAATGTGAATTCCAATGTGCTATCATTTTTGGTCTCACTCCAGGACCATTGAGGAAGAAATCATAGATGGAAAAAAGATACAATAGTTTCAAATGATAATTTTTTCATTGCCTTATAATCACCTGAGTCTGATCTTGTAAAATGCTGGACAACTGACTGTCCTATCCACTGTAAGAGCTGGAAATGCTCAGCATTGTCACAAAACCAAGCATTAATGATGTGAGTTCAATATACTGCAATTGATTATATTATTTTTGTTCTCTCAAACTCTGTTCAATTTTTGAGGCTGTTTGTATCTAGGAAAATATAAACTATTTGCAAGCAGTTTAATAAGAATAAAATTTTATAAGAACATATGAAAGCCTGAATTAAAATTCAGAAATTTACTTTTATTTCATCTAATTCATAACTATGTTGTCTTTGCATGTATATCCAAATAAACAGCTTTAAATTCTATCTGGAAATACCTTTTCTTTTATCTTCTATTTCATTTGCTCTGACATATTCATCATTATTTTGCTGAGCATAAGGTAACAAGCATGAAGTTAATGAGATTATAATTTTCAATGTGGTTTTACTTAGTGCAACATTGCCTGGCAGGTTTGTATCCAGTCTGCACTGTTTTCTCTGAATGTGGAAGGTCATTTAAAAGTTTTGCTCATATTTCATCAGGAATCCAAGTGAAAAATATGTTCATATTGATTCATGGATACTCTCTTCAAGCAATATATATATCCCTGGTAAATGAGGCTTCTGTGCCTTTTTGGAGTAAATGCACGAGTTATGTTCTACTGAAATATGAAATCATAAAACTTCTTCTGGTTTATAATCAATTTTTATTCAAAACCAAAATGAAATATCAGACCTTTTTGGCTTCTCTTCCCAAGCATGTTGTACAGTAGCATTCTTCTATTTCCTCAAGCTCCTTCTTCAGTGACCATACTATGGATAAATACTTCTCATGGTCAAATAAATTTTTAGAAGCTTCTCATTTCGGCTAGTCCATTAGCTGTTCAGCTGCACCCTTTTTCCTCTCTCTTCTTTAACCATTTAAAGGACTGTATCTATTAACATGGCATTATTGATTCTGAAATAATTCAGATTTTGTTCCTGTTCTTCTGTGAATAAAAATAAGCAGAACAGCAGTGATGGTTGCTTTGTTGCAATAAGGAACTAATTTTGTAGATGATTTCTTATAACATTTTCTTATTCTAAGGTTTTTATGTTTGAAAATACCTCAGATTAAGGAGAGCATACCATAGAAATAATAATTTCAGATTCTAGTGAACAAGGAGTTAAAAAAGGGGGTCATGGAAATGTTTTGCCGGCGTTCAGTTAGCTTCATTTGTTAGTGCTGCCCCATCTGCAGGTCAGTCTCTGATAAGCAACTTTTTTTGGGATAGGAGTTGATGGCAATGAGCCCTTTCCTGTTAGCAGTGCTGTGGTCACAGTAAGTGTTTTTCACTGCTTCTAAAACTACTTAGATATTCATAAATAAGTCACAATCCCTGTGAAGTTCACTGCATATGGTCGTAATTCTGTGACATTATAAAAAATTAGTTACATAGATATGTGAGAATTGAACATAATTTCTCTGTCCTGTACTGGGTGATCTCTACCTATGGAAAAAGAAAAATTGTGTATGAGTCCTGGACAAATTTATTCTTGCTGAAATGAAGCATTTTCAAAAGACATGGTCATCTGAAATGGAATTCTGATAGTCAGGAGTCAACTGGAAGCCTTCTATTTATGTCAGTGTTTTTGAGCACAATAGATATAGAATCATAAATGGAGTCAAGGCAGTTGCAGGAAGGGAGTGCATCCAGTCCATATAATAAGCTTGAGACCAGTCTAAAAATGAATATCTCTCCCTGTACTGAAGCAAAGCATATGCATTATATATTACAGAACAGTGTTTACAATTTTGTCATCACTATAAAGCACAAAATATGATTAATACTACTACTGATAAATATGGTTACTTGTAAAACTTGAAAAAATAGCAATTTAAACCAAGAGAAAATACTTTCCAACAAATTCTAGAGGAAATTTCTCTTCAGAATCTGTTGGCATTTCCATACATTTACAGAAGTTAATCCAATAATCTACTAGTATTCATTTCCTCTACTTTTTGTCCATTCTTCCCAAAGTTATACTCTTACGGTACTACTTTTGGTACAGAAAACATTATTTCACACTTTATTTAGGGCCAATCTCCCATTCTGTTAGTTCTAAAGAAGCAATTTGATCTACCAATTTTTCTGACAAGTTATACACTAAGCCACACCATAATTTGTATCCAAAGCTACCATGATTAGTCTCATAAAGCTTTATTCTCTTCTGTTTCAGTTTTCCGACTTTTAAAATATAAGCTTTTTTTTGTTGAAACATGAAGATATATGGATGTAGGAAAAAAAGTACCTATTTGTATGGAGTCGTATGGGTCTTGGGTATATTCGTCCTGTGACTCTGAGATAAAATATCTTTGTTTAGGAAGTTAAACTGTCCAATGGACTCATTAATTCTTCATGAGCTATGACACTGATAGCATTTTCTGGTAGATTGCTACCCTTGTTAAGTATCAGACCATACCATTCTCAGAAAGAAAATGGATCAGTCCTGGCACATTTGCCTTACTCGAGTTATCTCTCTGACCTCCCTCTGCCCCAGTCCCTCTCAGTCGCAGAGGATGTGGCACTGAGCTTTTCTCCTTTGGAACACCCAGCCCAGGCAGACTTCTCAGCTATGTATTTTTTACTGACTAGATTTAAAAAAAATATTTTCCAAGGATCATTGTCTTTCACTTCAATGGCATGCAATTGTTCAAATTTGCTAAGTTACCGATGAAAAATCTTTTTGAATTAGGTAAAAAACTTCTTAGGTCTTGCATATCCTTTTTATCCCCTCTCATTAATCCAATTTTCTCCTGTGAATTTGGAAAATTAAATGTTACTCTGTGCAGTGTAACAAGTCTTGTAAGAATTCAGTCTTTGACATATTGACAGGGAAAAGCTTCTTGGCAGCTATAAAACTCTAATTTTTCACCAGTAAATAGATTAGTCTTTGCTGAGAAATATTTATTAACACTGAAAATCTGAAACTCCCTGCTACTTTAACCAAGGAAAGCAGACATATGCACTCCAGACAACTGCTAATAGCAAGCAGGAATGTTTTATTAATTACCATGAATAATTAGAATTCTTTGCACTCATATCACTGTCATGTCTCTTATCACCATAACCTGGTGATAGAGGAAGCAAACCTTTTCCTTCAATTTAGTTTGGCTACTGAATCATCCAATGAAAGCTCAACCCTATCTAACACCAGGAGGGCTCATTGCAACATGAAATTCCTGTGGCACAGTGAAGGGGCTCTGGAATTCCCACCTACCAATGTTAGCTTTTGGTTATGTTCCTCATTGCTCTTGATGCAGTCAATTCTTTGTTGAAGGTATCACCAAGGTGTTCTGTGACCCACACAACACTGAGATAAAATGTGTGGACACAGATGTTTTCCTTCTAAGCCAGACGACCTGAATACAACCTGAAATCAGTAATTAACCTGTGTTGTCCCAGCAAAATGTTCAAAATTTTAAAAAAAGACAAAAGTATTCTGGAGCAGTCTGCCCCACTATTCCCACTTCTTTTATTTTCTCTTCATTTACAATGCAGAGATTCACTGTGCCTGAACAGACCTATAGACATTTTGTATGTGAAAGATGATGATCTTTATGAGATGAGAAAAAAACAAAGACCAGTTTCACTTATACTTGTGTAGTATTTTCAGATGCTTCCCACAGACTTTCCAGAAAAACCACCACTGCTCAACTCTTCCTTGAGTTCTAGAGTAATTAAAATGTATCTGTTTTCTTTTGGCAAAATTAGAACCCCAAATTTTAGTCAATATTGAAGCATACAGGAAGCTTTTGTTACCTGGTATTTATCCAATTCCCTTTATTTTTTTTTCGTATACGTAGACAAACAAATGATAAAAAGGATTAAAAAGATGCAAATACATTTCAAGTTAATGCAACAGCAAAACTTTAGAGAGCAGTATACAGTGGGGGTAAATAAATAGTTGACATTTTTGCTGATATTTTTTCTCTTCCATTTTTCATTCTGCAGAATGAGAATGAAATTTTCCTTTCCACTCCCAAATCCTTTCCTTTATCTACCAAAATCAGATATCATTACATACTATTGAAACTTGCCTCTGCTAAGAAAAACAAAATTCAAGCAAACCCTGCTTTTTCTCTGAAGCATCTCATTGTAATATTCCTTAACATGTCAGCAGTCACCCACACATTCATCCAGGACTGGATTCTGTAAGCTTGCCCTATTTTTCAGCATTCATTTCACAATTTATTGCTGCAATCTCTTGTGGCCCAAAGTTTTCAGCAGGCATCACTGGTTTAATCTAGTTTTGTTGAAGTTAAACAATTTCTTTACAGTCATCAGTGAAAGTTCTTGAACTACTTGTGCTAGAGTGGCCAGCTAAAGCAACCAGATAGTTCTGCAAAGATTCCCCCCAAATTCCCTGTTTTGACTGTTTCATCTGGAATTTCATTTTAGGCTCTTTCATCTGAGGTATCTCTCACTCTATAATGATACTTCTGCTCTTTCCAGCTGCTATTTCATTATTGAGGGAAGAATTATACAGTTTTCCATGAATCCATATAAAGTTCAGCTTCATTTTTACAAAGATCAAATCCGATCGAGCAGTCCCATGTCCACTTACACCCAGCTAGAAGACTTTTCCTTGTAGTTCAAATAAGTATTGCTCAAAATATCTGTAGCTATGTGGCATCAGACCTTATATGATTCATCAGCTTGTGACTCTCTGGAGTTTTTAGCTTGTATGATTTAGATCACTCATAAAAATAGTTATTTAACCATCAATATAAAAAAAAAAAAAAAAAAAA
>PYHW01010689.1:92071-108322 GCA_013186435.1 Turdus rufiventris
CCCTAACAACCAAAAACCCCAGCCTTACTTTTGGATATAACTGATTATAGATAAAATCCTGTAACACGAAATAATGCAAACCTGCTTTCTTTAGGCAGTCCCTGTCTCTGTGCACTGTTACAGCTGCAATGAACAGTGTGCCCTTCCTGACTTGCATGTGCTCAGGAAGTGTTCAGGGTCTTGGTTACTGCTGCAGTAACATCTAAGGGCTCAGACCAGAGGTATTTCAGGTTTTTTGCAGATTATTGCTCCACATCTATCTTGCAGAGATCTGTATATTTATTTTCTGATCTGTTTTACTATTCACTCACAGTTGAAAGATTTCCCCATTCCCAGATCCTGAAGTTTCTCAGGTTCTGTAGAGTGCTCTTTAAATTCCTTTTTCATTTCACCTAAATTATGAAATGATTCACTGTATTTTGGGAAAGGAAAGATCACATGCAGCCTGGATTGATACACTTTTCACACATGCTTTTCTCATGTTACTTACAATATGACCAGTTTTTTGTCTAACATTGTGTGCAATATATTTTTTGCAGTCCTTGAGTTTGTAAATGTGGAATTAACTGTCAATCCATTTCCTTTCCTCAAAGTCAGAGCACATGATCTGAAAAGGAGAAGGAGGTAAATCAAATGCACAGCTTCAGAAGACTGATTCCTTTTCTAAATCATTATTATGATTGTATGAAGTAGAGCATCATTTGTTTGAAAAAATTCAGTGGTACCTTGAAATTTAGTGTTCTACAGCTTAAGCTTATTTTTAACTCACAACAGAATTTTAACATGATGATTAGTGCTGCACAAAACTTCTGATTCATGTATACTTCTATTATAGAGGAAAATTGCTGTGGACTTGATTAAGGTTTGAAGTAAGGAAACAGATACAGTTCAATTTGAACTTCTTGACATCTTCTGAACCAGTGTTAGAAAAAATACATCTGGAGATTTATTGCAAATGAATCTCTTCATATCTGTGGCAAATAAGACATGGTTTTCAGGTGCATAGAAGCAAGCCCTGAAGATTTCAGCAAGGATTCTACCTCTCCTCTCCCTCTTGAGTACTGATACCAAATTCGTGCATTTGTACCTCCCATCTCTGGCAAATCACCTCTGTATCCTTGTACCTTCTAAAGACTTTATTAAAATGCTAATGTGGGAGCATGTAAAATAACCCTCTCTCATTGCATGTGGACAGTTGCTCCATGTCTAGGCAGCACACATTCCTGTTTATTATCCTATCATGGGAATCATTCTCACAGGGGCTTGTTTCATCTCCTGTGCCTGGTTCCCCATTCACACTCCCTGTGGACTGATGAATCTCTGGGATGAAGCCCTCTGAGAAGTGTGTTGAGAGAGCTGGCCTTTGAGCTGGAACATCAAGCATTTTATAGCTGACTGTTACATGGGCAGACAGTTTCTCTGAAGGTTTATATCCAGAAAACTTGAACCTGAATTATGTTAAGAACATTTTCAAATTTTAGCTGTTTGGAGCTGTACTACATGGTGCCATATTCCAGTGCTCATGGGCATGGGTTTGGTTTTGTCCTTCCACTGGACAGAAGCAATATAGATGTGTGATGGGTGACTTTCTGCAGATACCTTGCACAGACTGATCAGAAGAGAACCTCCAGTGTTCAGAGGAATGAAATCTAGTTTCTATAGTACATTAATTTAATTTTAAAATGGGATGTAGGAATAGATGAGAGCATTCTCTTTTTAAAATAGCTATTATTTCTGTGTAATAACTAACACTCATATTTTGTTCTCACAAATCAAAATTCCATTCCAGTAATCATCTGGAAATCCAGACCGAATATTGTGTGGTGAAAATGTATTTCTTAGCATAGTAAACAAGAACTTCAAATTATTATTTATTCTCAGAATGCCACTTTTGAAAGATATAAGACCTGTGAAATATGCTTAAATTGGAAGTTTTTCTGCTGAAGTTTCAGAAGTTTCAGAAACTCTGTTATCCTATTGAAATTCAGCTTACTTTGGTAGCAGTTTGTGATGGGAATACAGCCATGTCTGGAGTGCTGTGTCATGCTAAGGACTCAAAGGACCTTATACCAGCAAGTATTGTTCCAACAGTGCAAATTCAAGCATTGTTCAGTTCTAAATAGCAATGGACCTGAAATATGTCCCTAGATGTGAATCTGAGGGGAAGTGCTTCCCTTTGGCAGCCTAAAAATTGGTTATTAAGGCAAATGCTTCTCTGTTGTTATGAACAGAATTTACTGACAGCTTTTTTTTCTTGCAGCTGATAGATAGGCTTTTTCCAGAGGTGGAATTATTGTCCTTGCCTGTGTGGATAGACCTGAGATGTCTCCAGTTGTTATAGACAGGCATGGGGTTTTGTGTGTAACGTTTTACACAAAGCAATATTCTTAAGCTGTAGTTCAAATGTCCACAGGAATCTTCACAAGCATAAAAGTTACAAATGCATATAATTGACATGAAGATTAATTCAGTTCAAATGGAAGCTGACTGATTAAAAAACTTTGAGTTCCAGTATCTTAGAAAAAATAAATTGCAGAAAGGTGGTATTTATTCCTTTGCATCCTTTGATTGTTTTGCACAATCAGTAGGAACTCCTGATTGAAGAGAAGGCAGTGAGGTGCTGCGTTCCATTATGCTTTCTTTCTTTAGGAAGCAGTAGGTTTACAATTGAAAAGTCAGCTTTGTTTATGAAACTCTGGTGTGTACAGTGCCAATTTGCTGGGTTTTCTTTCCTTTGGCTCTTTCCAACCTTTTGCCTTTAGAAATCATGTTTAATACTGTCAGATGCAGACTGTTCGTGAGAGCACAATCAAACAAAAATTGAAAAAGAGGGGAGTGAGCAAGGGGCCACTTTGGTGTCCTGCCACAGGCTGGGCACAGCCTCTGTTTGCAGTCAGAGGGCTCCCCTGGTGCAGTTCATGGCTGCTTGGCAGAGGGCTGCTGCGGCTGGCAGGGTGTTTCTGTCCTCAGCAGCAGTCATCTCCTCGGCATCTCCGGCTGGAGCTCACTGAAGAGCGCGCAGGAATGCTGCTTAGGACTCCTGCCTGACCTTGGAGTAGCACCAAAGTCCTGGAACGCTGGGTAGGTTCCTTTTCTTCGGTTTGTAGCCACCGAGTAGGGCTTTGGTTAGGTCCTAGTCGGTGTTGGTTGTTGCTAATGGCCTCAGGCTTCCTCAAAGTGCCAGTCTGCAAAGAAAAATGATGCTACATAGAAATGCATTGGTCTGCCTCTGTGGAGGAGAAGGTACTGGAGAGAAATGGTCCCCAAGCATGCAACTGGCTTTAAGTGGCTCAGCTGCTTTTCTGCATTTGAGTGACAGTGGCATTAAGATAGCACAGAATCCCAACTATTCATCTTTTCTGGGTAGAGCAGCTGTCTTTCAGTGACAGCTAGAGGAATGCAGCTCCCCTCTATGACACTGATGTCAGGCAAGCTAAGATAGGAAGGATAATAGGTTCATGCTTAGAGGATTACATTATTTCCTTTACCTAAACTACTGACTAAGGTAAGAGGTAAATATTTATTTACCATCTAGAGATATTATGCAATTTTTATCATTTAGGTTAAAATCAGAGTTTTTAAACAAAGTAGATAAAATCTGATTTTACCCCATCTGTATATTTTACAAATACATAAATGTTCCAGATATATAATTAAAATCTAAGGAATATTAATACACTTATTCCTATTAATGAATACTAAGAATGTATTAGCTGACAATGATTAATGAAATTCTAAATATTTTCCCTTTATCCCCAGTCCATCTCTTCTCCCCCCATCTCCCTTACCCATAGCTTTTGGATTTAAGTTATGTATATATCCTGCAGGAAAACTAAAGGTTAAGTTTTTGTTTAGGATGGAAGTGTTAGCTCCTGAGAAGAAAACACATGAAAAGAATGAAGATTTGCAACAGTATCCTCAGAAGCCTGCAAGCTGTAAGAAAATGCTTAGGAATTGCTGCTTGATAAAGCGAATTTTTGCCTGGAAAAGTTTGAGCTCTAAAGGTACCATTTCTATTGAAAATTTTAGTGTAGGAGAAATTGTTGTCCTTTCAAGGATTCTGAATTTTTGATACAATAGTATTAGTGAGTTTAACATCAGTCAAGTTACAGGTACAAAGAGTCTCTGCTGTCTTGAGTCTATTATGCAAAGAGATTAAAAATGGTACAGCTTTGATTGAGGTGCTTTATCATAATGTGATAAAAATAATTGTAGTGCATGAGTAGTCATTTTGCAGCACATAAAAATACATGGTCTGCAGAAAAAAAAATTCTTCAGTCAGAAGACAAATGAGTAAATTTAAAATACCTGCAATTAGATGCATTAATTTATCAGGGCCCAACCCAAAAATCTGTTTTGATGAGTAAAACCTCCTTTCATTGTTGTCAGAGTATATTTGCATGGAAATTACATGATCAATCCCTTTGTCTTTGAGGAAATGGAGAAAGGTAACATTCTGTCACATTTATACATAATGATATTATGTACTGTATTTATTAATAAATACTGAGAGAAATGCTTCTTTTTAAAATTAGAAGTTGGCTGTGAAGTATCTCACCATTGAAAGTTGAACTCTTTTATGAATAATAAATTAAACAACAACTGTCTTGAAATGATGGTTAATCTGCTTCACATTTTTTCCCTCAGGAACATATAAACAGTTAAGAATTTTATTCACCACAGATTCCTCTTTTTGCCATCATATTTATACTTTGCAATATTATGTAAAAACAGAAGAAAAAACACTGTCCCAAGCAATTCTTTTGCATGTTGGCAGCATTTTTCATTCCCTTATACAACAGTTTATGACAGAAACAAACAAAGAAACCCCAAACCAGGTCCTAAGTATATCCAATTTGTGTCAAACAGAATGAAAAAAAAAAAAAAGCATGACATCGCTTTTTCAAGAAGAGCTAAGTCACCATAACCTGAGTGTGTGATATGTTACTTTATTTGCACATTTACAGTAAAGTCTATGCTCTAGTAGCTTAGTTCCAGCTTTTAGAAACAATGTTCTAGTTAAATATGACCTACCTCAGGTTTTAAACTGCACTGATCTCTGCATTGTCCAAGTAAATAAGTGCTTCATATGCCTTGCATTTAGCTATTCTCAGCCACTCATTTTAGAGGTTTAAATTAAATTTTCAATAAATGGCTGCTTTAATCACATGCATATTACAGTTTGCTAAATCCATGTTTGATTTCATACTCTTATATCAGGTTGTACTTATAGTCTGCTGCACTTTGGGGTTTTTTTTGTATTTTTACTGGAGCTAATGAGGCAAAAATAGATTTTCTGTAACTCTTTCAGAAAGCTCATCCTTCTGTTAATGCGATTTTTTAAGATTTTTTTCACTGGATTATTTATCGTCAATCTCAGTTTAAAGCAATTGCCTCTCTAGAAATGATGGGTGAATCTAAAGCAAACTGCATTGAAGTTTATGGGTCTGATTCTTCAATGCCTCCAAACTGGCTAATAATTTACACCTCTAAAAAGGGTCTTAAAACAGTCAATAGGTGATGATAGAATCAAGGATTTATTTTATTTTGCTAAAGTGAATTAGCAGACAGATGAATCACTGTAAAATCAGGCTCAGTTAAATTACTCTCGGTTACTCTGGCAGAGACAAAATCAGAATCTGACACATACTTAACTCAAAATGAAGCTATTATTTCTGCTTTATGCAGTACCAAATAGTAGAAAGTGTATTCCCATAGGGATACCTTTACAAGAAGATTTGAATATTTGTGAGGATCAAGAAGACAGACATTCTGAGGTACTTCCTTCAGTGCTGTGCTGCTGTCCAAGGTGACCTTGCTGGCCAGATAGGTTTTGTTGGACTGCAATGATAGAGCATTCCCAGGACTCGTGGCAGTGCTGTAGGAACTAAGAGCATGTGGCTACAGAGCTCCTTGTTCAATACCTGTTTTCTGTCAGAAGAATGAGAGTGGGTTTGCAAATCATATTGTGGTGGCTCACTCCTACCTAGATGTTCTTTTACACAAATGAGATTCCCCATTGGTTACCTTAAGCTAATTTACACTGGTAAACTGGTTTAAAAGTAGTAATTTGGTAGTTGAGGCTTGTAATTTAGTATTTAAAAAATAATTGATTTTTTTTGTTTGTCTTTCTAAAAAATCACAATAGCTCTAAATACCAGTTTATTTTGTAATTAATTGCCCTTGTAACAGTTTGCAGCTGGAAATGCTGGAAAGTAATGGATATTTGATCTTTCTTTAAAACAGATACTGTTTCTCCTCAAAATTCATTTTTCATGTTTTAGTTTATTTGTATAATCTTCCAACTGAGTTTGTCAACATGTTTCAGCTTTACGGAATTAATTATTCTTTCAGAAACAATTTCCATTTATGAATTCGGAGCAGGAATATAAATATTTGATTTACTGCAGTGTTGGGATGATTTAACTCTATCTTCAGAATGGAAAACCTTCAGTCTTATGATAAAATTTTAGAATATCACCACACTGGGGATGTCTTCCTGCTCTTCATGTTTCAAAATCTGGGAATGAGAAGAATGTTATTTTATAAGTACTGGAAAGATGATTATACTCAACCCTTTTTGAGGCAGGATTTAAACAGCATGGATTCAATGCATGAGTGCATCTGCAAAAGGATGATCAAGCAAATGAAAAAAAAAAAAAAAGAAAGAACCTTCTTGTATTTCAAAGAAAAGTAAATGAAATAACATGGTTGTAAATGGGAAACATTTTCATACTAAACCCAGTTTAGTCAATGCTCAAGGCTTGGTAATTTGACTAATTCTATCAGAAAATAATTTCAAAGATGAGGTGTCTTGTAACTGAGGCCAGAGGAACAGACTATGACAATGCCAGGAAAGTGTCAGTGAGAGCTTGGTGCTGCAGTAAACTCTGAGCCCAAGTTTAAAGGACATGTTAAAAAAATTTCAATTTTAAATGTTCAATTTTGAAAAGGGGCAGCCCTGAAGTATCCCCTCACTAAACTGGCAACCTCCTCAGCTAACCTAGGGCAGTTATGAGTCTTTCATAATCATTCTATGCCATGAATATACATTTGCTGCAGATTCTGTACAATGTAAATGAGAGACACCAAGAGGACAACAAGTTATCTGTCATGAAGATAAATTTGGAGGCATTGCACTGCTGACTCTGCATTTCATACTGCTAAAAATACTATACATGATAAACTGTTTATTTTTGTTTCTTGCATTGTGTTTCCTCATATCACATATTTATGAGTTGAGGTATGAGTGCTTTAGGGAATAATCCCAAGATGTCAATCATTGTGTGTGTTCCTCCCTGTCAAACAGTACGTTTGACAAAGTATGCATGGAAAAAATAGCCCAAGTTATTTCAGAGCTAGTTAAAATTCTGCTCTGCCTAGGATACTTCATACTGTCTCAGACCTTAAATAGCTCAAAAAATTCCTGCTGAAGGTTGTCAGTACCAGATTTTTAAACATGGACTTTATGTGAACAGGGTAGTAATTTGTCTCCTATGGCCCATTTGCCTTTGCTTGTCCTATGCAAATAAGTTGACCATTGCTTTGAAATCCAGTCACATCTCATGGTCTCTCAAAGACCATGAAAAATTTTTCCCCTAGTTGTTAAAAATTAACAAAAATGTTTATGCATACAGGATACAGGTCCTTTGGAGTGAAATATTTTTCCAATGTCTCTCAGCATTACTTGCTGTGTGCTTTTCTTTTGACCAGTGAAGTGATGCAAAGTGAGGCAAAGGCAACATGTAAGGTAGAAAGTGATGACATCAGGATTATATACAGGATTTGCATTCCACTGTCAAAGTCCTCAAATACTTTAATTAGAAAGTATCATGACTCAGGAAACAGGATTTTTTTCCTAACTTGATTACTGAAGCAAAAGCATCTTTTTTGTTTGCTTGTGCATGGAGTGATAGTTCCTGAAATCTGCCTGGTCCTAATTAACCTTCCCTATAGGAAAAATTATGAAAAAAATGGTGTAGGTAAAAATGTCAGAAAAAAAAAATCAAAAATTCACTGTTAGGAATACTTTACACTTCTGACTTCATTCCCTTGTCCCAATAGCTGCTCTTTAGTAACAGTCCTCTCCTAAACCATGGCTGATCCACAGTTCAGATCTTAACTTGTCCAGTAATTGAATTTTTATGGCTTGTCATTTTTTATTTCCTGTCATTTCAAACTAAATCCTGTAGTTTTTGTGGGGTTTTTTCCCCCTCAGCTTTCTCACAAATGCTTTGAGCATTGTTTGGTTTCTGTTGAAATCACAGATTTACATGAGAGGATCTTTTTAGGGGTACTAGGAAACATTTGTCCTATGTGCCCATACAACTGCAGTTCATGTGGCTTTGCAATTTTGAATCTGAAAGCCTCTGAGAGAAAAAAAATAAAAGAGATGGGGGGTGAAGAGGGAAGAAAAAGAAGTAGGGATTGAGGAAGGGATCGAGAGAAAAGTTGTAGAGAGATCAAGGACTGTGTCCCTTGCCAAATCCACTTCTTTCCATTCTAGGTGCTCAGCATGTAAATAATTAGATCATAATACTTTGCAATATTTCTTGAATGCTGAAAAAGGAGGCTTTTCAGCCTGTTACTGCCTGTATTAATGACTGAAGAGATTAACATGCCTGAGATTTTATGCTCTGAACACAAACATAGAAATTAATTTTAAAAAGGAATCTTTAATGGGTTTAGGCAATATGGAAAACTTTGTTTTTTAAAAACTGCAAAAATAAATTTGCTTTAGAATTCAAACCAAGTGATGTTTAGCCCACTTCATCTATTTGAAATACTTATTAAAATGTTTTACAATTTGATGTTGCTGCTCTTAGTGTACATGTTATTCTGAAGTAAATTTGCTACCCATAACTTAGACCCAGGAAAACTTAAAGGGTGAAAAGATAATTCCCTTTGTGTCCTTGAATGATATTTTTTTCACAATTAGTGAACATTAATCAATATTGCTATCACAAGGAACAGTGAATTAACACTGTTTTCTTATTTGTCTCTAATAAGTCAAGGTTTCATATTGCCTTCTACCTTCTGGTTCTCTGTGCAAATGATCCATTTTGTGTAATGAATGTTTTGCATTTTGAACAAATATTGAGTAAAACATATATACATATTTTTTCAACTCAAATAACTGGATGGAAAATGTGAATATAATGAATTTAAATGTAAAAGTGTTGTTAAGTGGACGTTTTTATTTATCTCCTTTTTTTCCTTGAAACCTATAAAGAATTCTATACTTAGCAAAATAATTCTTAATATTAGAATAAATATGTAGTCATATATGATTACTGACTATAAAAAAAGCTGTTTTTAAAATGCTAAGAAAAGAAAAAAAGAGGGGTAATAATCTATTTTTTATATTTTTTTTTCCTTTTGCTTTACACTAAAGCCTGTTCACCCATTACAATCTCAGACAAAGGAGTTTGTATTTAAGTTACCTGGCAAAAAGGGGCACCTTACAGTGTGTTCCCTTCTTGCAGAATGCTAACTCTGAAAGACAAATCATTGCAATAAAATTAGAGGATCTCCCTGGTGAAAGTAATTTTCTTTTAAATTTGTAGCACGGAGAGATCTAATCTCAATAAGACTTCTAACACTCTCTTCAGGGCAGCAGTTAATTGTTAATGCCACAAATTAACAGGAAGGTGTACTATTTAGGAGTTCTTGTTGTCTTTCAGAGCATTAAAATGGCAATTGGGAAAACATTGATTCTCACAATTTAGAATCATTCCAGAGTGATTAATACTTTGAAGAGGGGTTTTACTGTGCAGTTGTGTACAGACTTGATAAACTGAGAATTGCATGTAGCTAATGAAAATGTGAGGCTCTGATACACATATCTGTATGCATAAAATTATTTCATGTCATTTTTGGATTGGGACAGTTTAATAGTCATTCTTATTTATTTCTCATAAGGAACACCCCATTAACATGCATTTGTGAAGCTTTTGATTCTTCTTGAAGTTTTAAAATTAATTAGAGACCAAAGTCATTACAAAAAATCTTGCAACTTTGCTCTGTAATTAAAAGGTTTTTAAACATTACCAAATTTTAAAATAAAGGGGCAGAACTCTTATAATAGCCACTTTTACAGTCTGCAGAGAATTCATACATCCATCTTTAGAGCCCTTGAAACAGTTCTTAGTGTCTATATGTAAGCATTATTCATAACTAAGTTTTTAAAGATTCTTGATACAAAGATAGCAAGTTGCAAAATGCAGATTCTGAAGTCAGCTCTCCTCAGAGGGAATGTGCCTGTTATGTAAGGAGAATGATATTCCATGGAAATCAGATTTCCTTAGGGCTTGACATTCAAAGGGTAAAACATGCTCCACAATTAACCCCTGAGAAATGAGGCTTGGAAAGTTGTGGTTGTATCACTTCATGGAGCTCTATGCTTCCCTGGATAGATAAACATTACACAACAAGGTCTGTCTGTCCTTTTCTCTTGGAGATTTGTTTCCTTTGTGTCAGAACAGATTTTTAAGGTCTCCTGCAATTACCAACTTTTTAATTCCAGCACTGCCGTTATCAGGAGAGACACAATGCTGGAAGATGAAGCCTTAACTCATGGCAGGTGGCTGCCTAGAACTCTGCATTGCAGAGCAGCACCTTGAACTCAGGAACTTTTTTGCTCTTTGTGTCTCTTTATCTTCCTACTGACCAGTATTAGCATAAAGCAATTTGCATAAGTGTCCTAAGAACACACAATTTTAAATTAGCGCTAATTAAGAGCTATGAACAACCCTTTTAATAAACCACTTATTTTTTAATTAATCATCACAAATGTTTGTTTTCTTTTCATATAAAAAGCATAAGAAACTATCAAGCTCGCTGGAACCTTTCCATGAATGTCATTCTTGACTCTGCATAGTGAAATTTAATTTTTTTTTTTTCAAACCTTTAATCCTACTTGCCAGTGGTCAGTTTATTGTTCAGTCAGTTTAAACTATTAAAACATAATCCTGCCATCTGCTTCAGCTGGGCTGAAGAATGTAAGGAATAGCTGATTAACTACTTTTTAATCAGCTACTTATACCAGAAATATAATTTCTCTAATTCTTCTTGTTTCTGTAGCAAAAATGGAGTTACTGCTTCAATGTTATGCAGATATTTGAAAACTATTAATTGCACTACAATATAGAAATTATATTCCCTGAAGATGAAAGTAATCTATGAAGTTCTGACCTCTCCATTGGAGAATCCAATGTCTAATCTTATTTCCTTATGTTTTCCTTCATTTTTACAAAAGTCAGTGTCCCATTTTTAAAAAGGTGGGAAAAAAAAAAAAAAAAAGAAGAGTTGCTTATTTATTGAAAATATGTTACCTAAAAATGAATTCTAGCAATCTAGCAATGTTTGGAATACAATAAATGGTTAAGTTTCACTACTTTTGGAAGCTTAATTGTATCCTGTAAGAAACCAGTATATATTCCGATTAAGTCTCTATACTCACAGTATCTTTGATTTTAACCATGTCTGCCAACTGCTGATTTTTTATTTAAAAACATTTTATCCATCTAAAACTAATAGGCCAAAGAAGCAGATTAGATTAAGTGGAAGGACTTTTATATTCATGGCATACTTAGAAAATTGAATAAATCTTTAAATATCTTGCCACTTTCCATCTGGGCATTATTCCAGCAATTTAAATGACTAAATATACTGAGAGTATTCCAGATTAAATGAGAGCTCTGAATGTCTTTTTATAAATGGTATGGCTCATAAAGAGCTGAATTTGTTGTGGTGGTTGGTGAGATCTGCATTTTGTTTACCGAATTTGCTGGGTATTAGTGCAGCATAACACAACTGCATTTGCAAACATCTGTCTCTGGAAAATATCCTGTGACTGGAAGGAGCATTTCTATTGCAGATCAAGGTATTTGACAGAAGCAGCTCCTTAAAAGTATGCAAAACCAGTGATTTTTGGTTTTGTTTGGTTTGATTTGGTTTTGTTTTTGTTATGCTGAATCATTTTAACTGGATAACTTTTCACGAAAGATCAAAATAAAAGGAAAACCAGCATATCTCAGCAGTGAAAGTTAAGGCAGAAGAAAGGAGGGAAAAACAGCAGGAAATGACAAAATTGCATGTTGCTTTGCTTTCTCCTGCTATCCCTCCCCCCCTTTAATTTAAATTCTTGTTTCTCTGGGAATCTGCAGTCTGGTCTTGGTAGTTCTGGCACACAACACTTCTGATAGGACAGATTTGCCCTTCTTCCAGCCCAAAAGGGGTAAGTGGGAGGATATGGGGCTTTTCACTATTGCAGTAATGCTGTCCTGCTGGCACTTCCCTGCTGTTCGTCCCAGTAGCATTATATTCTTGGCAAGGAGATGCAATCTCAGTGATTCTTTAACTTTCTCACTCATCCTCTCTGTGTGCAAGAAACTAATGAAAAGCCTATAAGGAGGTGAAATGTTTAGTGAGCTCAATGACACTATTAGTCACATATGGCAATAGTGCAACTGAATTTTCCAGATCACTCCAGTGCCAGCAAGCCTATACTGTGTAGGAAAGCAGAAGGCATACTTGGCTTCACATATGTCACAGAAAATGGTGCAGGAAATATTGAGCTACCTGTGTACTTTTTGTACTATTCTCTGCAACACTTCATGTTTGAGGCCAGCCTGATTTCTTTGTTATACAGGCTGGGAAAAGGAAAACTATAATCGAAGTTGAAAAACTTGATTACCTGTAAAAGCCCTTTTCTACAACAGCATTTAATTTGTGTTAATTTTGGTGTTGTGAGTGTAAAAAAGAGATACTTGAAAGGATTTGGCTCATCCTTCTCAGCAGTGAAGAAAACCTATTTCAGACAATACAAGGACACAAGGTCTAGTAAAGTGAAGCTGGTTTCATCACCTCCTGCTGGCCTAAGCATGTGCATAGGTTCAAGTTGTCTTGAATGTAACAGCAAGGACTGCCAGCAAGAATGCATCATAGTTAAACCTCTGTCAGCTCACATCACCAAGTTCCTCTGATTATAATTAGCATCACTACATTTGACTTTCTTGTTATACTTAATATATATACAGTAATTTTACGATTATAAGCCACACCATTTTGACTAAAATTTTGATCCTACCATGGAAATGCAGCTTACACTCAGGAGTGGCTAATATGTGAAAAAATTTCTGAAATTTCCAACCCCAGAAGTACCAGCCAGGGTGCCGAGCCGAGCACCTGCCAGTAAAACCCGGGATTGCGCAATTGTTACAAATTGGTTACTCTGTTGCACAGCGGGTGGAGGTGGGCTCTGTGCCGGCAGCACAGGGGGGAGGCGGGGGCTCCCTCCTGCCGGCCCCACAGCCCGAGGGAGAGGTGGGGGCCTCCGTGCCTGCCTCTCACCCAGTGCCGCGGGAGCGGGGGACTCTGTGCCCGCCTCCCACCGGTGCCACGAGAGTGGACGGAGGGGCTCCGTCCCCGCCTGCCACCACGGGGCAGAGCCGGGCCAGAGTGAGCGAGCCCAGCGGCAGCAGCAGCCTGCCCTGAGTGGCCCCACTGAGCAGCAGCACCGAGCTGGGCCACCTGGCCCCGTCGGCAGCCCCGAACGGGCCGAGCCCACACGGCCTCGGGCTGAGCCAGTAAACCCCGCCATCCCATGATTCTGTAATTAATTGACAACTTTGTTGTACGTGGGTCCTCGCTGCGAACGACAGAGCGGCTTATAATCAGGTGTGGCTTATGTATGGACAAAGAGCTAAAGGTTGCCAACACCCAGAGATGTGGCTTATAATCAGGTGCGGCTTGTAATCGTGAAATTACTGTATATATTTAAAGTAATGAAAATACTACAACTTTTGACCGTAGCATCTGTCAGCTGAGCTGTTTTAAATGTCTCTATGTTTATCTTTGCATGTTTGTGTTTATCTTTGCTGGTTGAGAGGTAAAATTTTTTACCTGAAGACCATTAAGTTGACAAGAGCTACCCTTTCCAAGCTGTGATGGTTTTACTGCTTAAACTAAGTCCTTTTATTCATACCATGTCTGATGAAACTGAGATGAAAAGTGAGAAAAATCAAACCTAGATGGAGTAGGGGAATCATCACAGTATGTCCCTACAGTAACATAAAATCTGTTCTTGTGTTTCTGAATCTCAGTATTCTCTACTGTGAGAAAACAGAAGTTGCTCCATCTCCTTCTAGTTTTGAATTATATGTGGATGTAGTAACTTACTGCAGCTATCTGTTTATCTCTTTCCTGACTGTAGAAACCAAAACTCCTCTGCTTTTAGTACAAAAACAGTGCAATTCCATAGTTGTTGAGCGAGCAATTTAGAAAATAGTGAACAAAACAGGATACAAAAAGAAAAGAGGTCCATATGGTTAATTTATGCTGGAGAACCAGATTTCTCCTCTCACAGGGCCCCTGTGTCATAGAATCAAAAAATATGCTGAGTTGGAAGGGAACCATCAAGATCATGGAGTCCAACTCCTGGCCCCGTGCAGGACACCCCAGGAATCACACTGTGTGCCCAACAGTGTTGTTCAAACACTTGAACTCTGTCAGGCTTTGTCCTGTGACCCCTTCCCTGAGGAGCCTGCTCCAGTGCCCAGACACCCTCTGGGTGAAGAACCTTTTTCTGATATCCTGATATCCAACCTAAACCTCCCCTGATGTGATAGGAGACGGTTATGACAAATTTCAGGTATTGACACTCTGTGTTTCTTGTTTTCTGAGTGAATTCTTGGGGTTTGACTGGCAGAAAATTGAGCACTTGCACCATTACTAACTAGGCTTTGAACATATATGAAAGGCTGTGTATTAAGTGTTGTGAAAATGAGCTTCCATGAGTTTCCTACCAAGTGCCCAAATTAGTCAGTACCTTTGATCTTAATCTCACTGTGCCTCTGTTCTGCATAAAGTAGGTGTAATAATAACCTCTCATCTCACAAGGATATTTTGAATATAAATGTAGTAGTGTTTGTGAAGCACTCAGACACTGCAGCGATGAACATCAGAGAGAAGTCTGTTTTCAGTTCAGATTTTCAATAATTTTTGATAAGTAAGTTGTGTGGGCACAAAATGAGAAATGTGTGAAGTTTTGAATTTGGTAAATAACTAATATCCATGAATTAAATTAGCTTATCAAAAGAAACTCCTGTTCAAACTAAAGCTCATCATCATGTCACTAAAAGGTTGCACCACAATGCATATGTAGAAAGGGGCTAAACTAAAGCTTTTAGGATTTATGATCATGGTACAGTTCTTTTGATGTATACTTCCTATGTAATTAATATATATACCAGAATTTCTGTGTGGGAAGTATTCATAACATAAAACTCAGATCTTTGCTTGTAGTTTAGCTTAAAAGCAGGGGCAATGTGATTGATCTAAGCATCAATGCCTATTACGAGTGGTGAGGGGTACAGAAGGGTGTACACCTTTCACTTAATTGTGTGATGCTAAATTTTGGCTTGCTGGCATGAATGAGAATTTTGCCACTAAATCTCATCATAAAAGGAATTTCACTCAACTGCTTTATATAAATAACCCTATTCTGATAAGTTAAATCTTTATGTAGGAAAACAAAATATCACCCAACTTTTAGCTTTGTAATATTACTTTTATAATGAATATTGTATTTGTTTTGAAGGAAAGTTTTGGGGAACATGGTGTCAGTATCTAACTTATTTAATTTATAACCTAATTTTAACTATTTCTTTACTTCATTTTATGTGCTTCAAACTATAAAATCTCCCACTCTCAAGAAAAGAACAGGAATATTTTGAATTTTTATTACCAAAATCAAATCACAGAAATGGGGAAAAAAACTCCACTATAAATTTATTTTTATAATTCAGTTAAGCTACAATTGAATCTATATAAAAACTAATCAGTATACTATAATTGAAGAGATATTTTTGGACCAACGTACCAGCTGGTATCACAGATGGTACAGATGGCATAAAGCTCTTTAATGGGACAAAGATAATGTGTTGGCACAAAGAAAGTTGAGTATACGAACATGTGATTTTTCTTTCTCATTATAAACTGTCTAAGCAGTGTAATTTTAATTGATACACAATTGATACATTTGTATTCCACAAATTGAGTAAATACTAAGATTAATACTTTGCAGTCCATGACATCAGTATAAACTTAGGTTGTTCTGGAAAATCTCATATGCCATGGTAGACAACAATTTATTAAACATGGCAGTTTGAGAGAAAGAATTGCAAAACAAGTCTGATGTTATTTAGATTACCTGGTGGGATTATTGGATAAATTTATGGAAAGATCTGA